>JAJHZJ010000456.1:3124717-3691424 GCA_023548195.1 Bettongia penicillata ogilbyi | reverse complement strand
TAAAGAAAGTACTTATGGATAAAATTAGGGGTCTTTTGAAGGACTGATGTGAGAGAGAATCCACCTGGCAGACACTTCCAATTCAGCCCTCATAGCTATCATCCAGGGAAGCAACACCTGTGGAAAAGGAGCAAGTCATCCGCATCAACTGCTAACCAATCATTACCCACAGGGCAGACAGGCAAATCTAGCTGGGGACAGAGACAGAAAACAGTGAGATCAGACAAAGCCAAATCACCTTACCATGTTGTCTACCACCTCCCTTCAGATCCTAATGGAGAAAACCCAGGACCTTGAACCCAAAAGCCTTGGGAGTGGCCATGCTTTCAGCCTAGATGTCTTCAGACATCATCATGGGAAGTAAACCCTTAACAGATGCAGTGTGACAATTGCTGCTTCAGGAATTATGGTCACATCTACTAAAGACCTAGAAAAGAAAGTTCTTGCCTTTGCTCTATCAAATGGTTCAACATCAGAAAATGGTATGATTTTCATCGGTGGAAATTACATTAAAGAAGAGGCATTAACATCTGCTTTGTTTCATCTCTCCTAATTCTGCTTTTTATCCTCTCTATAAGTTCTTATCCTACTTTTTTTCTATTTTGCCCCTAATCATTTCTCATTTCTCTTTCTTCAAGGACTAGATCCTATAGTTAACCAATTCAAGAAGGCACTGTTTTCTCCTCTTAAATCCATACCACCACCACCACCACGACTATCCCTATCTCATCCTTTTGCTGTCCTACTAATCCTCCATCTTAGGTCAGTCAAGAAGCTTCCTACTTTGCCTTCTCTAACCCCACTCCTGAACACTTGTTGAAAGAAGTCACAAATCACTCAAACTGAGTCAACTCCAAATTCATGTGATCTAACCTCAATGGGGCCCTTGCCACTAAAGAGTAACCATTTTATTCATCTCTGAATATTTATGACACTCTCCATGGTACCTATTCTGAACCTTTGCTCCTCTCTCTCTTTTTCCAAGCCTTCAACTCCACCCTTACCCCTGCTTTATCATAAGACTACAGGCTTTACTGAAAAGATTGAGGCCATATATCATAAGCTTCTTCATATCCCCTCTTCCAGATGTCAAAAACTCTCTACATCTTCACCTTTGTTTCATTCTCAGAGGATGAAGCCAGTCCTTGATCCCATCACTTCTCATCTCCTTCAGGTTTTTGCCCCTTATTTCATTTAGTTTATCATTTTCAATTTCATTCTCTCTAATGGCTCCTTCCCTATAATTTAAGATCATTCTTAAAACACCCTCCCCTTAAAAAAAATTTAAAAATTTTTCTTTGGCTCTCTTTTCCTTTGAAGATATTGTCCTGTAATATCTCATCCTTTATACTTCTAAAGCCTTAGGAAGAGTAATCTAAGGTGGGGGGCCGAGTCAAGATGGCGGAGTAGAAAGACTCACATATGCTAGCTCCGAACCCACAGCCTATGGATTTAATGTAAGAAGAGCTCCCCACAAGTTCTGGATCACTGCAGGGTGTGCAGAAACACAGTGGAAGAGATTTCTGTTCCAGAGAGCCCTGGAGAGCCATCCCCAGGGTCTGTCATGCCCCAGAAAGCAGAGTCCACCCCAGCGCTGCCCTGGCCAGGCAGCCCCAGAGGAGCTGATCCGAGCAGGCTTCAGGGACAGAACCTCCAGCGGCCGGGAAGGTCCCTCCGCCCACAAACACTACAGGTCAGTGAGAGAGACGACTAGCCTGGCTGAGAGGGGAGCGGGGTGTCTCTGTGGCTCGGGCCCCCTCGGGAGGAAGCAGGGGAGGCAGAGGCATGGGCAGGAAGCGGCGGAGGCAGAGGCAGGGGCGGTGGTGGAGGCGGCCCGGAACTCCCCGAGCAGGCAGGATCTTCATTACTGAAAGTCTCCACATAAACCACCTGAAGGAGCTGAGCCTAGGAGATGGCCCTGCCCCACCCGCTCCATTACTGAAGGTCTCTGCATAAAGCCCCTGAGGGAACTGAGCCTGGGAGGCAGCCCTGCCCCCACCCCAGCACCAGAACTAAACCTCACATTGATTAGCAGCCGCACCTGCCACGGAAAGCCCATTTGAATCTCAGACCCCAAGCACTAGCTGGGCGGATCTAGGCAGGGGTGCAGAGGAATCTCAGAAGTCAAGTAACTGGCTGGGAAAATGCCCAGAAAAGGGAAGAAAAATAAGACTATAGAGAGCTTTTTTGAGCAGGTGCAAATGTTCCCGCCATTCGGTTCTGAGGACGAGGAAATATTCTTGCCATCAGGGAAAGATGTGGAGGGCAGGGCCTCGGTACCCCAGACATCCCAGGGGGATGTCAGGTGGGCTCAGGCCTTGGAAAAGCTCAAAAAGGATTTTGAATAGCAAGTTAGACAGGTGGAGGAAAAACTGGGAAGAGAAATGAGAGAGATGCAAGAAAAGTATGAAAAAAAGGGTCAATACCTTGGTAAAGGAGACCCAAAAAAATGCTGAAGAAAATAACACCTTGAAAAATAGACTCACTCAATTGGCAAAAGAGGTTCAAAAAGCCAATGAGGAGAAGAATGCTTTCATAAGCAGAATTAGCCAAATGGAAAAAGAGGGTCAAAAGCTCACTGAAGAGACTAGTTCTCTCAAAATTAGAATGGAACAGATGGAGTCTAATGACTTTATAAGAAACCAAGAAATCACCAAACAAAACCAAAAGAACGAAAAAATGGAAGAGAATGTGAAATATCTCATGGGAAAAACAACTGACCTGGAAAATAGATCCAGGAGAGACAATTTAAAAATTATGGGACTACCTGAAAGTCATGATCAAAAAAAGAGCCTAGATATCATCTTTCATGAAATTATCAAGGAAAACTGCCCTGACATTCTACAACCAGAGGGCAAAATAAGCATTGAAAGAATCCATTGATCACCACCTGAAAGAGATCCAAAAAAAGAAACTCCTAGGAACATTGTGGCCAAATTCCAGAACTCCCAGCTCAAGGAGAAAATCTTGCAAGCAGCTAGAAAGAAACAATTCCAGTATTGTGGAAATACAATCAGGATAACTCAAGATCTAGCAGCTTCTACATTAAGGGATTGAAGGGCGTGGAATAGGATATTCCAGAAGTCAAAGGAACTAGGACTCAAACCAAGAATCACCTATCCAACAAAACTGAGTAGTATAATACTTCAGGGGAAAATACGGTTTTTCAATGAAACAGAGGACTTTCAAGCATTCTTGATGAAAAGACCAGAGCTGAAAAGAAAATTTGACTTTCAAACACAAGAATGAGAAGAAGCATGAAAAAGTAAACAGCAAAGAGAAGTCATAAGGGTCTTACCAAAAGTGAACTGTTTACATTCCTACATGGAAAGACAATATTTGTAACTCTTAAAACTTTTCAGTATCTGGGTAGTTGTTGGGATCACACACACACACACACACACACATGTACACACGTGCACGCACACACACATAGACACATGCACGCACATACAGAAACAGAGAGCACAGAGTGAATTGAATAGGATGGGACCATATCTTAAAAGAAATTAAGGTAAATGGTGAAAGAGAAAGTTAGGGGGAAGAAAGAGGGTGAAATGGAATGGGGTAAATTATATGTCATTTAAGAGGCAAGCAGGAGACCTATTAGTGGAGGGAAAAAGAGGAGAGCTGAGAAAAAAAACAAGAAGTTTACCCTCATCACATTTGACTAAAGGAAGAAATAAAATGCACACTCATTTTGGTATGAAAACCTATCTTACAGTACAGGAAAGTGGGGGAGTAGGAGATAAGCAAGGGGGGGGATGATGGAAGGGCGGGCAATGGGAGGGGGGGAGCAATTTGAAGTCAACACTCGGGGAGGGACAGGATCAAAAGACAGAATAGAAACAATGAGGGGCAGGATAGGATGGAGGGTAATTCAGTTAGTCTTACACAACACGACTATTATGGAAGTCATTTGCAAAACTACACAGATAGGGCCTATATTGAATTGCCTGCCTTCCCAAAGGGAATGGGTGGGGAGGGAGGGATGGGGAGAATTTGGAACTGAAGTTTTAGGAACAACTGTGTAGTATTGTTGTTGCTACTAGGAAATAAGACATACAGTTAATGAGGAATAGAAAGTCATCTGGCCCTACAGGACAAAAGAGAAGATGGGGACAAGAGAAAGGAGGGATGACAGAAGAGAGGGCAGATTGGAGATAGGGAAAATTAGATTGCTCGGTGTATTGGGGTGGGGGGAGGGGAGAAAAGGGGAGAAAAAATTGGAACCCAAAATTTTGTGAAAATGAATGTAAAAAGTTAAATAAATAAATAAAGAAAAAAAGTAATAAAATTATCACATGTGGTGCCTTGCACACAGTAGGCACTTAATAAATGCTTATTAAGTTGAAATTTAAAAAAAGAGTAATCTAAGTTCACTGCCTCTGTTTCCCCACAGCTCATTCCTGTTCCTAAATGCCCACACCTTTTCAATTTGCCATTTCAATGCCACCACTCTAAGCTTCTCTTTCATAAGTCCCAAATGACATTTTAGTTTCTAAATCCAATGTTATGGGGCTTTTTTTCAGACCCATTCTCCTAATTAATGATCTTTGAAGCATTCAGTAAGACTGACCAGCTTTCCAATGCCTTTGCAAAGAAGGATTTACAACACATTACTGAGCACTACTCCTCTGTTCAATCTTTTTGGATAGTCTTAGGATAATATTTTTCTGCAAACAAGTCAACTCATGTATATTGCCCAAAGATAATGAGAAAGGCAATGAGTGAAAGAAGAAGCCTTAGATTTCTTCCCTAAACAGAATTTCTATCTCAAAGAAGACAAAGGTTTAAAGCAGGATGTTGGAGTAGGTCATAAGTGTAAGAAAGGTGCATGTGGTAACTACCTTGTTTGTAGGAGGTATATGACACAATAGCATGTCATTTCTAAAGATACCCACAAAGTTAAATTGGACTTGAAACCTACTCAAATCTACAGCCCATGGGTGCATACTACCTTCTCTTTCCATCTCCCATAGTGAAACTAGTTAGACTAAATGATTGTCTTCATCAAGACTGGGCTTAGGAGATAAATCTGTGTCCACAGGGCAGTGGGCTGAGTTAGAGTAAAAAAATATATATACAAATAGAAGTTGGGGAAATCTTCCCCATAATCTTCAACAGCTTAAAATGGGGAAGTGGTGAGAAGCAGGACATATACATTGGTTTCTATATCTATAAATGCCATCCCAGGATCAGAAATGGGAACTTTTTTACAATCTCCATGTCACCATCCAAACACCCATCTCCATCACAACAGTGTTGTGCCCTGCCCAGATGGTCAGGAAAAGATGCCTGGTTGCTGCACAATTTTCACCCAGATGATGCATGAAGCAGATTTTTTCCCTTCTCTTAGTAGGTGCTAATGGAGAACTGTAACTGCTAAGTATATTTGGTTTTTCTTGTCTATAAATAGAACTAGGGCAAGGAATAATGGATGACTGGTGAAACAAAGTCTTACTGTTCCTATTTCTTAATACTCTTCCATTAATGAGAAGAGAGGCAAATGGGGAGGGGGAGGGGACTGGGAATGGAGAGCAAAGATATTAATTATACATATTATCTGTAAATATATTTTTATTTAAGGAATGCTTTGTTTCTCCTTCCTTTTGGCAGTTATTAAATACTCACTATATGTAAAGCACTGGGATAGGCCCTGAGGGAGATAAAAAGATAAAGAAGACACAGTCTTTGCCCTCAGGAAACGGGGGTTGGGAATAAATAAAAATATAATCCGAAATGTTGCATATAAGGAAGTTAGGTATTGAAAGGGGGCAGCTAAGGGGGCACAGTGGAAAGAGTTTTGCCTTCTTCCTCCTCCCCCCCATTCCCATCAGGATTTCCAATATGTCCTCAGACTTTTATTTGCTGAGTGTTCCTGGACAAGTCACTTAACTTCTCTCTGTCTGCCTCTTATGTAAAATGGGAGAAGGGGAAAGGAAGAAGCATTTATTAAACTCCTACTGTGTATATGAGGGGCAGCTAGGTGGTACAGTGGATAGAGCACCAGTGCAGGAGTCAGGAGGACCTGGAGTTCAAATCTCACCTCAGACACTTGACACTCACTAGCTGTGTGACCTTGGGCAAGTCACTTAACTCCAATTGCCTCATCCTGAGTCACCTCCAGTCATCCTGAAGAATATCTGGTCACTGGATTCAGATGGCTCTGGAGGAGAAGTGATGCTGGTGACCTGCACAGCCCTCCCTCACTCTAAAACAGTCAAGTGCAAGTCATGTCATTATTTCTCTGATGGCATGGTCTTCTTCAGCAACAAAGGACAAAAACACACACACTGTGTATGTGCCAGGAACAGCGCTAAAGCATTTTATAAATATTATCCTATTTGATTCTCACAACAACCCTATATGATTATCACTATTTCCTGAGTCAAAGAAAGTCTGTGACTTGCTAGCGAGAGCTAGTGAGTGTCTAAGGCCAGATCTGAACTCAAGTTTTCCTGACTCTAGGCCCAGTGCTCCATCTGCTTCACAGCTATTGCTTTAATGGGGATAATAATGGCGCCTGAGGCTTGGAAAGACCTTAGGTAAGGTCTTGGCCTAAGTCTCCCACTGCATCCTGGGCCATCTCCAGGAATCCTGATCCATATCTGGTCACTGAACCTACATGACTCCGGAGGAGAAAGTGAGGCTGGTGACTTTGCACAGTCCTCAATTCTCTTTCAAGTCATAGCATCATCTCCCTGATGTGAACCAAGGACAAACCACACATACAACAGCCTCTACCAAATAATAACAACAATAACCAACATTTATATAGTGCCTACTGTATACTAGGTACTGTGCTAAGCACTTTACAATTATTATCTCATGATCTTTGCAACAACCCTGAGAAGTAGGTTCTGTTATTATCCCAATAATAAGTGTCTTTATTAATAAGACACTAATCCTAAATGTCTAAGATCATATTTGAACTCAGGTTTTCCTGACTCTGGACCCACTCTCCTATTCAGGGTGCCACCTACCTGCCCAGGGTTGTTGTGAGAATAAAATAAGTTAAAATTTTTAAAATGAGATAAAATGTGCAAAATTGTTTCACAAACCTTAAAGTGCTATGTAAATGAGCTATTATTATTATTATTAATTATAAGAGCTCTGAAGAAAGATCATTTCTAACCTGGAGAGACTCAAGAAAGATTTCATGGAGAAAGTGACCTACTATGTGCCAGGCACTGTACTAAGGGCATCTATAAATATCCTGTTTGATCTTCCCAACAACCCTGTAAGGTCAATACTATTATTATTCCCACTTTCAGTTGAGGAAACTGAGGCAGAGAGAAGTTTAAATGACTTGTCCAAGGTTACTCAACTAGTAAATGTCTGAGGCTGGATTTAAACTCAGGTCTTTCTGACTCCAGGTCTAATGCTCTATTCACTGCACCATCAGCTGCCTCTAAAAAACTAAGTCTGGCAAGATATATACCATTTTACCAGACAGAGAGAGGAGTGGGACATCCCAAGGGTTTAGAATATTATAAGCAAACACAAAAAAGTGAGAAAGTATAGGGTTTGTTCATGGGTAAGGGTGTGTTGTGTTGTGTGTGTATATGTGTGTGTGATGTTAGTGTGTGTGTGTGGGGGGGTGTATGTTTGGATTTGGCAGTAAGACCAAGTACCCAAAGGCCAATAATATCAGAGAAGTCTACAAAGATAGGTTGATGTCACATTGTAGAGTGCTAAAGAAATAATGCCAGACTAAGGAATTATTTATCAGGCAGTAGGGGGTGCTGCATATTTTTTGATAATATATAAAGATCAATGCAACATTAATATGAAGGATGAAATGTAGGAAAGCAAGGCTGGAATCAGGGAAACCAGTTAGAAGGCTGTTGTAATAATGGAACTGAGAGGCAAGGTGGGTCTGAGCTGGAGTGGGAGCCAAGGATTCTAAGCAGGCATAAGGACCCATGATTTCTTTGGAATAAGAAACTCCCTCTACCAATGCAGGTCAGCAACCTTCTCTCCAACTTTCCATCCTGTAGCTGGAGGGTTGCCTAGGTTACTGAGAGATAGAATGATTTGGCCAGGAGTCTCAGAGCAGGTCAGAGGCAGGGCTGGATCCAGTTCTTTCTGGCTCCAGGGACTTGTTCCCATACTTTGCTTCTCAGACTAAAAAAGAAATGACCAATTCAATTTTGTTCAAAAAACATTTAATGAGTGCTTTGAATGTGGTAAGGGATGGGACTGGGAAGGTGAGGAAAAGGCTTTCTCCTTTACTGATTTCCTCAAATTCATAACCCTTCATTTATAATCTCTCTCAATGGAGTGTGTTGCCCTTAATTACTCACAGCAGATCAAATTCACTTTGCTGTGATTTGGTGGTGGCAACAGAAGCAAAAACAGCTTTTTAAAACCAGTCTGTGTTTTATTTAGACTGTCTAGTCAGGACGCAGGTTTCCAAAGGGAGAACAATTTCTAATGACCTGAAATCCCAGACTGCCTCATTCAGAGAGAGAGGGAGAGAAAGGGAGGGAGAGGAGGAGAAAAGGAAGGGGGAGAGAGAGGGAGGAAATGAAGGAAGGGAGTGAGAGAAAGATAGGGAGGAAATGAAGGAGAGAGAGAGAGAGAGAGAGAGAGAGAGAGAGAGAGAGAGAGAGAGAGGGAGGGAGGGAGGGAGGGACAGAAGGAGGAAGGAAGGGATAGAAAGAGGAAGAGAGAGAGAAAGGGAGAAAGAGAGAGAGAGAACATCTATGAATAGAAAACTTGATGGATTTGCTGCCCAGTGATTCGTCTAAAAGCAGCAGACAGACACACCACAGTTTTGCCATTCTTCTCCATCAGCAGACTGAGAATCTACTTGGCCTAGGTTACTGAGAGATAGAATGATTTGGCCATACAATGAAGTATGGCCATTCTTACCTGAATTCTTCTTTGTGGTTGTTTCTAATGTATTCAGCCAGGATGCTACTATGTTGCAAGCAGCTCTTGAGGATGTAAAACTGTTGGTACAACAGAACAACCTGGCATGGACTCAGAAGTGGCAAGGAGGTCAGGAGCTCCTTTATCACTTGCTTCACAATGTTGGCCACAAATGAGATCTAGAAATCAAAAATGCACATCTTGCATGAACACACCCCACAGACCCAGGAGATCACTCAGTGCTTTAGCTGGATCCCTGACTATATCCTAGGGGTGACAGAGCTTACCAACCTATCGTCAGTATTCTGGGTATAATTTAACAAAGTCTGAGTAAGAATACACATGAGCATGAAAACCTGGATTATGACCAAAGTTCTATTTAGAGTCTAAAAACTCTAAACAACAAGGAGAAATATAGTTGTCAAATATTTTTGAAAAGGTCAATAAGTATGTGTATGTGTGTGTGTGTGTGTGTGTGTGTGTGTGTGTGTGTGTGTTTTGGTAGAGGGTGGTGGGAAGTTTACCTGTGATACGATTGGTAGCATGCCATTTTAAACTATTTGTTCTTGCTAAGTACTACGCTCAGTTGTTTGTGAGCTGCTAAAGTACTACAAGTAGTATCGTTGCTTTTCGGTTGTTTCAGTCATGTCCAACTCTTTGTGACCCCATTTGGAGTTTTCTTGGCAAAGACATTAGAGTAGTTTGCCACTTTCTTCTCCAGCTATTTTTACAGATAAGGAAACTAAGATAAACACAGTTAAGTAACTTGCCCAAAGTCGAAAAGCTAGTAAGCCCATGAGACTGGATTTGAACTCAGGTCTTCCTGACTCCAGGCCTAGTACTCTATCCACTGTGCCTCTTAGCTGCCCAAGTACTGTTGTAAAGACTGCTAGTGGCCTATAAATATTAATGCCCTGGGACAAAACTCCAATCATCCTACCCTAGTTACTGCTCTCCTCCCACTTGTATCTTTCAGCAAGTAAACAAGTTAAATAACTTGTACTGACTACTGATATGCAACTGAATTCAGTCAACAAACATTAAGCACCTACTATAAGCTAAGTGCTAGAAATAGAAAAAAAAAGGTAAGACATAGTTCCTCCACTGAAGGCACTCACAATCTAAGGAGAAAGACAACATGTGAATAACTGTGGGAACAAGTGAGATACAGGATAAATCAGAAATAATTGACAGAGGGAAGGCATTGGAATTAAGAGGGATGAGGAAAGACTTCCTGTAGAAGATGGGATTTTAGCTGCCACTTGAAGGAAACCATGGAGGCCAAGAAATAGATTCACTGGGATACTCTTTTCAGTCAACTAAATTCCCTAGGGAGGTCCATATCTATCTGCTCTGATCTTTTGGTTTGTGTTGGTTCTGATGGCAGAAGTAGAGGGGAGGGAAAGATGGGACTACAGGGTTAATAAACCATACCAACCTTAGATCACAATATGGTAAGATCATAGAAAGAACACTGGATTTGGAGTCAAGTGTCTAATACTAGTTTTTATGAAGATGAACAAGCCACTTCATCTTTCTGAGTATTACTTTTCTCATCTATTAAATGGGGATGGTAATATGTGCACTATCAACTCCACAGAGAAGGGAGAAGGGAGGGAAAAGATTTGTAAACTACAGAGACCTATAGAAATGTGAATTTTGAGGTCCGTTCTTGATTGCTCAGGGGTTTTGATTGCAATTTACCTGTCCATTACTGATTCCTTAAATCAAACTGGGTTAGCAAAACAGTAACTCACCCTCCTCTAGAAGTTGGTTCCAAAATTATTTTGTTTCCGGGAGTTCCCAATACCACTAGTGTCCAAAGTGGGGCCCAATGCTCACAAGTTGCTACTGTCACTCTCCTACTGTAGCACACATTTAAAAAAGAAATCTTGTATCTTGCACAGATAAAGTTACTATGTTACCAATAGGTCAAATTAACCTTGTGACTACACTTGAGAGAAATCTGTGATTTGCGAGCACATGGTGCTAGACATTAGGGATCACAGGTTCTCTCCCTGTAAAAGTCGGATAATTTTGACAATTGCCAAAAAATTCACCCATCTCACAAATTAAAACTGCTAGTTAAATGGGATTGTTGAAATTTTGGGGTGCTCGGGACCCCAAAATACCAATAAGCTAAGTACTGCCTGAATGAATTTGACTCAAGCCTTCTTTCAGCCAAAGTAAAACAAAGTTTATTAAATATCCACCATATTCTCCAGACCCTTAAGGAATCTGAGCATTTATGATGCTTGTATGAAAAAGCAGGTCAGATTGAACCTGAACTAGATTGAATCTGAGCATTATCATGAAGGCAAGATGGATCTTATATACAGAAAAATAGTTGGAGGGATGTAGGGTTGATCAAGTACTCTGGGGTAACTAGAGGAGGGGTTTAAGGAGGGTCTTGATGGGAGTGACCAGTGGCTGAGGTGACCAGAGGTCACACACCATGAACCAAGAAAATGGAATTTTGATGTGGGAAGTAAATGGAAGCAATCTGGAGGTAACAGACAATGGAGGGCTAGGCTAGGTTAAGGGTAACAGATTTGGGCATGAAAAGCCAAATCCAGTGGGAAGATTCAAAGAGAGGTCAAGGTGGAGTTTTCCAGGGCCTAGGGACAAATGGGACTCAAATTCTTTTGGGGCAAGGGGAGAAGGTCTTGACTTGGACCTGTACCATGGCATTGAATGGATCAGCACAAGTCACTGCCATAACTGGAAAGACAAATCTAACATATGCTTCACTAATAATCAGTTTGCAAACTATATATAGGAAAGTAGATCATATTACATTCATTATATTTAATCTGTACGCATATGTGTTGTGTCTGTTATATAACCACTTCTAATAGTAAGCTTATGTGCTTCTAGTAGTATGGGGTAAGAGGTGAGGGTTGATGAGCAATAGAATATTACTTCCTGGTCCCATCCCAAGTGTTGGGAACCTGTGGCATGGAGGCCACATGTGGTATTGTAGGTCCTGAAGTGTGGCCTTTTGACTGAATCCAATCTTTACAGAACAAGCTCTTTTATTAAGGGGATTTGTTCTGTGAAGTTGGATTCAGTCAAAGGACCACACTTGAGGACCTAGAGGGCTAGAGGTGGCCTCCAGGCCACAGGTTTCCCATCCCTGTCTCATCCTTATGTGGGTAGTGTCAAATCATTTCCAACTCTTTCATTAAAGCATGGTTATATCTTCAGTCAATGCTCTTATCTCAACCCTTGTGGGGTGGGGGAAAGAGAAGGGCTATTTTCAAGTCTATTTTGTCATGGGATGAAGGGAATCCGAGGGGTCTAATGAAACTGTTTCAGAAATACCATCTCTAGCTCACTTACCACCCATCTATCCTACATAGATTTCTATAGGTTCAGTGTCACTTATTTTTTTCTCTGCTTTTATTAAGTTATAAAATATAAATCTTTTCTGTCTTGCTACAAGCTCCTATGCTGGAAATGGACCTAAGACTTAAAGAAAACATATGTCTCTCTTTCTCTGAGTACTTCTTTTTTCTGAGTACATTTGCCTTCTTCATGGCTGTGCTTAACCTTCCAAGTAACACAGCAACCAATAACTATATTATTTTGGAAAAAAAAAGTTTTTCCCCAAACAATTGCAAATAAAAAAACAAGCAGACTCATCTCTCAAGAGACAGAGAAGAAGGTGAGAAGATAGAAGAATAAAATTTATTTTCAAGATGAGAAGACAGAAGAATAAAATTTACCAATCAATGAATCAATATTTATTAGCACTTCCTACTTGCCAGGCACTGTGCTAAGTGCTAAGGATACAAAAAGGGGCAAAAGATAGTTCCTGTCCTCAAGGAGCTCACAATGTAATAGAGGAGCTTACCATCACTATGTTATATCTCCATGACTCAATGGGTACAATCAGTACCCCAGTCTCTCTTAATTCCAGTAATTTCCTTCTATTAATTATTTCCTATTTATTCTATATATAGTTTGCTTTATATGCTTTAATTTGTATGTTATCTCCCCTATTAGATTGTAAGGTCCTCGAGGGTAGGGACTATCTTTTGAATCCTTTTGTATCCCCAGCACTCAGCACAATGCCTGGCACATAATAGGTGCTTAATAAATTCATTGCATCAGTCCTTTCAGGTTTGTACTCAGGCTCAGATACAATGATTAGTAATGCAGCCTCAGGGTTATTTTCTTGTTCTAGTGTAGCAGCCACAGGAGCGAGTTAGCAGGCTCTTTGTGCACCATCTTTCTCTACTTTTATCCAGTCGGTGGTGTTTACACCCTACAACAGCAGTATGATCTTCAGTCTGGAAACCTAGCCCCTTCTCCCTCCATGTTCTTGTTCATTTCCCACTTTTCCCACAGTTTTTGGCATTTCTCCTTCTAGTAGAATGAGACAGACAGAGAGACAGAAGACGAGAGATTATCCTTTCAGACCAACCCTTTCAGTCTCTGAGTCACAGTGTCTTGAGAATTTGTCCTGCTCTCACCCACAGATATCCCACGTCTGTTATTCCTCCACCGTCATAATCTACCCCTTCTCAGTCTCAACTCCTCAGTAAATTTCTTCCATCATTATCCTGTGCTCTTGAATGCCTTGCACACTTGTGTGTGGGTAAGCTTGCTCACACCCTGCCATGCCATAACCAACCCCAGATTATTCATCATCATTTCTTCATCTGCTCCTACTCATGGGCTACTGCACTGGAGCCAAAGAAAGTCACCAAGCCATGCTGACAGAGTCCACTACAAATTTGTTATCTAAGGTTATCTAACCTCAACTGCGTTTTCACCGCAGGAAGCCCAGTCACTTAATTTGTTTGTCTCAGCTTTCTCATCTGTAAAATGGGAATAGTAATTCCTACTTCCCTCAAATGAGATGATACTTGTAAAGCCCTTGGCACATAACAGACACTTCTATAAATGCTTCCTCCTTTCTTCTGCCTTTATTTTCACTTCACAATTGATTCATTATCCCAATCACCACAGCAGCTGTTCCAGTCTTTTTACCTCAAGCCTCCCTCTAGCCCACCCTCTCAGTTAAACAGCTCGCCTCCTACTTCACTGTGAAAATGGAAAGCCTTCAATGAAAGTTCCCTCTTCTCTCCTAAACCTCACTCCATAACCCTTCAGCATAACCCTCTACTATTGCCTCCTTTACTCAAGGCTCTGATGTGATGAAGGTGACCCTTTTCCTAGCCAAGGCCATCCCTTTTACATGTGCCACTGATTCCATCCCTTCATATTTTCTCCAGCAGTTTGTCCCCACAGTCACTCTATCTCTCTTTAATCTTCAGTTTCTACCTATCAACTGGCTCCTTTCTGCTGCCCACAAACCCAGGTCTTTCTCATCTTTGGAAAAAAAATAACCAATAACCTCAACTGGACCTTCCCATCCCTACTAGTTATCATCCTATAAAGCTGTTGGTACTTGTTGCCTTCATCACTTCATATTTTTTCTAAATCCTTTGAAATATGCAATTTCATCACTCGACTAAAACTGTTCTCTGCAAAGTTACCAGTTCCAACTGACAAAACTAATGGTCTTTTATCAATCCTTATCATTCGTGACCACCCTGAAGCATTTACCATTACTGACCGAAGTCTCTTCCTGGATACATTCCTCTCTTTGGGTTTCATGGCACTTCTCTTTTCCGTCTCTCTCTCTCTCTCTCTCTCTCTCTCTCTCTCTCTCTCTCTCTCTTCTCTCCTCTTCTACATCCTCCCTTCCTTATTCTCTCCCCCCTTCTCTTTCCCTTTCTCTCTGTTTCTCTCTCTCTTTTTCTGGTTTTCTCCTATCTAACCATTCCTTCTGAGTCTCTTTTGCTGACCATTATCGACATCACACTCACAAGGCTCTATTCTGGACCCTCTCACATTTTTTCTCTATGCTTTCTTATTTGGCTATCTTATCTGCTCTCATGAGTTCACTGACCATCTATCTCTATGAAGATGATTCCCAGATTGACATATTCATCCCTCTCTTGAGCTTCATCCAGTTCACATCATCAATTACCTATTTGACATTTAGTTCCAATGGTTCCCTATTATATCTAGATTCAAATATAAACTCTCTCTGGCATTCAGAGTTCTTCAAAACTTGACTCCTTCCTATGTGTTCACTCTCCTTACATATCACTCACCCTTCCAAGAACTCAATGGTCCATCCACCTTGGCCTTCTTGCTGTTCCTCAAACATGACACTCCTTCTCCCATTCCCATTTGACCTTTGTACTGATTGTCCCCCATATCTAGAATGTACACCTTCCTCATGTCTGGCATCCATGTCTTCCTTCAGCTCCAACAATGTTGAGTACAGAAGACCTTTCTTGATGCCCCATCCCCTTCTAGTGCTTTTCTATCCATGGTTTCCTTGTGGCTACTGTGACTGTGTCTTGTAAGTGATTTCAGTATCTATGTACATTCTAAATTCCTTAAGGGCAAAGATGGTTCATTTTGGACTGTGCATACTCAGTGCTCAACTTGTAAGAGGTTCTTCATAAATGCTTATCATTTGATTTGATAGAAATAAGGAGAAGTTTCTGTCAAATACTCATTTGTCTGTGAAAAAAAAATAACTAAACATTATTCACAGGGCTTAAGATTTGCTTGGCAGGCCATATGACAGACATCAAACTTCCAACATGATGATAGTGAATGAATATATGAATGAATAATAGGAGATGAAAAGACATGAGAGGACAAGAGGGAAAAGGAAATCATTAAATTTATATGTGTACTAACAAAAACCTAATGAATATGGATCTGGGTCTATCTCTAAGATTGTTTAACTTTCTGCTCCCTATTCATGACTAAATTTTTTCTTATATAATGAAGTTTTAAGAGTTGGAGTGGGATGGAGGGTATCCTCCACTCCTAAATTGAATCAATCAATGAGAAGTATGAACTATATTTGAACAAGGTCTAGACATCTCTCTCCAATCAATCAATTAAAGACATTTCAACTAGATGAAACAGGCAGGATGTTAGAACTGGCTGAAGAAAATCAATTCAAAACCCAGCATTCAAGTGTCTGGCCAGCATATCAGAGAAAGCAATCCAACCAAGACCTTGAGGGGGGAATTGTGTGAGCAAGAGAAGGGGATAAAGCCTCTGTCTCTTTCCTTCCTTCCACCTTGACCATAGCATGACCTTGTAGAAGATATCTCCAGTCATCTTGATCTGCATCTTCAGATGACTCTGAAGGAGAAAGTAAAGCTGGTGACTTTGTTCAGCCCTCCCTCACTTAAATCCAATTCACTTTCAAGTGACACCATTATCTTCCTGACGTCCTGGTCCTCTTTGAGAATGAAGGACAGGCAACAACAGCATGACCTTGTGAACTTTGGAGGGTCAAAAGATTTGGAGTTTTCACTAGAATCTTAGCGATATTCCAGGAACAGCAGTGACTAGTAGTAGTGTCTGTATTTGGAGTCAAGGACAAACAAAACATTCCAAAGGAAAGGCAGCTGCAGGACCCTATAGGTAACCCAACTGTGAGAGTTATGTCATACCTAAGGAAAATATCTTAAGGATTCCAAAAAAAAAGAATTTGTAAGATCTATAAGTTACCCATTTGCCACATGTACACTAAATTTTTTTTAAAAATTGTTTTCAGTGAACAAAAATCTGCTTTCTCTCCTTCTCATCTCCCTCCATCATCAAACAAAAAAAAAAAGGAAAGGAAAAACAACCACCACTATCTTGTACCAAATATTCATAGTTAAGTAAAACAAATTCTTATATTGGCTAGGTCCCAAAAAATATGTTTCTCAATCTGTACCCTGAATCCATTATCTCTCTGTCAAGAAGGGAGGGAGTATATTGTGTTCTAAATTTGAACCTAATTTCCCCTGAGATTCTATATGCACCTTTGGGAAAGTATGTCACAGACGTGTTAGGCGATGTATGTTTGTACCAACTGTTCTTGTTAGTAAATACCCTTTTGCTAACTAAATCTGTCTGAATAATAGTTATTGACTGATAATCATAGGGAGAAGGCTAATAGTGGGGGCTCATAAACATTAGAACTAGAAAACCACCCTTCAGCCCTTGGACTTTTGTGGATCCCTGAAGAAACAAGTAGCAAGTTGCCCTCTGGGAACCAAGCCCACGGATACAATGGGAATTGGAAGGTTGAACCTCACAGTTTGGGCTAAACAGTAAATGTAGAAAACAGCATTTTAGAATTCAGAAGAAAGCCTTCAAACTAAATTAAAAATTTATTTAATTTTAATGAATGATCTAATTGTTCAGTTCATATTTTGCTTTTGTTTAATAAATTACTACTGTAGCCTCTTTAGATAGGACAGTGATATTTTGTTAATAAACCATACAAACAGCTGATTAGGGATGTAAGGTTAGGGATTTTTGTTGTCAGTTAAACACCCTCATACTTACCGTGGGTGGGAAACTTTGCAGAAGAGACATTATCCAACTGATAGCAAACTTCCTAGATCCCAATCCTAGGTCTCCCTAGAAAATTCAGGAAAAAAACGTAATATTTATGGAATTAAAGCTATAGTCAATCAACTGCTACTCCTTAAATTAGTTAAGAATGATGCTGTTTTGCTCAATTTTCATAATTAGCATTTTTAACAATCCAAATGCAGCACAGATCATCAATGTGGAGAACTCCTGGTGTGGAAAAATCCCTTCAATTAAATGGAGCAACTGCTCTCCCTTGGAAGTTATTGGGAGCTACCCAAGATAAGAAGGGGTTCAACCATTTGCCCAAGGTCATTGTGTAGACTGTTCTCATAATTTTACTCTAAAATTCACTCAAGTCTTTCCAAGTTTCTCTGAATTTTTCAGTCACCATTTATTACAGCAAGATAATGTTCCATTTGATTGTTATGTCAAAATTTGTATGGCTTTTCCCAATTAACAGATGCTCACTTTGTTTCCAACTCTTTGTTACAACAAAATATGTTGCTGTACATATTTTTATATGTATAGGTCCTTTCCGTCTGCCTTTGACCTTAGGGTTATATAACCGATGCCATATATGAGATTTAAACACAGGTTTTCATTATTCCAAGTCCAGTATAATCTCTACTATGCTACCCCACCTCGTTAAAAAAAAACAATTATTAAAATTCAGTTCTCAGTTTTAATAATAGTTTTGTTTTTGTTTTCTTACCATGGTAGAGAGCATACTGAACTTGGGACAATGTAAAGGAAAATGACTGAAAGATACCATAACTCTGATCAGTCCAGTAACCAATCATAACTTCAGCAAACAGATGGTGAAGCATGCCTCCCCACCGTGCAGCAGGGAGGTGATGGACCAGAGGTGCAGAACGACACACATTTTTCAGACACATTCGATGTGCTGATTTCTTTTGCTTGACTATGTTTGGTTAGTTACAAGGGAGGGCTTTTCATTTTTGATAGGGGGGAGGGGGACTTAATAGGAAGTGATAGAAATGTGAAAAAAGAAATTTAAAAATAGCAATAAAATACTAAAAATATAGAGAAGAAAAAAAGTTCAGGAGGGTACACAAAGAAGGTAATTTCATTACTACCTTGCTAAATTTAAAATAAAATTTCATTTTTAAAAAAAAACAGACTTTACACAATAGAATGATCCTAGTATCCTTTTTGATCTACTTTATACTTGGGGGTGTTTTTTTGAGGATTGTTAAGTTAAAAGGAATGGGCAAGTGAGCCTACCACCACTGGAGATTCCTCTCCACGCATCAATCACTAGTATTCTCCTTGTCTCTTGTAAATGTTACATGACTTTTTTAAAAAGACAACTTCCCAACCATGAGGGATTTAGAAAACCAAGCAAACCTTACCTGTAGAGAAACAAGCAGTATTTCATATAGGAGGGCAGTTGCTGTATTTGTGTATTCCAGCTTAAGCCTCTGTAACTGGAACAAAGAAAATTAGTCAATACAATGTCATGAACCAGTAATTTTAAGTAAAGGCCGGGTGCAAGGTCAGAATGTGAAAACAATCCCTTGGCCTATACTCAGGCTCTCTCACTCACTCTCCATGCATATATGTGCATGTTCATATAAGTGTGCCTTTAGGTAAATGGTGTACATGCATTTGTGTACTGTGTATATATGTGCATGTCTTTAGGTGCTTTGTAGGGGCTCTGTGCATATATGTACAGATGTATGTATACAAACAGGTGTGTATTATGTGTTCATATATGTGTGTGTACATATGTAGGTACATTGTTGTTGTCCTTCCTTTTTGAAGAGAACCATGACATCAGGCAAATGATGACATGAATTGCAGTTGACTTAGATTTGAGTGAGGGAGGGCTGTGTAAAGTCACCAGCCTCACTTTCTCCTGCTGAGCCATCTGAATCCAGTGGCCAGATATTCATCAGGATGACTGGAGATGGCCCAGGATGCAATGGGAAACCTTGGAGACCCTGGCCTTTTTAGGCTAAGGTCTTTTCAGGTTCTCATTTTGAGGGAGGTAATGCCCATTCAGTAAAAAGGACCCATCAAGGGATGGCCCCTTTAATTAGAAAAAAAGAGAAAAAGATCAAGTGTGGAGGCTGCTGTTCCAAAGAGAAACAGTTACCATTGACATTAACTGTAAGGCAGGAAGGCCCAAAATACAGCCATGAATTGGAGCTTGGGGAGAGTGAAGTGGGTTTAAGGAAGGAAGGAAGAAAGAAAGAAAGAAAGAAAGAAAGAAAGAAAGAAAGAAAGGAAAAAGAAAGAAAGAAAGGAAAGAAAGAAAGAAAGAAAGAAGAGAGAGAAGGAGAGAAGGAAGAGAGAGAGAGAGAAGGAGAGGAGGAGAGGAGAGGAGAGGAGAGGAGAGAAGAGAGAGGAGAGGAGAGAAGGAGAGGAGAGGAAGGAAGGAAGGAAGGAAGGAAGGAAGGAAGGAAGGAAGGAAGGAAGGAAGGAAGGAAGGAAGGAAGGAAGGAAGGAAGGAAAGATGGAGGGAGAAAAAAATATATATATATATATACACATACATTCTTAAAAGATAGTTGAGATGCGAACAAGGTCAGAAGATGCTGCAACTTTAGACAAATTTTCTTTCCTACTGAGTTCTGATGTTCATAAGAGAGTGTCTCCAATGAAGAACATCTATGGTTATCTAGTCCAATTCCCTTTTTCAGATGAGGAACCCAGGCCCAGGGAGGAGAATAAATGATTTGCTCAGGTCATATAGGCAATTAGGTGTCAGAGGTAAGGGTTTTTGTTGTTCTTGTCATTTTTACCTCTACAGGTGATTTTATAGGTGTAGGAAATCTCTCAGAAAATAAACTCCCTTTAGCAATGGAGATCAGTATTTGGTTGTGTCATTTGCAGTCACAAAGTTGACCATGGCTCTGAGAAGTTAAAGGACTTCCCTAAGGATCACATAGCCAGTAGGTGTCAGAGGCAGAACTCCAACAAAGACTCTTCCTTTAGTCCTATAGTTCTATATCCTCTACTCCAGGCTATTTTTTCAAGGCTTTTTTTTCTTTTTAAAGGAGCATTAAGTTAGAATAGTCATTGGATTTTGCTAATTCAGATGTCAAGTACTTAGCTCACTATTGAGTGATTTGGGATAAGATCTTTGGTAGAAAAAAAACAGAACTCTCTCAACAGATAAGAAACTTGTTTGGTCAAAATCACCAGATATCTGATCCAAAAATCAAGCTGTCTTTATTAGGATCCATTTGCTCTGCTGATTAAAGATAAATTGCTGCACTCAAAGAGAGGAAGGTGGTTATCCTAAATACATAATTAACCTTCTCAGTTGTTTAGACCATTATCTTAAGCTTAACAATGGAGGAGGTCTAGTCTTAACTTCATTTACTCCTCAAGGACTTTTGAACCATAATGTCAATTATATCTTAATACCTTATCACACCAGAACCTTACACCAAAAATCTTGTTAAGGTCATGTTTCAGAATCACTAATGTAGGTTTGTTTTTAAAATATCTGTTCACGGACTAGCTCCAGTGGACTGATATTACTTTTTTTTTGGTTGTTTGGAACTTGAGTTTTCAGGCAAGGCTGGAAAATTTTACTTGAAACTTAGGAAACTGACCTGGCCCTGCATGACTCCATGAAGTGCAGATTTGGTCCCAGAGACCATCTGGAACTGTGTTCTCTCTCAAAGAACACTGCTAAAAATAGTTTGTTTTTAATGATCAAACACTCTAATGAACTCTTCTGTAAACCATGTAAAATGCATAGTATATGTCAATGACATAGTAATCTCATTGTAAGTCCTGAATTCAGTGACCAAAAAGTTATGAATTTAATATTATTCTTTCCCAGTGTCCCAGGCTCTGTGAAAAGAGGGCACTTATATAATATGTCTCATCCATTCCAAAAATGTTTTGTCTCACCTCAGCATCAAAGGACATCTCTACTAAAGATGAATCAGCCACAAACTGGATACCAAACACAGGATATGATTTGGGAATTTCAGGTTCACTAATTAAAATTATCAAAAGAGTAATTAATGATCCCCTGTAAAATGCATAAAAGGGAAATAATGAGTAAAATCTGTACTCGGGTAAGGTTCAGAGATGACTACAAATACTGATAAACTAGTATTTATATAATAGTTTAAGGTTTTCAAAGCTCTTTACAAATTTATCTTATTTTAACCTCACAACAACCCTGAGAGGTAGGTGCCATTAGTATTCCCATTTTACAGAGGAAACTGAGGCAGGCAGCCTTAAATGTCTTGCCCAGGGTCATAGAATTAGTATGTGAGGATTTGAATTCCTGACTCCAGGCCCAATGTGTATATAAAATTTAGCCATACCCAAGACTACTACATTTCCTTCTAGGTCTTCATTTCTCAGATACATGAACAGAAAGATATGGGATACCTGCTAAAGAAGTGTTTGTTATTTAACATAGAAAAAACAAGTAAAGTAGAATTCTATAATTTGAGGGCTAGAAAAGAGCCTTGGATTTGGAGTCAGGAAATCTGGGTTTGAATCACTGATCTCCTACCCACAAGGTCACAATGTATGACACTGGACAAATTGTGCGACATCTCTTGGTCTCTTTATCCTCATCTATAAAATGAGATATGGGGGACTAAATGACATCTAAGATCCCTACCAACTCAATATGCTATGACAGCATTAGTAAGACTGACTCTTGTTGAAACTATGGAGTGATATACCAAACAAGGAGGCAAGTAGGTAGTACAGTGGAAAGAGCACCTAACTTAAATTAGTCTGGAAGACTCAAGTTCAAATCAAGCATCAGACATTTATTAGCTGTGTAGGTGATCCTGGGCAAGTCATGCAACCTCCGTTTGCCTCAGTTTCTTCTTTTGTAATATAGGGGTGATAACAGCACCTACTTCCCATGGTTGTTGTGAAGATCAAAGGAAATAATGTTTGTAAAGCACTTTTTAAGCCTTAAAAATAATCTTATACATGCTACCTACTACTATTATTATTTTTATGAGAATTTGGGTGATTTGCATTATAAGCATTAGTGAAAATTTACTCATAGGATGCCATGAGTTCCAGTAAATGTAGAAGCACAAAAAGAGAAGACGCATTGGATAAAACCAATTTGACCAACCATTCTCCTAGAACAAATATGGAAACTGAGGCATTGGGGAAATTGTGACATCTCCAGCGTAGAGGCATAACCAGGGTTAGTAATTGGGGGACTTTGCCCCACAGTGACAATTTAGGGGGGAGGAGAAAACACTCATTCCCCGCCCCCCACACCCAACTCAAGGTCTGTCTTCACTCAGTGCAGCACTAATGGGATTGTACCTTATCTGGAGCTGACAACTCCTATCATGCAATCTGACCTGTGATGAATAAAGATGGCAGCCCCTCTGCCCTTCTCATCAGCAGGTAGACTCAAGGCATTCTGGGGTCTTTGCTCTCTCACTCCCTCCCCAACAGAATCAGCTCCACTCTGGCCCAGTGTCGCACTAGTTAATGAGTTAGAGGTACGGATGGCCAAGACTAGCGGCAAGGGTGTTCTGGAGCCAGTTCAAACTGGCTGGGAGAACTGTTACTTAAATGATCAGTATGAGCATTTATTTACACATCAGAAATGGGCAAACACTACAAATCACAGCTTGGCTTATCGTTTTATTGATTGTTTAGACTTAAATGATAGGAAAAAATGGTAACGATATATATAAAACTCAAAATTGTGTCAAGCAAGCATTTTCCCCTCAAGAGTTGATTATTAAATAGATATCAGCACACAGCCTGACCAGACCAAAGTTTCTTATTTCCCAGTCCAATGTTCTGTCTAGTACCATTTTCTCATAGGAGAGTGCTAGAAAACTATGCCCTTTGGTTAAAACAAAGAATGAGCCAAAACATATGCTCATATTAATATATAAGGGATACTATACATAGATATCCAGTGTATGAAAGTGGGCCATTTGAAAAATTGAGTATTTAGATGTAAATTAATGTCCTAAGGGAAATAGTTAAGAATTATCCACTATAGTCCAAGGGTGGGGAACCTGTGGCCTCGAGGCATATGTGGCCCTCTAGGTCCTCAAGTGCAGCCCTTTAAGTGAATCCAAATTTTACAGAACAAATCCCTTAATAAAAGGATAGTAATTTACTATACACATTTCTTTCATTTTGGAATAAAACATACTTTTAGTTCTAGAAATAATCCTTGCTTAGTAATAACCTCAAGATGATCCCACTCTAGTTTTTTAAATACTTTTTTGCTAATGGCAATTATACACTGATGAGTTACACACTGATGACTCTAAATTTTAAATGGAGATACAATCTCTACTTCCCCCTAAAAAAGAAAGACTAATCCTTACATCTGGATAAATTGCAAATTTAGGGCTAAGACCAGGAAGTTGATTTACTTTCCATGACACCATCAGATTACACCTGTGGTAATCCTGAGAGATATATGTAAAAAGACTCAAAGATCATAGCTAAAATAAAATATTCAAATGCAACTAGTGAAATTTGAAAATGAATGATCGTTTTATTTGCATTCATTCAAATAGTACTTAATCTTAAAAAAAGCTCTCTCTCTTCAAAGGGGAGAAATTCTAAACTTAGGTTGACAGATGGATGAATGAAATTTTAATTTAAATTATAATTTTCCTAGAGTTTTAGAGCCTGAAAATAGGGATTACTGTAGAATCCCTCCCTCACACACAAAGGTTTGATACTCTTATAGCTAATTGAGAATATTCTTATTTTCAAAGTGTAAAAATAAAAAAACATGGAAGAATGTATTTATAATTCCCATCTTGGTAGGTAATTTTAACATTCACTTGATATAATCTGTGTTATATTAGACATTTACTGCCCATAGCTAATAAGTGACAGTATTGCACAGCATTAAAGGACTTAAAGTCTGAAAGCCTTGGGTTTGAGCACTGCTTATCACATATATTACCTGTGCAGACTTGGGCAAATCACTGAATCTCTCTGTATCCCAAGCAGCTCTCAGAGACTATAAATTACAGAGGAGTTTATGTTATACACCTGAGTTGCTACATTCATCTTTGGAGGGAGTTTCTCTACCCAGGAGTTTCCTGCATAATTGCAATTGCAAGTTCAGACCCTCCCTCTTTACCACCTCCCAAAAAAGATGATGTTATATTGATATAATTTGACCCTTAGTACATCCAAACCTTGAATTACAAGTAAGGATCCAGAAAGAATTCCATAGATCAGAGAAAAGGGCTTAAGATAGTGGAACTAATAAAGTCCACACTAATGGGAAATTCTTAGACGAGGTCAGTGAGGAGGTTGTGAGATGTGGATTTGTTTCAAGAGGACTTTTTTCAGGCTTAAATAAAGAAACAAAAGAGACCTTCAATAGTGCCACTATATATAAAGTAGAACACTTTGGCAACAGTCTAGATGTGGGATAAGGAAAAGATGGAAGTCAGAAACGATCATGAAAATCCCCTGTTCAGAGGGGGTTCCAACAGTAATAAGGAATTGAAAAAGAGGACTGAAAAAGAGGAGCAAGGCTCCCCATGAGGACCCCCAGAGACCATGAATGACCTGGGCAAGGGTTCTGATGTTCCCTTCCTCCATCTCTGGTGCAGACACCTAAGTACGTGATAACTGAGGAGCGAGAAGGAATAACAGAGAGAAATCCCAAACTGATACCTTTCAGATTTATGTGAATTGATGCAAAGCAAACAGAATCAAGAAAGTAATATGCATAGCTACAATAATATAAATTTTAAAAAACAGAAAAACTAAGCCTAAAACCGTATGATTATAATCAATCAATGAACATAAGTACCCGCTATGCACCAGGCATAGTACTAAGAGCAGGGGATACAAAAAGGCAAAAGACAGTCCATGCCCTGAAGGAACTTACAGCCTAGTGGGGGAGATGACATGCAAACAAACATATACAAAATAAGCTATATATATACATATATATATTATTATTAAGAAATGATCAATAGAAGGAAGGCAATAGAAAAAAGAGGGATTGGGAAAGGCTTCCTATAAAAGATGGGATTTTAATTGGAACTGAAAGAAAACAAGAAATGATCAATCCAGGTACTAGAGGCAAGATTAAGAAAATGCATCTCACTACCTTGCTTGGGGAGGTGGGGAAAGGGGACAGGTATTTGGCACATGCCAGAGAAGAAATGAGAAATGCACCTCTTTCCTTTTGCTGGAAAGGTGAAGGACTGAACTCGTGCCAAAGGTTGTATACTCATCAATCTGCCAGATGCCCTCAATGTCTTGGCCAGGTCTGGCTTAATTGTCTTTCTTTGCTACAAAGAAAGGCTTGCCTGGTGGGGGTGAAGGGGGATGGTATATCCAGAAATGACTATGCCATGAAAACAAAAGGAATCAATAAAATTCTAATTAGCAGCAACAAAGAGAAATCATACCCTTAGGACAGTCATAACAACATTTCAACTTCAAAACTGCCGAAGAATAAAAAGCTCAGTACAGTGACTAAAAAAGATGATCTTCAAAGCACGCAGACATACTTTCTGCCTTCTAACTCACACCCCAGATGCACCTATGAGAAATATTCTCAATGAGATCCCTGGCTTTGAGTATAACATGACTCACTCCATCTCTGCCATATTAACCAGATCAGTGCTTCTCAAATTTTTTTAGTCTGCTAAAAATGAAACTGACTTAAGAAAATATTTTTTCCTTTTAATAATTCAGAAATACATAGGATGCATCAATTAGCTGCTGGTAGTATGAAAGAGATGTTTCCTGTGCCTTCACTAAAGACAAGAGATATCTAGAATCAAACCTGGGTTTTCAAGAGTCCCTTAAAGAAAACAGTGACATATTGATTAAGTGGTACTGTTAACCCAGAAGCATAACCTTAAGATCCAGCAGAGGACATGGGAACAGAACCGGAGGGATGAACTACATATGAATAGAGAAAGAGATTATCTATCTACAACAAACACATTAATCTATAGCATATCCCAAAACCCTTAGTACAGTTTAAAACTTATTTTAAACATATATGTATTTTATAGCAGAATTTTTGAGGGTAGCAAAAAATTTTTGACCAAGTGGATGCCCATCAATTGAGGAATGGCTGACCAAATTGCAGTTCATACAAATAGAATGTAATATTACCACCCACAAGGAACAACAAATATGATGAATTCAAGAAGCATGGAAAGATCTGTATGAACCGATTCAGAGTTAAGTAAGTAAAACTAAGAGAAGATTACATAAAGAACAAAATTAATTAATTGTAATGATCAATGTCTATCTACAGAACTGACGATAACTACTTTTCTTCTCTCACTAGAGACATGAAGGAATGTGGTATTAACTGTTTTTCTTTGTTGTAGACAAGGCTCAATGTGTGAGGAAGGGGTGATTGGTTTGTCACCTTTTTTATGAAGCCTATTGAAATGAGAGAAATGATTGTTAAAAAGTCAATTATTAGAGAGATCCAGGGTTTTTTACCCTTCCTATCTCCTCTTTCTCTACTGGGTTAAATCAGCTTCTGAAGGACATTGAGGATGATGAGACTGGATTAATTTTCTCCTCAATCTTGTTCAGACCCCACCCAAGGGGGAAAGCCATTGTGTTCTACTAAGTCTTGGGGGTATGGGGAGTGTGTGTGTGTGTGTGTGTGTGTGTGTGGGTGGTATATTGTAAGATCCTTTGTCTAGATTGCCCCAGGCTGGGGGTGGTCTGTCAGTGAGAGTGATCAAAGTCACAGTTCCCTAGCCCCTCATTAGAGTGGGTCCAATGAGGGGTCTTTTGGAATTCATGCCACTAACTCCTTTTATTAATTACCCCTAGCATGATTGAAAAAATGATTAATTACCCAGGAATCACATCTCTCAAATTTTTTATACATCACAGGCTATGAATCCTGTCTTCTTAGATTTTGAAATGCATAAAATAAAATACATAGGATCATCAAGGAATTCAATTACATTGAAATACAGTTATCAAAACATTTTTTTTTAAGTTCATAGCTCCCAGGGTTAAGAACCCCTGGTTTAAAGAAAGATGAGTGGTTTAAAAACAAAAGTTTAAAGTGGGGAGAGGAGACAAATGTGTAATGGCTACAGGCATGTTGGCAAAACCCAGAGAGGGTAAGGAGTTGCAGAAGACTTTGAAAAGACTATTGAAAGCTCTCAAACCACTGTCTCTAGAAATGTTCACCAAATCCTCACCGTTTAGCAGTTAAAGTGTTCAGGCGTGATAACTCAGTCTCAGTTCCCCTGAACATCAGTCCCAGAGTCTGGATAATCTGAATACAAGACCTAAAAAACAAAGAAAGTCAAGAACCCATGAAAACAGCCATGAGGTGGCTCCTTCCCACTCCCTCAACTGTGAGCTCATTAGCTATCTATTACTTAATAGTCCAATAAGCCTTAATAGAATAGTTAAAATATTCATGTACAACAAAGATCACAACACTATTAAATAATGCATTACCAGCATTATTTATTGTCCAGAAAGAAGTTCCTTTGCTTTCCTTTTGATATTAATTAAAAATCAAATTTAAAAATTTGAGTTTAATTTTAAAATTAATTTTTCTAAATTAAAATTTTAAAAATCTAGAATTTTCCCAAAAGATAACTCACTCAAGTTGATCAGCCCTTTGGCTTTTATTTTGAAGTGCATTGGGATCCTGAGATTTGGGCAAGTACTCATGAAGCTTGCTCACTAGGAAATAGTACAGGTCACTGGTCTGTGAAAAGAAAAGAGAAAGAAGACAGTCATTCAAGGAAAAAATGTTCCTAGTTCTCTAGATATGAGATCTTACATAACCAAGGACCGAGGAATGATTTGTCTTTTAATTAACTGAGACAATGAGATACAGTATTTCCCATGAAACACCAGCTCAACCAAACTGAAGGCCATCCTTTCCCAGAAACAAACTTATTATTTTTAAAACAGAGATAGTCTGTCTTAGTGGGAAAGAGTGAAGGCCTGGAAGGGAAGATCTGGCCAGAGAGATAATATATCTTATTGACAACTTTAAAGCCTAATATACATGTCAGTTATTTGTTTTATCAGGAGGCAGGGTGTCCTAGTAGAGAGAAGACCAGCCTTGTGGGCTGGAAGATTTGCTTCTGACACATACTAGCTGTGTGACTATGAACGAGACATTGACCTCTCAGACACTTGAAAGACAAAAGACAGGCAGTGAAAGAGAGAGATAAATAGATAGATGGATGGATAGATATAGACAGAAGGGAGACAGGGACATACAAATAGATGACAGACATAGATAATAGATAAATAATAAAAAATAGATGACAGGCATAGATGATAGATATAAACAGATAAATGGCAGACATACAGGTAGATGATAGATAGATATAGTCAGATAAAAAGATAAATAGATGATAGCCAAAATAGACAGAAAGAGGGAGAGAGAGGAAAGATATGATAGAGATGATAGGCAAACAGATAGATGATATACAGCTGATAGCTGGGTGGGTAAGTAGAGGAAGAGTTCATTAAGTGCTTCCTCTATAGTGGATATTGCACCAAGTTCTGGTATAAAAGGTTATCCCAATGCTCAAGTAATTTACATTCTAATGGAGGAAGATAACCTATATGAGAGGGGGTGCTTGTAAGCATGGAGGGAGGGGGCAGAACAGTAAGAAAACAGAGAGATAAAAAGTGCTCTATAAGGTCTGGAGAGGAAGGGTTACTGACTGCGATGAAATTTTTGCCATTCTGAATCAAAGGCACCACAAATTATACATCAGATGCTCTCTACACTGATGAAATCATAGGTCTATATGCAGAAAGAAAAAAATAATGCAGTGATCCTTTAATTTAACTCAATAAGCATACATCAGGTTGTTTCTGCTAGGTGCTGGACTCATAAAAATAAAATTAGTTCAGTCCTACTTCTATTTCCAACTAGCTATGGAATGTTAGGCCTATCTCACAGTCTCTTTGTTCTCATCTGGTCAATTCTTTTCCTCTTGTGAACCTGTGATGTTATTGGACATGGGGAATTTCCAGTGAGAAAACTTCCTCTCCCAATGCAAACTGGCAATTGTTCTCCAATTTACAACCCTAAGAGCTTGAGTGACTTTCCAATGGTTGAATATCCAGCTAAACTGAACCCAACTTTTCCTGACTGAGGGTCAGTCTAACCAATAGCCACTGTATAAGAGGAATACCTGAATTAGCAACATCATAGAGCTACTGGTGAGATAAAATGGAATAACATTTGGGGGAAAGTGCTATTTTCAGGAAATGTGAGGTATTGGTATATTCTAAACAAAAAATATTAAACTGAAAACAATCTTAAAACACATTAAAGATAGAAATGTGTGGATTGAGAGATGATAGAGATACATAGATAGACAGACAGATGGATGGTTGGATAGATGGATGCATGGATGGATGTGTCAGGTTGGCATGGCAATACAAATTAGTAAGTACCAAAGATGGTACCATCCTCCTCCACTACTGCTATTTGCTATATAAATTAAGAAAAGAACACGTGTCACAATCTTGACTGGATCAACCCAGAATTAAGATAAACAGCAGCCTATGGAATCAGGCCAATTGGAACAAATGCAAACTTTACTCTTCCCTATTTTTCTTTTTGTTTGATTTTCTTAGAACTAGTATTTGCTGCAGACAGGTCACAGAATTCTACAGCAGTGGAAATGGCAGAGGGGACCTTAGGGACTCTTTGTACAAATTAGAACCCTAAATATGCCAGGGTTGACCCATCCCCTTCACAAAGATGGAGCTACTTGCTTAGATGTTATATTAGCCTAGGGAGCTGGTAAAGCATTAGAAAGATGCTAGACTGAGCTGGGTTTAATTGTGTCCAGCGCAGGGCCAAGAGAGAAGGAGAAGTAATTTCTGAGGTGCTGAGACATACTTCTTCCTCACCAAGTTTTCTCTTCCCTACTCAAGCACTCTGTGAATGTGTGTGTGTGTGTGTGTGTGTGTGTGTGTGTGTTTTATTATATTCATAGGTGCCTGGAATTCTGTCATTAGAGTTTTATTCCGTTAGGCCAAGGTTTTAACACCCATGAAAATGTGAATAACTCTGGCAACACTTACTAGGCATTCATACTGTATTTGTAAATGAAGGATTTGGGAGCAGTTTTTGATAATGAGAAGGGGAGAGAAAGAGAGAATTAAATGGGTTGCCAGCTACGTGCCAGGCATGTTAATATTATAAATTAATAATATAATTCTTATATGTCCTATAGGTTTGTCAAGGTAAGGCCTGAAGGATCAGCAAGTTTCCAAAGGGGGAGGTGAAGAGTGGTAAAATAGAAACCCAGGCAAAAAGCTCAAAAACTTTGGGTTCAGAATTTAGCTTAACTTACTTGGTATAAAACACCTAAATAGGAAAGAAAGTTGGCTCTGGGTCAAAGGTTACCTGAACCATGGTTTCTCCTTACTTTATGCCAGGAGTAAGAAACCAGGAAATTGAGAGAGACAGATAAGTCCCCACTAGTAAGAAGACACAAAGGAGGGGCCATTAAAAATAATTGGCAGAGACTGTGCCAGTGAACAGCTGTGTTGAGTCCTGATCCAGGCAATGAAAATGGTTTAATCACAAACTATAGGCCTGGGGAAAATCTGCACTGCTGATGGAACATGGGCCAAGAAAAGAACTGATAATAATGCTTCCTCACCTTCCCAAGGAAAGAGCCAAATGTACTACGGGTTATCTACTCACTCTAAACTTCTTCTTTCTTCACAGCTTGGAACTATGACCATAAAGTTACTAAAATGAACTGGGGGTATCATTAGGCTATATCCCAAAGAGCTGAAAGAAAGAGGGAAAAGGCCCATATGTACAAAAATATTTATTGCAGTTCTTTTTGTAGTAACAAAGAGGTAGAAACTATGGGGATGGAGTGGGATGAAACTCATCAATTGGGGAATGACTGAACACATTATGGTATATGAATGGAATGGAATGTTATACAGATAATAAATGGTTTCAGAGAAACACAGGAAGATATATCATTCAACCAAAACTACCCTCTCCAAAATATTAAATGATCTTTTAATTGCAAAATTTGATGGCCTCTTCTCAACACTAATGATCACTCTCTTGTCCTTGATGCCCTCTTCAATCTAGTTTTAGACACTACTGTCTTCCTGGTTCTGACTACTATGCCTCAGTTTTCTTTCCTGGATCTTCATACAAGTCACACTCATGCTAACCATGGGTGTTCCACAGGGCTCTGTCTCAGTCCTTTTCTCTTCTCCCTTTATACTCTTTCATTTGGTGATCTCATCAGCTCCCATAGATACAATGATTATCTCTATTCTCAAATATACCTATACAGCCCTAACTTCTCTGCTGACCTCCAGTCTCATATCTCAAACTAGATTTCCATAGATATCTTAAACTCAACATTCTCTGTGATGTTTAAAAAGTTTGAGAGACATAATTTCTGGGTAATCTATCGTTTTATTTATAATGCTAGCATTTTATTAATAAAAGGGTGTAATGGTAAGGGAATTTGAAGATCTTCCTGACCCCTTAATAGGCCCATGTGACCTGCTTTGAGCTCTAGCCCAGCCCACAGCCTGAGTCGCATAGAGACAATGGTGGAAGGAACTTGCTGAGTGGGTGGAGCTGAGAGGGTACAGCAAGGGATGAGTGAGGTGGAACTCAGAGAGAGAGAGAGAGAGAGAGAGAGGAGGCAGAGCAGAACACAGCAGCTAGCCTGAGTGAGAGAGGGAATGATTTTGCCTAAGGGAGCTTGTTTGTGGGGGAGGCCTAGTCTTGGTGATGGCCATTCTTCCTTTATTGATAATGTATACAAACTTTGTCATTACCAGGGTAGAATTGACATTTTTGGTATCTGAATAAATACTTTGGTTTCATCTTTGAGGAAGAGAGTTTATATTTTGTGAATTTACCCTGGATATACACATGCATATCCATAGTGGCTGCTGTGGGTATCTCATTAGTGCTACAAAGGGTCAATGAAACTCTTAAATGCCAAAGATGAATCATGGCAATGGACTCATGGTTTATATGCCCATGGAAGAGTGGGTGTTCCTGAGGGTGGCAAACAACTCTGGTTGATTAACAATTAGTGAGAGAGAATGAATATTACAATAAGAGGTGGACCTATTCTAATAAGGGGCTGGGAGGATGTAACTTCGATCATGTTGTTTACTTCTAAACTGCCCAGCCTTGGACAGTTAAATCAGAGAATTTATCCCTACCCATACCTGTGTAGAATGCAATGGGCTACCCCACCTGAGATTAAATTCCTTGTAAGGTTGGGTGGGGTCTAAATAAGACTAAGGAGGAAGTCAATTCAATTGCATTATCAGCAGTGTCCTTCAGGACCAACAACCTACAGGCTTCTGAAAAAAATCCTGTTCCTAATTCAATAGTTGATTATTAATATTGATGGGATACAGGCCCAAGCTGAGACCTCCACCCCTGACCAAAAAAGAATTTGAGTCCCATTTATCTATAGGCTGTGAGACCCTTGAACTCTCCTTCCCACCTGACCAGGTATTTGCCCAAAACCATAAGCCTTTCATTATCACTGTGCCTAATCTGTTACTCTTAAAGTATCCTAGCCCTCCTTTGTCTGTTATCTCTGGGTATCCTTCAGCTACTTCTCTCCCTTAATCCCATTGTTTTGGTTACAGAAACCTGACCTCTAGTCACCCCAGTTCCATCAAGACTCTCTTTAGAGTCTTCCTCAAGACCCTCCCAGACTACTAGTTCACTCCTAGGTACCTCCTACAATCTTTGTGTATATAAAACCTATCTCATTTCCATAAAGGTGCTCAGATTCCTTAAGAGTCTAGCCAGTGGTGAGATTTCTTAAGAGCCTGGCCAATATGGTGAATCCTTAATAAGCTTTGTTTCTACTTTGGCTGAAACAAGACTCGGGTCAAATTCATTGGGGCAGGAACCAACTTGTCAGTATTTTGGGGTCCTGAGTATCCCTAACTTCGACAATATGAGGGAGAAACAATCATTTCCCTCATCTGAAAACAAACTCATTATCTTTCCCCTCCGCCCCCCAACTCTCTTCTTAATTTCTCCATTACTGTGGAGAGTATCTCCATTCTCCTAGTTACCCAGATTATAATTTAGGTGTCATCCTCAATTTCTTGTTCTCCCACATTAGACTGTGGGCTCTATGACATCAGAAACTGTCTTTTACTTTTCTTTGTATCCCCAGTGCTAAGCACGGTGCCTGACACATTGTAGGGGCTTAGTACTTACTGACTGACATGAAATAATGAGGAGTTAACAATAATGAGGAGAACAATTTATACAATAACAACATCATGAAGACAAAAAAATTTCCGAAAGGCTTAAGAACTCAGATCAGTTCAATCACCAACTGTTATGCCACAGAACTGATAGTGAAGCTTGTTATCTACCTCTTGACAGAGAGGTAACAGACTCAAAACAAAGAATGAGACAGACATTTTCAGCTGACACCATGTGTCTTGCCTTTGTTGGAGATTTTTTTTCCAGTGGCTGCTAATAAATTAATGTGAATACTAAAGGCATTACACAGAAATGAACAATCAGTATTTATAGCAGCTTTCAGTACCAGGGTCAGTTTCCAGCCCAAAATATTTTATTCTCAATTCATGTCAACGTGGGAATTTACTTCACTGTGCAAATTTGTCACAAGGGTTTTGTTTTGGTTTTGGTTTTCAATGGGGGAGTATGGGAAGGAGAGAAAATAAATGTTTATTAATTTTTAAAAATTTAATTTTAAAAATTTATTTTAAAAAATTTAAAAACAAACTCCCTGCTTTTTTCTTGCTGGGTTACAGAAAAAGTTAGTCTTCATTGTACATGTTCATTTTTTACTTCTATGCTGTTAAATATGATAAAACTATTGATCAACATAAATCCCACCCATTAGATATATTTTTACTTAATGTTCATGGATACAGAGGAATGTATACAACATGTACATTGTCTCCCTCTTTAGACCGTAATTTCATTGAGGTCAGGGACTGACTTTCTTTTAATTAATTATAGTACAATGCCTGGCAAGAAGTAAGTGCTTAATAAATGTTTATTGGATTGGATTGGAATGGAAAGAAAGAAAGGGAATTCACTTGTTTTAGAGGGAGGAGAAGTTCAGATTAAGAGCTGTCACTGAGGCTTTGAAACTATATTCAGTGGAGATGTACGTTTGCTAGAAAGTAGGTAGTTGGCTCAGTGGATAGACAGGGGGACTTAGAATCAGGAAGACTGATTCTAAGTTCAAAATCCAACCTCAAAACCTTACTAGTTGTGTGATCCTGGGCAAGTAATTTAATCCTGCTTAATTTCTTCTTCTGTAAAATCAGGATAATATTAACATTTACCTAATTATGTTATTATTATCCTCTGTTATAAGGATAAAATGTGATAATAATTATAAAGTGCTTTGCAAACCTCAAAGTGCCATATTAATGTTAGTTATTATTATATTAGGGCAGCTAGGTGGTCCAGTGGATAGAGTACCTGGAGTAAAGAGGCCTGAGTTCAAATCCAGCCTCAGATACTTACGACCTGTGTAACCCTGGGGCAAGTCGCTTTAACCCTGTTTGCCTCAGTTTCCTTATCTGCAAAATGAATTGGAAATGAAATGGCCAACCATTCCAGTGTCTCTGCCAAGAACATCTCAAATGGGGTCATGAAGCGTCAGACACAACTGAAATAACTCAGTAACAACAAAAATTATCATTGTTTCTTTTAACAATTTCCCTAAAAGAAAAACAGGGAGTCTTTTCTATTCAGCTTATCACAGCGATCATCGACACAGCAAGATACAGTGGAAAGAGTATAGGGTTTAAAGTCAGATGACCCTAAGTGTGAATACCAGCTCTGTCGCTTATTGCCTGCGTGACCTTCAGCAAGTCCAGCAACTCTTCTGTACCTTTGATTCCCCAGCTGTAAAATCAGGGAGTTGGACTAGATGGCCTCTAAGGTCTCTCCCAACTCTATATCAATGGTCATGGGAAATATACTCCAGGTAAATCCAAGTCAATACAGTCTCAGAAAAAAGCAAGCAAAATCAGCAGGCCTCTGCCTTCCTGGAGGTCAAGGCATGCTGGGTTTGGTAAGAAAGCCTGGACTCAGAAGGGGAGTGAGGAGCTAGGACACTTCTGCTCTTGCAAAAGAAGCTGGGACTTGCGTGTCCCAGATATCGACCTCCAGGCTGCAAGGCTTCTTTGCACACCACTGCCACCAGGTGGTTATAGTCTTACTCATAGCTCCCTTAGTTTGTCTCACAGGGCCCTTGCTGCTGTTGTGTATCCTTCATACTCAAAGAGGACCGTGACATCAGAGAGGTGATGCCACGTTGTGCAAGTGAATTGGACCTTAGTGAGGGAGAGCTCCTCCGGAGCCAACTGGATCTAGTGGCCAGATCAGGACAAGAGGAGATGGGCCAGGATATCATGGGGGAGGGCGTTTAGTCAGAGAACCTTAGTTTACAATCTAGCTCTTTCATTTGCTCTGTGTGACCTACAGCTTTCTGGGTCTTGTTCTGGGCCTAGTTCTAAATCTGTGTTCCTATGACAAGGACCCCACCAAGAAGTTATGATTGTTCAGTGGTGTCCAACTCTTCGTGATCCCTTTGGAGTTTTCTTGGCAAAAGACCTGGAGTGGTTTGTCATATCCTCCTCCAGCTCATTTTGCAGACAAGTAAACTGAGGCAAACAGGGTTAAATGACTTATCCAGGGTCACAGAGTAAAAGTATGAGGCTAGATTTTAACTCATATCTTCCTAGGCCCAACACTCTATCTTCTGCATCACGTAGCTGCCTGAGTTCAAGTTTGGCCTCAGACACTTATTGTGTGATTTTGGGCAAGTCCTAGGTTTCCTAGGAGACCAGCTAGGTGGCTCAGTGGAGAGAATGTTGGACCTTGAGTCAGGAAGACCTGGTCAATCTCTAAGCACTCCACAGCACCTGCTTCTGCCACCTTCATGCCTGTGTGATCAAATTGTTTCCATCTTCTCACTCTGATGGATGGCTTCACATGCCTAAGGTAGACATCTCTTTCTTTCTCCCTGATGGGTCTGAGATCTGTCAGTTACCCTCCACCTTGTTTACCTAGTTTACCCAGAGATAGTTTACCAGGGTATGACCACTGTATATGCTTCTAGCAGGGGTGGGGACCCTGTAGGCTCGAGGTCACATACTGAATCCAAACTTCACAGAACAAATCCCCTTAATAAAAGGGTTTGTTTTGTAAAACTTGGGCTCAGTCAAAAGGCTACACCCGAGGACCTAGGCTGCAAGTTCCCCACCCCTGTTACAGCTTCTGGGAGTCACAGGTGAGACTTACTAGTTGTATGACCCTGGGCAAGTCACTTAACCTCTGCTTACCTTAATCCACCAGAGAAAGAAATGGCAAACCACTCCAGTATTTTGCTAGGGAAGCTCCATGGAGATTATTGGCACGATAAGGTCCACAGAGTCATGAGAGGTATCTTCCCCTACACTTAACACCATGCATTCCACAAACATAAATGTCTATTTAAATGAATTAATGGAGTTTAATTAGAGTGTTTTTCTACTAAGGAAACTCCCTTTAACAATGAAAGGTAGTACCTTCTCTGAAACTTAAAAACTAAAAGAGCTCCCTAAAACTGAGATTTAAAATACCCAGTCCACGGGCCCCCTTAAGACCAGCAAAACTCCTGAGTGTGACCCAACCAGATTAAAATGTAATTGGAAAATAACCAACAAAATGAAATAAAAATACAATACAAGACAGATAGGATTATATCTTAAAACTAAGTCAATAAAGCACCACTTCAGGTACTTACATAAGGTTACTTAAGGTACTTACATAAGGTTACTTAAGGTACTTACATAAGGGCTTACATAAGGTTTGTGGTTGCTCAGTTTTGTAAGACTCAGTGATTCTTGGCAAAGATTCTGGAATGGTTTTTCATTTCCTTTTCCAGCTCATTTTACAGAAGAGGAAACTGAGACAAGCAGGGTTCAGTGACTTGCCCAGGGTCACACAGTTAATCAGTGCCTGGGATGACTTTGAACTAGGAAAGATGAGTCTGCCTGACTCCAGAACCAGCGTTCTATCCATTGTGCCAGCTAGCTGCTCCTACATAAGATTTTAGCGGCCACCATTTCTATTTTGGGTTTGACACCACTGGCCTACAGCCGTGAAAGATCCAGCACAGCAGCACAGAGTCAACACATTTCAGGGGAAGGTTTTTCTGCCTTGGAGGTCAGTTCTCTATCCACTGTAGCAAAGCTGTCTCTATAATCCTCTTTAAAAAATGTGTATCAAAAAATTTCTTCAGGGCTTTGGATTAACAATAACAATGACAAGAATAATTACAACTTACATTCCAATTACATTTTATGGTTACAAAGTATTTTATAAGCATTATCATCTTACTTTCCCATCTCTCAACTTTGTAAAAGAGTCAGATGTGCTATTTTTTTAACCCCTGGTCAGTGTGATTTCTAGCATTAAGGAAGTCTTTTATAACAGCAACACCAAGCCCTTGAATATTAATCCCTAAACCACTGAAATATGCCTATAGAATGATTAATTTTTATATCAGGATCAGTGGCTTCAAATTTGTCCTCAGTTAAATGAGGGTGGAGGAATCAGGGCAAAGCTGTGGCTGAGATGGGAGGCTATAGCATGAAAGGAAGAGGTCACTTGATAGGGCAGGGGAAGAGCAAAATCCAGCCTGCCATCTTGAAGCTTCCTGTATTAATTAATTAGCCTTGCTAAGTGGATGCTGAATTCCATTGTTTCCAGTGCTGAAAGACAGCTAGTAGTATTGGGTTCTCCAAATTTGATTCCCTAGGACAAGCTCCTTAGGTTCTACTCTATTATAAATATTATATATATATATATATATATTTACACAATATAGATAAATAATATAATAGATAAAATATGTATAAGGAAATCCTATATTGTCAAGAAAGACCTAGCTGTTCTTTTCATTCACTCAATAATACCTGAGCATCGGCTATGTGCATAAGGGCAGTTAAGTGATACAGTAGATAGTGTCAGGAAGACTCATCTTCCTGAGTTCAAATCTGAACTCAGACACTTAACTAGCTATGTGACCATGAGCAAGTCACTTCACTCCGTTTACCTCAGTTTCCTCATCTGTAAAATGAGCTAGAGAAAGAAACGGCAAATCACTCCAGTATCTTTGCCAAGAATAACTCAAATGGAGTCACAAAGAGTTAGACATGACTGAAAATGACTGATAACAAATAAATGGCCAAACAAAATTGCACATTATGGGAATACAAAAATGAGTAAGTGTAAGATTTCTGCTTTCAAGAAGTTTACAATCTAGTTAAGAAAATACTATCTGACATTTATATAGTGTTTTAAGGTTCATAGGGGTGATGTGTCATAGTGGATGAAAGTCTGGCTTCAAAGTCAAGACCCTCTGATGTATTTTTTCCTTGAAGGCAGAAAGTGTCTTCTGCTTCTTTTTATACAGTGTCTGGCACATAGTAGGCACTTAATAAATGTTTGTTGATATTAGAACCCATGGATTCACTTATTAATTTTATATCTACATGTCTACCCTAACTTCCAGCCTCAATTTCCAACTGCTATTGGATATCTCAAACTGGATATACCCTAGATTTCTTAAACTCCACATATCCCAAACTGAATTCCTTATGTTTCCTATCAAATTCTCTCCTCTTTCTAACATTCCAAATATTACTGAGGACACCACTATTTTCCTGAGTCACCAAAAATGGAAATCCAGATAGCTTTGTCTTTTTTTTTGTAAATTTTAAAATTTATTTTAAAAATACAAAATGAGAAAAGAAAAAAATAAACATTGCCATGTACATAGCAGGACACGAGAGGATTCAATATAAAACAATAAATTTCCATTTCAAGAAAACCTATATAATAAATACATTTTTTTCAAAGCTGCCCAGCTTTTCTTTGCTTCCTTTGAGGTTTTCTTTTGTTCTCTGCTGTGCACTTTTTACGTTATTTTTTCCCTTCTCTCTCCCCCTTTCCTTGCCCTATTGAAGGCTACAGCTAAGTGTGTATATATATATATATATATATATATATATATATATACACATACATACATGTGTTTATACATACATGTGTGTATGCATATACATATATACATATATAGAAATATACATATACATATGCTCATACACATGTTAGACCATATTATTCTTATTTCTACTTGTCATCTCTTTCTCTAAAGGTGGATAGCATTTTCCTTCATAAGTCCAAGTCTTTCCATATTTTTCTAAATCAACCAGTTCATCATTTCCTATATCACAGCATTGTTCCAACCCTATCACATCTATCTGTCTATGAAAGTTTTTTTCCCAATTTTCTACATTCCTTCTATTCTTGTCTACATAGCTTTTGTTTAATACAGAAAAATTTTAAGTTGAAATAATCATAATTATCCATTTTACATTTCAACAATACTTATACTTTAAGGTCTGATACCACTGAATCTGTTTTCTTTACATCTTTTTTCTCTTATTTCTTTGAAGTTTCTAACCTTTTGTTCTTCCAAAAGAACTTTGTTATTATTTTTTTCTAACTCAGTAAGATGATTTTTCAGTAAGTTAATTGGAATGGCATTGAATAAACAGGTTAGGTAAAATAGTCATTTTTTTATTATATTGGCTTTACCAACCTATGAACAATAAATATTACTTCAGTTATTTGGAGCTGACTTTATTTGTATATAAAGTGTTTTTATGTTTATGTTCTTACAGTTCCTGTGTCTGTTTTGGCAGGTATACTCTCAGATACTTTATACTGTCTAGTTATTTTAGATGGTCTAAAACAATACAGGATAACACAGTGTAGTTTTCCTATTTTTCTCTTTTGATTAAATCTATTTTCTACAAGAAACCTTTCCCAGTCCTGGGTAATCTTAGTACCTTCCCTCTAAGATTATCTTCAATATTGGCCCAAGCAGGGACCAAGTAGGGCTTGCTCAGGGACCAGAGTGATTTGGGGTTAAGGCTGGTCTTTAAGAGAAAAAAAAACAAAACAAAAATTTCTGAGATTAAGATTTATATCCCCTTTGAGCAGAGCACTGGTAGATAAGGGTGTTACACTCAAAAAAGAAAAGGAGAGAAGGGAAGGGAAGGCAAGGCAAGGCAAGGGAAAGAAAGGGAAAGGAGAAGGGAAGGGGAAAGGAAGGGGAAGGAAAAGGAAGAAGCTGTGTTGCCCACCTGAAAGTTTGGTCGCTAGTGGGCTGCTCCTTCTCTACTCACAGAGGCTGCTATCTCTCCTTTGTTGTCTGAAGAGGACCATGACTTTAGAGAGGTGATGCCATGATATGCACATGAATTGGATTTAAGTGAGGGAGGGCTGTGCAAAGTCACCAGCCTCACTTTCTCCTTTTTTCTCACTTTTTTTTTTTTAAAGAGGTCATTCTTTTCTTCATTTTTTATTAAGCCTTAATCACTGAATGGGCTCTGCCTCAGTCAAAATGAGACCTATTAAAGACCTTAGCTTGAAAAGACCTGCATCCGAGGGGGTGGAGCCAAGATGGCAGAGTAGAAAGACATACATATGGAGGCTGCCCCCACACAGCCCATAAAACACCTGTAGAGAAGAACTCTCAACAAATTTTGGAGTAGCAGAAGTGGAGAACAACAGAGTGGAGGAGATTTCCAGCCCAGGGTGACCCAGAAGACCCACAGGAAACATCAGTTGCACCGGACACAGAGCTCAGATCGAGGAGCCCAGCCCAGCATTGGCCATACGTACACGGCTCATGAACAGCCCTCCAGGACATAATCTCCAGTTGCAGAATCCCCAGTCCCAGCAGCAGAGGGTCCGCAGATCCCTCAACCCACAAGTACCAAAGGTCAGTGACAGGGTTTGTTCAGTTGGCTAGAAAGGGAGAAGGACCTTCACTTTGGGCAGGCAGCAGGGGTTCTCAGGGCAGCCCCTACAGCAGCCTGAGACCATAGCTGGGTCATAAAAACCCCTGGGGGTACTGAAGAGCTGAATCTTACCTCAGCCCTGTGTAGATGCCCTGAGGCAGCTGGTCTTTGTCTCCCACTGTATGGCAGCCCTGCCCATCCAGCTTATCTGACAATCAGCCCCCAGTGCTGACTTGGGAACTGGAGGCCAGGTGGCTGTGGAAAGGAACCTCTGCTAAGATTCTGGGAAGAAAAATCCTCCCCTGCACCCAGATCAGCACACATTTGATTGTGCCACCTTGGAAGAAATGATATCTTACAGGTCCCCAGAGTATACCCTACTCTTGACAAAGGACCCAAAAGTCAAGTAACTGGTTGGGAAAATGCCCAAAAAAGGGGAAAAAAAATAAGACTATAGAAGGTGACTTTCTTGGTGAACAGACATCTCCTCCCATCCTTTCAGATGAGGAAGAACAATGCTCACCATCAGGGAAAGACATAAAAGTCAAGGCTTCTGTATCCCAAACACCCAAAATAAACATTCAATGGGCTCAGGCCATGGAAGAGCTCAAAAAGGATTTTGAAAATCAAGTTAGAGAGGTGAGGAAAAGCTGGGAAGAGAAATGAGAGAGAGGCAAGAAAAGCATGAAAAGCAGGTCAACACCTTGCTAAAGGAGACCCAAAAAAAATGCGTAAGAAAATAACACCTTGAAAAATAGGCTAACTCAATTGGCAAAAGAGGTCCAAAAAGCCAGTGAGGAGAAGAATGCTTTAAAAAGCAGAATTACCTAAATGGAAAAGGAGGTTCAAAAGCTCACTGAAGAAAATAGTTCTCTCAAAATTAGAATGGATCAGATGGAGGCTAATGACTTTATGAGAAACCAAGAAATGACAAAATAAAACCAAAAGAATGAAAAAATGGAAGAGAATGTGAAACATTTCATTGGAAAAACAACTGACCTGGAAAATCGATCTAGGAGAGACAATTTAAAAATTATGGGACTACCTGAAAGCCATGATCAAAAAAAAGAGCCTAGACATCATCTTTCATGAAATTATCAAGGAAAACTGCCCTGATATTCTAGAACCAGAGGGCAAAATAAGTATTCAAGGAATCCACCGATGACTGCCTGAAAGAGATTCAAAAAGAGAAACTCCTAGGAACATTGTGGCCAAATTTCAGAGTTCCCAGGTCAAGGAGAAAATATTGCAAGCAGCTAGAAAGAAACAATTCAAGTATTGTGGAAATACAATCAGGATGACACAAGATCTAGCAGCTTCTACATTAAGAGATTGAAGGGTATGGAATATGATATTCCAGAAGTCAAAGGAACTAAGACTAAAACCAAGAATCACCTACCCAGCAACACTGAGCATAATACTTCAGGGGAAAATATGGTCTTTCAATGAAATAGAGGACTTTCAAGCATTCTTGATGAAAAGACCAGAGCTGAAAAGAAAATTTGACCTTCAAACACAAGAATCAAGAGAAGCATGAAAGGGTAAACAGCAAAGAGAAATCATAAGGGACTTAAGTTGAACTGTTACATTCCTACATGGAAAGACAATTATTTGTAACTCTTGAAACTTTTTTCAGTATCTGGGTAGTTGGTGGGATTACACATACTCACACACACACACACACACACACACAAACACAGAGACACAGAGAGGGAGAGAGACAGAGAGCACAGGGTGAATTGAATAGGATGGGATCATATCTTTAAAAAATGAGAGAGAAATATATTAGGAGGAGAAAGGGAGAAATGGAATGGGGCAGGTTATCTCTCATAAAAGAGGCAAATAAAAGACTTTTCAGTGGAAGGAAAAAGAGGGGAGGTGAGAGAAAAAACATGAAGCTTACTCTCATCACATTTGACTAAAGGAAGGAATAAAATGCACACTCATTTTTGTATGAAAACCTATCTTACAATACAGGAAAGTGAGGGAGAAGGGGATCAGCAGGGTGGGGGGTATGATGGAAGGGAGGGCAGTGAATTACAGGGAGGAGCTATTGTGAAGCCAACACTCTTGGGGAGAGACAGGATTAAAAGAGAGAATAGAATAGAATAGAATAGAAGCAATGAGGGGCAGGATAGGATGGAAGGAATTATAGTTAGTCATACACAACACAACTATTATGGAAGTCATTTGCAAAACTACACAGATATGGCCTATATTGAATTGCCTGCCTTCCCAAAGGGAATGGGTGGGGAGGGAGGGATGGGGAGAATTTGGAACTCAAAGTTTTAGGAACAGCTGTTGAGTATTGTTCTTGCAACTAGGAAATAGAAATACAGGTAATGGGGTACAGAAAGTTATCTTGTCCTACAGGACAAAAGAGAAGATAGGGATAAGAGAAGGGAGGGATGTTAGAAGAGAGGGCAGAGTGGTGATAGGGGCAATTAGAATGCTTGGAGTTTTGGGGCGGTGGAGGGGAGAAATGGGGAGAAAATTTGGAACCCAAAATTTTGTGGAAATGAATGTTGAAAAGTTAAATAAATAAATAAATTTATAAAAAGAAAGAAAGAAAGAAAGAAAGAAAGAAAGAAAGAAAGAAAGAAAAGAAAAGAAAAGAAAAGAAAAGAAAAGAAAAGAAAAGAAAAGAAAAGAAAAGAAAAGAAAAGAAAAGAAAAGAAAATACTTGTATCCTGGGCCCTCTCTACTTGTCCCGATCCATATCTGACCACTGGACCCACAGGGTTCTGGAGGAGAAACTGCCTGGCATATGGTAGGTACTCAGAAAATGATTTAGTACGTAACCCTGAGCAAGTCACCTAATCTCTCTGTGCTGTAGGTAACTAAGGACACAGATTGCAGAGAGGGTGATGACCTTCATTGATAGTGGAAGTTTCCTGCATCCATGAAATCACACATCCAGGGACTATACTTTTCCTTAAGTCTTCACTAAGGACTTTACACATTTTATCTCATTTTATCCTTATAACAATCCCATGAGTTGAGGACTAACTCTCTGTCTTATAAAGGCTGAGTTGGACTGATTTACCCATCATCACCCAAATGGCATCAAAAAAAAAAGAGGTTTTATTATGTTTAATATGATTGTATATACTGTCTTGGGGGAGGGAAGAAGGGAAGGAGGGGGAGAAAAAGTAAATGTTGAAAATTAAAAATAAATAAATATTTTTTTAAAACATAGAAAAAACTAGAAAGAATAGGAATAAAGGGATCTTTTCTTAAGAAACAAAAAAGAGGTTTCAAATCCAAGGTCTCTCCCAACTCCAAGTTCAATACTCTTTACTTTGACCTACTTGACTAAGGCAAGTATGCAAAGCACTGTCTCTTAAGGTAAATATACTTATTACTAAATATAGTTACTTATAGTACTTTTGTTAAGTACTATAACAGAAAGGTTATGACCACTCAAAGGAGCAGGGAAACTATATCTGGTTGGTAGAAATCAAAAGATTTATTAATCTTTATTTATCACTCAACCACGGAGGAGGGGAGAAATAGAAGATATCCCAGGTGGAGAGAACAGCATGAACCAAAGTGAGGAGGGGGAAGTTTTTTGTTCAAATTGAACCAGAGAAAAAACCCTATAAATAGGCACAACACTAATGTCAGCTATTACAAAGATTTGCAGAACATTTTACATGGTAGTATGCACAGCAAATGTGGAAGTTAAAAAGACCCTAGTTTTATATTTCAATTTAGTATAAATAGCTATCTCAAGAAGGTTATTCTCTCCAGCTGGGCTTTATCAAATATCTCTCTAACTTAGGAAGATTCAGACTTTCCCACTTAACTCAGCAATGATGAGAAACCCCTTTAACTCATGTGATTGACTGCAGCCTTAACTGTGCTAGTTCAGCAAATTCTCATTAAGTATCGAGTGCCCTAAGCAATGAGAATCTTGCAAGATAGAAACAAATCATTTAGTTTATCTATTAGTCTCCTGATCAAAGTAGTAGAGTGTTCAGTCTTATGCTAGACAAGGAGACAATGGAAGGCTTTAAAATTTATTAAATGCATAATGTACTGTCTCTTCAAGTTTGTGGTTACAAATTGATGGATAAATGAATGACTGATACCACTGACCCACTTTATTTTCACACTGTGGTGGAGGTCTAATCCATCCAATCCATTCTGGAATCTCCCTTTGTCACCAACTGAGCCTCTGGGGTATTCAGCTGTTCTAGTACCTGACAGCTGAGCCCAGAGGCGTTTTAACACCTAACTGAAAGAAAATGAAAAACCCCAAGAGGTCCCAGTTCCTAACTAAAGGATGCCAAGACAGGAATGTGAAGGAGAAGGTATAGTAGTATGCTCAGCAAATATGGAAGGCAGTTAAAAAGAATATTAGACCTTAGTTTTATATTTCAATTTAGTATAAATAGCTATCTCAAAAAGGCAGTTCTCCAAGGCTGGGCTTTATCCCCAAAGCAGAGATGAGAGGAAAAGAAAAACCAGCCATCATTGCCTTGTGACAAGCAATTATTCAGGGACTGAACAGTGAAAAGTTCCCTTTGGCTAGTGAAACTAACGGACCTATGGGAATTTGTTTTTCATAACTATACATATCTGTAATGGATTTTGTTTTTCTTGCCTTCTTAATGAGGGAAAGAAAATGAAAAGGAGAGAGGGAGAGCATATGGACCCCAAAATAAAATAAAATTTAATTAGTAAAGAAAAGAAAGTGACCAATTCAGGACCTTGATTTCAGCAACATTTGGGCTTTTCAATACCTTTCCTATACTGGTCTAAAATTGAGTCAAAAGCTACCATCACACAATGAAATATATGCTCGATGTGTTGTCACCTCCATACATTTAATTTAACTCACCTATATTTAAATATTAATAACAATACACACTGAAAAAAAGAAAGTTTCCATATATATTACAATAAAATATTTATAGCAGCTATTTTTGCAGCAGCAAAAAATTGGAAGTAAAATTAACACTCATCAATTGCGGTAGGGCTAAACAAATTATGGTGCATGAATGTAATGGAATAACAGCACTGTGCTGTAAGGAATGATAAATGGGATGGACATAGAAAAGTGTGGAAAGATTTGCATGATCTAACACAGAGTAAAGTTAGCAGAGTCAAGAAAACAATTTACTCAATGGCAATAACAAGGTAAATGCAAAGAACAAAAACTGTAAAATAATTTTAAAATGAATATCACAAAATAACAAAGAACAAGGAAATCCTTAAAGAAGAGATTTGACAAAGCACCTCCCCCACACCTCTGCAAAGGAAGGGAAGGGTGTCCACAGTGTGGAACATTCCTATATTGTCAGTTTTTTCTTCTGTGTATGATCTGCTTTGCTGATTTTTCCCCTCTTCCTCTTTCTTTTTTCTTTTAAAAATATCCTCTCCCCCTTCTAAGGGATGGCTTTCTGGGAGGAAGAAGGGAAAGATACAGGAGAAAATTTAGGCAATGTAAAAAGAAGATATCGATATAATTTATTTTTTAAATGTAGTACTAAAAAGAGACAAAATGTTTATTCATATAATTTCAGATTACATTATATGTTTATGAAGGCTCTATTCAAGTTCTACATTTTGTGAATATTTGTAAAAGATTCTTTAAAATCACTTACTTTCCAGAAAAGCTTTCTGAAAATGAAATTTCTCTGGGCTGCTACTTCAAGTTCTGCCGCTAAGCAGGCTATCCGTCCTAACGTATTGTCTTTAAGTAAAAGTTCAGATTTCAGTTGTCTGAATAGTTTAATCATCTCTTCAGACCTATAGGGAGAACAAAAACAAATTCCAGAGAGCTCAGATTGTCATAGGGGCAGTCCCAGCACCCATGAAGCCACTTTAGATCTATTCATAATCCCAGTTTCAAAGGAGTCAACTCCTTTATTAGGCAAAAGAAGAGGCATCCAGGAGCTAGTTAAGGATCTTTGAATTAATAGTCCAATGTCTTCAAAAAGCAGTTTTCTCAGTTTATACATCATGCAATTTTCAGACTAGCAAGGATTTATACTGGCCCAAAGGAAGTTTTTGAACTAAGCTGTGGGGAGAGATGAAGAGAGATGAAGTAAAGTTAGGAGAGAAAGAATTGACCATTGGGTTGGTTCCTGCCGAACCTTTGTGGTGGATATCATGAGACCTTGAACTTAGTATGGCTCACTCAGAGAAAGCCTCTGTTGTATGGACAGAGAATTCAGACTGAGAGTGTTGGGTCCCTTTAAGATCAAAAGATGCTCCACAAAGGTTTTCTCTCTCCAATTCCCACATCCACCCTCCGCCCCTCCATGAATACTGGCATGCATTTATTACTTGTGTCTTTGTTATGCCTTAAATTGTTCAATTTTGCTTCTCCTTATGTAAGATCTTGGCCATTCAATTTGTATGTTGCATTTTGTATAATGGTAGAAAAGGAGAGATGGGTAGAAAGAGGAAGGAAAGATTCGGTAACTGGCTGAATTTATATAGGAGTTTAAAAAAAAAATTAATCAGGAGAGTAAATTTTATTCTGTCTACCAGATCTAGGAACTGATCTGAGGACATAAAGCAACAGGCAGAATCTTAAGTAGAATCTGGGACTTTTCTTTCTGCCCCAGGACTAAGTAAGTCATTCATTCATTCATCCATAGGTCACTTTGAAGTAGGTGCCAGAAGAAAAGCAGTTTTTACCTACCCAATCTCAAAAGAGAGGGAACAAAAAGGAAATATTTTGCCCTGTGCTGGCCCTGGGGGCAGACATAGATGTGGTCCAGGAGGACCAACCTCCATCCCCTTTCCAGAAACTGACAACTGAAGAGGTTTAGTACACTATGTAGATAGTATGACTGCTGGGGTGCTATTAAAAAGTGTCTGATCAACATCGGAAAAGGGTAAGTAAATAGAATCTATAAGGGGAAATTAGCTCAAGATGGATGGGATGTTCTCAGAATTCTGACAACACAATCACAAATGATCAGGACAGAAAATGGAAGGAGGGAGTCTTAAAAGACTAACTGTGCTTTTGTTGTTTAGTCATTTCAGTTGTGTACAACTCTTTGTGACCCTATTTGAGTTTTCTTGGCAAAGATACTTGTAAGTGATTTGCCATTTCCTTTTCCAACTCCTTTTACAGATAAGGAATCTGAGACAAAGAGGGTTTAGTGACTTGTCCAGGGTCACACAGCTAGTAAGTATCTGAGGCCTGATTTGAACCCAGATCTTCCTGACTCCACACCCAACACTCTATCCAGTGTGATACCTAGCTGCCCTACCTAGAGAATTTACTCACCAACTCATTTTAAAAATACTTGTGCAGAAAGAATGTAGCTGAGGATGCATATAAATAAGGAGCGTGGTCCTATCACAATAATGTCAGAACCATAAAGACCAGAATAAGTTGAATCTCGAAATGAGTGCTAAGGAAAGCAAATGTGACTTAAAGAAGAAAAACAAAGGGAAAAGACTTAGTCGAGACAGAACAGCTGCTTCTACGTATCTGAAGAGCTGATATATAAAAAGGGATCTTACTTAATCTCAGTAGGAAGGACACGAAACAAGTAAAAGTTAGACTGGCAATTAACAGCTTGATAGGAGAAAGAATTATGTAACAAATAGTACTGCCCAAAATTAGAAAGGATTGTCTTAATGGATTTCTTCTTTTTCTTTTTGTGGCACAATGAGCCCTCAAACTGTTTTCAAGAATTCAAGGCCCCAAAGTGTGGATTTTTTTTGACAGAACCTACCTTTAGAGAAGTAAAGCAGAGATTAATCAATGCCCTGGTGTTAATATATCCAGAATGTCCAAAGCCATTCCTACTGGAAATGATGAATCTCTCTGGGCAACAACAAGTTATTCTACCCCAAACAGGCACCTCCCCCTTGGGTATGTTGGTCCTGTGCATTTATTTTTTTCCCCAGGAAGCTATGAGTAGTAGAAAATAATTCCAACAACAAGGAAAAGTTTTCTTGCCAACAGTGAAGACAGTTTTGAGGAGTGGCACCTCCCCCTTAGAACAGTTACTTCACACACACACACACACACACTCACATACAAACACACACACATGTACACACACACCCCAGGTGTCCAGTCAGACCATAAGAACATAGGAACAATCAAAAACACCAGAAAATTTACCCAGAGGCATTTAAAGAGGGCACTCACTCCTGCATTTGTTCCCCAACCCAAGCCAGTTTAATTTTTCTGCTATGTATATTTCAGGCTGCTGCAATCAGAAGCCTTGTCTCAGAAGCTCTGCCTCAGAGAACATGTACGTGATATTGTGACCTGAACAAACCCCAGGCACAGGAAACCTTCATAGAAGTGAGCCTCATAAGACCCAAGCAGCAAAGACACTACTGGCTGGAGGAAATCTAGTGGTATTGGTTGGGCTATTACACTTTCCATCAAGGAGAGGTTGGGATAAGTAGAATTGCATTTGGACCATGACAGCCCAAGCTGTCAGGGTACCAAGTCAGCTATGGATAACTACCTTGGGGAATGGGAGGTTACAGGAGAACCTGCAACAGACACCATTACAAGCAACTAGAGGCTTACAAAAAGCAAACACATAATAGTGGCTAACATTGATTAAGGTTTGCTGAATGTTTTACATATTTTGTCTCAGCTGATCTGTATAATTACTAAGTGAAAAGGGTACTATTACTTAGCACCAATTTACATATGAGGAAAGTACTTTGCCTAGGATCACACAGCTAGTAAATATCAGAAGCAGAGTAAAAATTTAGGTCTTCCTAGGGAGATGTCGGGTGGACTCAGGCCTTGGAAGAGCTCAAAAAGGATTTTGAAAAGCAAGTTAGACAGGTGGAGGAAAAACTGGGAAGAGAAATGAGAGAGATGCAAGAAAAGTATGAAAAACGGGTCAATACCTTGGTAAAGGAGACCCAAAAAAATGCTGAAGAAAATAACACCTTGAAAAATAGGCTCACTCAATTGGAAAAAGAGGCTCAAAAAGCCAATGAGGAGAAGAATACTTTCAAAAGCAGAATGAGCCAAATGGAAAAAGAGGTTCAAAAGCTCACTGAAGATAATAGTTCTCTCAAAATTAGAATGGAACAGATGGAGTCTAATGACTTTACGAGAAACCAAGAAATCACCAAACAAAACCAAAAGAATGAAAAAATGGAAGAGAATGTGAAATATCTCATGGGAAAAACAACTGACCTGGAAAATAGATCCAGGAGAGACAATTTAAAAATTATGGGACTACCTGAAAGTCATGATCAAAAAAAGAGCCTAGATATCATCTTTCATGAAATTATCAAGGAAAACTGCCCTGACATTCTACAACCAGAGGGCAAAATAAGCATTGAAAGAATCCATCGATCACCACCTGAAAGAGATCCAAAAAGAGAAACTCCTAGGAACATTGTGGCCAAATTCCAGAACTCCCAGCTCAAGGAGAAAATCTTACAAGCAGCTAGAAAGAAACAATTCCAGTATTGTGGAAATAAAATCAGGATAACTCAAGATCTAGCAGCTTCTACATTAAGGGATTGAAGGGCGTGGAATAGGATATTCCAGAAGGCAAAGGAACTAGGACTCAAACCAAGAATCACCTACCCAGCAAAACTGAGTATAATACTTCAGGGGAAAATATGATCTTTCAATGAAACAGAGGACTTTCAAACATTCTTGATGAAAAGACCAGAGCTGAAAAGAAAATTTGACTTTCAAACACAAGAATGAGAAGAAGCATGAAAAAGTAAACAGCAAAGAGAAGTCTTAAGGGATTTACCATAAGTGAACTGTTTACATTCCTACATGGAAAGACAATATTTGTAACTCTCAAAACTTTTCAGTATCTGGGTAGTTGGTGGGATCACACACACACATGTATACGCATGCACGCACACACACATACACACATGCACACACATACAGAGACAGAGAGCACAGAGTGAATTGAATAGGATGGGACCACAGCTTAAAAGAAATTAAGGTAAATGGTGAGAGAGAAATGTACTGGGAGGAAAGAGGGTGAAATGGAATGGGGTAATTATATGTCATTTAAGAGGCAAGTAGGAGACTTTTTAGTGGAGGAGAAAAGAGGAGAGCTGAGAAAAAAAAACAAGAAGTTTACCCTCATCACATTGACTAAAGGAAGGAATAAAATGCACACTCATTTTGGTATGAAAACGTATCTTACAGTATAGGAAAGTGGGGGAGAAGGAGATAAGCAGGGGGGGATGATGGAAGGGAGGGCAAAGGGAGGAGGGAGCAATTTGAAGTCAACACTCAGGGAGGGACAGGATCAAAAGACAGAAGAGAAACAATGAGGGGCAGGATAGGATAGAGGGTAATTCAGTTAGTCTTACACAACACGACTATCAGAGAAGTCATTTGCAAAACTACACAGAAATGGCCTATATTGAATTGCCTGCCTTCCCAAAGGGAATGGGTGGGGAGGGAGGGATGGGGAGAATTTGGAACTCAAAGTTTTAGGAACAACTGTTTAGTATTGTTGTTGCTACTAGGAAAGAAGACATACAGTTAATGAAGAATAGAAAGTCATCTGGCCCTACAGGACAAAAGAGAAGATGGGGACAAGAGAAGGGAGGGATGATAGAAGAGAGGGCAGATTGGAGATAGGGAAAATTAGATTGCTTGGTGTATTTGGGTGGGGGGAGGGGATAAAAGGGGAGAAAATTTGGAACCCAAAATTTTGTGAAAACGAATGTAAAAAGTTAAATAAATAAATAAATAAATATTAAGAAAAAAAAAATTTAGGTCTTCCTGACTCCAATTCCATAGGAATCAAAGGTGTCATGATTTCAGATATGGCTAAGCCCCTAGACTCTAGGATCTAGAGTCTTCAAACAAATAGATTCCTCAAAGATACTGGTCCACCAAGCTAAAGGGCTCTTCTTCATCATCAAGAGAGTAAACCTCAGAGTTGAAATGAATGAAAAATCCCAAGACAGAGTCTCTGGGTAATGAATAGTCAATTTAAAATAATCAGCAATCAATAAATTAATGGGCAGTGGTTTCTCTAAGTAACCAAGGATCTGGGAGATCCTGAAAGAACCCTTCTGAAAGGGAATTCCCTTATCAATGGGAAATCAACCCTAATTAGAGGATACTTAATGAGAAGGTGGGTTAGAAGTCTTCAGCTCCCTCTGCTGAGAACTGGGTTTGATCACAAGATTTGGCCACCTCCAGTTTTCTGTACAGGGGAATACATCTCCATTCAGACCACTATGGTTGGTTTTCTCCTGAATGAGTTGGGTCACCCTAACTCTAATAAACATTTTCTGGTGTTTTTGATTGTTCCTATGTTCTTATGGTCTGACTGGACACCTGGGGGGTGTGTGTACATGTGTGTGTGTTTGTATGTGAGTGTGTGTGTGTGTGTGAAGTAACTGTTCCAGGGGGGAGGTGCCACTCCTCAAAACTGTCTTCACTGCTGGCAAGAATACTTTTCCTTGTTGTTGGAATTATTTTCTACTACTCATAGCTTCCTGGGGAAAAAATAAATGCACAGGACCAACATACCCAAGGGGGAGGTGCCTGTTTGGGGTAGAATAACTTGTTGTTGCCCAGAGAGATTCATCATTTCCAGTAGGAATGGCTTTGGACATTCTGGATATATTAACACCAGGGGTACAAGGACAGGGCTCCTTTCCCCAGGGTAAATACTCACTCAGACTGGATTCTGTTTCTACACTAAACAGAAATAAGATCTCTTAGTTGGGTGAGGCCCAACCCAATATTGAAGATCATGTTCCTGGAGGGCTAGGAGCAATCTCATCCATCAGTCATGTCCTTCAGAGACTGATTTTAACAAAAGCTGAGCCTTAATGAGGAAACTGAGGAGAAAAGTCTGGTTCCCAATTTAATAATCGGTTAATATAATACTGTAAGAATTATTTATCTCATAATGACAATAATTTCCCAGCATTGCCATACATTCATCCTGTATTCCAGTGACCTCTGCTCCACTTAACACTACCCACATGGACCCAGATCTTCCCATTCTGTTTATTTCACTTCTACTCCCAGTGCTAGATGACAGGCAGAAAGAATTCCTTATTAAGGAGATTCTCAGATATTGAAGGTCTAGATATAATTTTTAGTTGGTTGGAAAGATAGTTACTAGAAGGACCTGGGTGTTGACCCATTACTGCCATGCCCCTGAATTGAGAGGGTCTCTCATTGACAATAATAATAGCTAGTATTTACATAACACTTTCAGGTTTCCAAAGCACCATACAAACATCATCTCATTTTATTCTCACAAGAACCCAGGAAGGGAGATGCTATTATTATCCCCATTTGACAGATCAGGAACTTGAGACACAGAGAGGGTAAGTCATTTGAAGTATCTCAGGGCAGACTCAAAGTTAAGCCCCCTGACCTAGTAATCCATAAAACCTGAGCCCTGAAGCCTGGAGAGAACCTTACAAGGAAAGGAATGGAATCTCTCTACCACTACTTAGAGATAGCTTCTGTCATGTAGAGCAATGAGGGTTATCCAGGGCACCAAAATCTGAAAGATGCTGGGGGACCCTATCGCTATAGCACGTCTTTCTAATGTCCTGTGAGGGTGAAGGGCAGACTGTACTCTTTCCTGATCAAATTTGTACTATCTTCTGTGTCATAGCCCCATTTTCATGTGTTCTATTTAATTTATAATTAACAATAAATCAAAATACTGGTTTAAATCGTTTAGGGGCAGCTAGGTGGTACAGTGAATCTAGTGCTGGGTCTATGGTCAGGAAGACCCAAGTTCAAATCTAACCTCAGACAGTTTCTAACTGTGTGACCCTAGGCAAGTCACTTAATCTCTGTTTGCCTCAGTTTCCTCATCTGTAAAATGGGAATAATAAGAGTACCTGCCTCTCAGGGTTGTTATAAGGATCAAATGAGATAAGTACTTAGCACAGTGCCTGGCACATGGTCAGGGCTTTATAGGGCTTTGCTATTTTTATTAGGAAATTATTAATATTATTATAACATATAATATATATGATTATAAATCCATCCCATTAAATTAATTTTGTGTCCAGTGAAAACTTTTCCAGTTATGACTCTAACTTCAACGGACACATGATTGTATCAGCTGGTACTCCCAGCAATGATGGAGATGGTAACATAAACACTCATTACATTCTGTGATTCTAGTCCATACAACGTGTGTTGGCAGCCTTCCTTTAGTTCTCTTCATAGCATTGTGGTTTTAATTCAACTCTCAGGCTGTCAAGCTGTTGACTTTAATAGCATGACAAGCCCTCCTCCCTTTCTGGACATACATATTCCTTTTCTCTTTTATAACCTGAACACTTCCTATACTATATCGGTAATGCGAATGAATGAAAAAGCATTTAATAATAATAGCTAGCATTTATATAGTGCTTTAAGGTTTGCAAAGTATGTTATGAATATCTCATTTTATCCTCACAACAATCCTGGGAGGTAGGTGCTAATATTGTTTCTATTTTACAGATGAGGAAATTGAGGCAGAGAGATATAAGTCACATGGGGTTATACCCTTAGTGACTGAGACTGAATTTGAACTCAGGTCTTCCTGAATTCCCAGGTCCAGTACTTTATTCACTGTGCCACCAAGGTGTATCTATTTATTAAGTGCAAAGCATCCCCTAGACAAATACTATGCATCTTTCCATTGCCCTGTGTGTCACCTGTTTGTTAATAACAATAATAGCACAAAGTGCTTTAAAGTATATAGAACATTTTCTTCACAATGACTCTCTGAAAAAGATGGTGTAAGTTTAATCATACCCTTTTTATAAATGAAGAAACTGAGATTCATAGATGTGAAATAATTGGAAAAAGGTCAAATGGCCAGTAAGCATTAAAACCAACATTTGAACCAAATTTTGATGTACTGTATATTAGCAGTTCTTGAAGTCTGGTCTGGGGACTCCTGGAAGTACCCCAAGACTATTTCAAGGGATCCACAAAGTCAAAATTATTTTCATAATAATACTAAGGGTTTTTTTTTCATTTTTAACATGGTACCAATAAATATAGCCCACATAAATAAAAGTTTTTGGGGTCCTCAATCATTTTTAAGAACATAAAGGGATTCTATGACCTAAAATTTCAAGAATTGTTGTACTACACTTGTGCTACCTTTTGGGATTAGTTCCAGGATCCAGATCTCAACTCTTCCATTTACTACTTCTATGACCTTGTGACAACTTCCCTGGAACTCAGTTTTCTCATCTGTAAAGTGACCAGATGACCTCTGAAGTTCCATCTAATTCTGAATCTCTATCAAAATTTGAACTTTAGGAATCTCACATAAAACATAAGGCAAGCCTCCTTTCACAAATAACACTCTTAAGTACTTTTCTTAAACCCTGTTTAAGGCAGAAACCACAAAGTATTGTCATAAAGATGAAGTCATTTCTAAAAAGATCCAGAATGGAGTTATAGAAAGTCTTCTACTGATTCCATTCTGCCTTTGCTTCTAAGTTTACTGGTAGTAAAGAACATTTAGCTCAGCACATGCTGATGGGCAGGACAGTATAAGAAAATGGAGATCATATCTCTTGTATGAACAGATTTCTTCCATTAGTAAAAACACTTAACCTAATACTATAGTGATTACAGCCATACCTATATGGCTTCTGACATCCAGTTGTAGAAGTGAACTTGCTGGCATACAGTGGGTCTTGCAAGAAGGTGGCTTGCTAGAACAGGGAGGGAAAAAGTAGAGTTAGGGCACATTTAATAATAAACTTCTTATTATGTTATTTCACTATATTTATTATTGCTAATTATTTAATAAAAACTATTATTTATCATTATTTGCTAGTTCATTGTCATATATTATGATATATTATTATAATAGTATTATTATATTATTTAATATAAACATGATATTTCATTATTATTTTAAAATCATTACTAATCGTTTAATAATAAACTATTATGTATCATTGTTTATTAGTTCATTGTCATATAATATTATGCATTAGTATATATTTAATAATAAACTTATATGTCATTAATAATTTTATTTTTATGATTTTATTATAGTTATATTTCTATTAAATATAATATATTTGTACATTATTTTTTAATAATTTGTATGGCATTATTTGTTTTGATTATTAATAATTTAACTTTAATTTGTTATGTTATAATATTATTTTATTATAACAGCATTGTTATATTACTTAACAATAAACATCTCATCACAGGATGATAATTTTCAGAATAAATTTCTAATCCCTAATAGATGAGAATCTATCGAATTTTTAAAGATTTCCAAAGATGAATTTTTTTAAAATTTGTCTTCATGGTCCCAATTCCTCTCCCTTTTCAAGTTCATTCCAATCCAAATAATCTTCCTGAAGCACAGGTCTGACTCCATCCTTCCCTTGCTCAAAAATTTTCAGTGACTCTCTACTAACTTACAAAGAAAAGACATATTCCCTGGCATGACATTCAAGGCTGTCAATAATATGTTTCCGCCCTCTCCTTCGTAACTCTGTTCCATAGTCTCCCACCCTCACACATGCTTTGAATGCACTCCCTCCTCACCTGTGCCTCACAGAATCTCTTTTCCTTCAAAATGCAGCTCAACCAGCACCTTGTATGTGAAACCTTTCTGCATTCTTTTGACTGTTAGTGCAATCTTACTTATATTTAACTGCTTTGAATTTATTTATATCTATTCTTTTCATGTTTATTCTGAATACTCACATAAGTATAGATAGATGATAGCTAGATAAAAGATAAATGGATGATAGATTATATGTGTGTGTGTGTGTGTGTGTGTGTGTGTGTGTGTATAAAAGAGAGAGAGAGATGATTGGTAGGCAGAGGATGATAATGAAGAATAGATAGATGGATAGACAGATACACTTGCTTTCTCCCCCGTAAAAATGTAAGATACTCGTAATAAGAAATTATTTCAGTCATTCTCTTCTCCCAGTGAATAGTCCGATCTGCTTTTGGAATTTTATAATGTTTGATGACTGAAACCTGAAGTCATATGGCAAGAATACTTGTAGTGATAATGATAATTGCACTTATGTAGTGCTTTAAGATTTTTAAAAGTGCTTTACAAATATCTTAGTTTATAGCTCCAGCAACTCTGGGAGTTATCCCCATTTTACAGGTGAAAAAACTGAGGCAGGGAAACATTAAGTGACCTGCCAAAAACACAGCTAACTGTCTGTGGCAGGGTCTAACTCCAGGTCCAGCGCTCTATCCACTGTGCCATCTCTCTGTGGCAAACATAATGGAAGTTGGGTGGAAGTGGAACACCGCAGAAAGTATATGTTAATGATGTAATGTTTTGGCCACATTTCTCATCCAGATTTTTCATGTTTTTCCCTAGAGGGACATGGATCTTCTCTGGAGAAAACTTTTAACTTAGGCCCATGGTTCCAATGTATGCAGAATAATCCATTGCGAATTATGGTGACCTACTGACATCTGTATCCATTCCTAATCCTGCAAAGGGCTTTTCTTTAGTCATAGTTATCTGTTTCCAGATGTGTCCTCAATGGTTAACAGAATTTTAACTCTATGCAGTACTCTTTTATCTTCTGTGAGATGCCTGGGAATTCATTTCTAAGCACATTCTGAAACTTCTATCATACCAAGAATTGTAGAAGAATTCACATCCCTAAAAATCTAAAGAAAATGAACAAAGTTTGGTATTTCCCCTTATAGCATTCAATTAGTACTTTCATACTTCCTGGAGGAAGAGATAGCACCTTGAAAAATGTTCTCAATATTCTTATTTCTTAAGTAATGTGTCACACCTTTACATAAGAGTCCTCTATGATTCAAGGTACATAACAAGGCACCTGTGTTCTAGGGATGCAACATTTATATTAGAAAGATACAACACTTGCACAAGTACATTGCCTACAGACTAATCACAAATACAGTAATACAACAGATATCAGTATTTAACCATGAAACCATGCAAAAGTTACCTTGTAAAAGTAACACCAGAAAACCAATTGTCTAACTATAGCTAAAATATATGCTAATTTTTCTCCATAAAACTAGAATATCCAAGAAGGAGAACCCAAGATGCAAAGTCTCTGTCAATGCACATGGCACCTAAATATAAGCTAGACTGAGTGCCCATACTATAGAGTATCCCTCACCTAATTTTCCCTCACATTTACCAGTTGAGTCTCCAGAAGGGTTACTATAATCAGGGTTTAAGGGTATACCCTATGACACTGCTCTTTTAAAACTATAATCCATAAGCCACCATCAGTGTGCTTTCCATTAACTATCAGTCAGTAAACTCAATTAGCTCTTAGGAAAAATGTTTACTCAATTTTTTATAACTAACAAAAAATCTTCCCCAAAACCTTGGAGTACCCTGCACAAATACACAGTGCTCCCATAGATTGAGTAACAATCAACAAAATACAATGGTAGTGAGGCATACATCTAGAAAAACACATGGCCAAGGACACTCCCTAGGTCAGCACTGTCACCACTGGGTGCGCTAGACCAGCTGCTCAAATAGATTTGCTCCTCATAGAGGAAAACCTCTATTAAGTGAGATGATCCACAGGACTCCCCTCACTTGCTCCTCAATGGCAGCTCTATTCTCCAGCATCTCCAACTTCAGGTTCAGCTACACTTTTCCAAGGAAGAATAGGGACCCTTACTCCAGGACTAGTAGAAACTTTTCCAATAATACATATATCCTCAGAATTCTCACCCTGACACTTGTCATCTCTTAGGCAAGAGGCATTAGAGAAGAAGTTAGCTTTAACCTTTTGACTACTCTTTTTGATTGAGGGGTATGAAGAACCTCAGTGAGAAAAACCTCACCCTAACTTAAGATGACAATCCAGTGTATTTTCCAAATTTTCACCCCAGCAGACTGAGTGTACAATGGTCAATTACCCAATATAATTACTATGCTTCTGTAGCATTTTAGTCTCCCCCAAGTTTCTTTTTTTAATCTGAGGTGTTACTGTAGGTCTATGAAAATGAGTATGTGGGTAAAAATATATAACCAATGGAGAGGGGCGTTTTGCTTTCTTTTTATATGCAAACCCAAATTCAAATCCTTATTTCCTGTACAAGGTGTGGAATAATCCATCTGTTTCCGTATGAAATGGGCTCAACCTCAATATGCATCTCATGAACTTTGTAACTTACTGTAACTTATTAACTTTATTGAATTCTGAAAGGGCACACACATATACACAAACATATATAATATATGTGTACATGTAATACATACATATATCTCTCCTTTTTTAAGGCCTCCACTATGTGCTAAAGACCATGTTATGGACTGCAAATACAAGGGAAAAAGAGATAAATAAAGATAAAACAAATGCAAATACAGAGTAATTAGAGGAGAAGAGAAAGCATGAACTGGAAGGATCCAGATGAGCATAGCATACCAAATTATCCATAAAGTAAGCCTTGAGAGAGATCAAGAAGTGAAGAGGGAAAGCTTTCTCAAATTGTTTCCACTATATTTGTGCCAAGAAATATTCCAAAGTTCAGAAAATGAAAATCACTTATCTGATTTATGTGCTGCTAATTCAGGTTTTTCTGTGGAAATATCTAGGGCCCTCTTTAATCATTCTTTGGGGCAGCTAGGGGACATAATGAATAGAGCACCCAAGCTGACCCTGGGCAAGTCCCTTAACCCAGTTTGCCTCAGTTTCCTTAGCTGTAAATGAGCTGGAAAAAGAAATAGCAAACCACTCCAGTATCTCTGTCAAGAAAACCCTAAATGGGTTCACAAGAGTCAGACACAACTGAAAAATGATTGAACAATATTTTTGATCGACTATTTTTCAATAAAATTGGTTTCCTTTCTATCCCTCTATATTTTATTTTATACCTTTAAAAACATTATTCTGAGAAGGGGTTCAAACTGCCAGAGAAGACCATGATACCCCAAAAAAATGTTAACCCCTTATACAGAGGGATTTCAAATAGTTAAAATATTTTTTAACTACATTGTCAGAGACAATTCAGATTTGCTTATTGCCTTTTCTATTAACTATTCAAAAGCCTTCCTATTTTCTTCTAGCAGATGAGTCTTTTGGCAGTTCTTAACACTATCAGGATGCCCAGCTTGACAGTTACTTCGTTGTCCTGACACCAGTAGACTGGAGAGTCAGTGAAACATAGTAGAGAACACTTACTATGAGGTAATTATTCCAGGAACTTTTTAAGTGTAGAAACATGGGTGAAGTAGTAGAAATAATATACAGGTGAAGCTCAGACTCCTTTTTCTCCAAGGTTGGGTTACCAGGCAAAACATCTTTACTGGAGACATTTTCAGAGTAGAAGACATTTCCATTACCACTGAATTTGAATTGGATTTCATTCTGAGAGTTCTTCTGATCTGTTGGCATCTGGAATTCTTTTGTGTTTGCTGTGTAGGACAGGATACTTTCTGTTCCATTAGTCACTGATGAGAGGCTATTGCCTGAGGTGCCATTGGATACAATAGATAAGCAGCTCCTCTCTGAGGGGATGGGCAAGGGTCGAAAGGCACTCTGGTCCCCATCCAACAGCTTCTTATGCTCAGAGCCACGACCCAGAGTTGAGTCACTGGGCGTTATCGGACAGTTCTCTTGATGGAACCTGTAAGATGAGATTGAAAACACAATAAAGAATCGTATGTTCTAAGTGCAGGAATTAAAAAGCAAAAAACAATAAATAAAGAGAATCTGACTACACAATACATGGGTAGGAGACTGAAAGGGAACCCTTTTATCTGCAAAGAATGTTCACTCAGGAAACAGAAAGAATCATGCCTCATTTCCTATCATTGTGTTGAAGTAAACATACAGTACAATTGTAATAAAACATGAGAAAGTGTGAGAAATAAGGCTTTGCAAAATAAAAGTACATTTTCTATCTTAAGTATCATATCTCAGAGAAAAAGGGTGGTTATAATATCGGTGATAGGTAGACCCGGGTTCAAATCTTTCCCCAGACCTTACTAGCTATATGGGCATAAGCAAATCACTTAAACTTTAATTATTCCCAGGCAAACATCTTGAGACTATAGGTTACAGACAAGTTGCTGATATGAACTGGTGGTGGGAGTTCCCACACTAGCAGTTCCCTGCACCAATGAAATCAAATGTCCCAACTAGGGACATTTCTTTAGAGTATAAACAACATCCAGTCTAGGCAAGTTTTTACTTTACTTTACTGGCCCTTGTGTTTGTCCATTAGAGTTTACCAGCTCACAAAGGAGAAAACCAACCAAAGGGACCTGGATAGAAATGATTGCCTTGATCAGATTGCTGGAGGTGGCTGAGTCTTATGAACAAGTCGTGTTCTCAGCAAGAGGAGCTGAAGACTTCTAGCCTACTCCTCATTCAATGTCTACCAATCAAGATTGATTTTCACTTGCCAGGGGCATTCCCTAACATTCAGCTTCTCCTCTAGGGGTCTTTGGTTAATGAGAGAAACTCTGACCATCAATTTGTGTTTGTCCTTTGTTCTCAAAGAGAACCATGACATGAAGGACAGGATGGTATGACTTGCAGTTGACTTTGATGTGAGGGAGGGAGGGCTGTGCAAGGGCACCAGCCTCACTTTCTTCTCCTGAGACATCTGGGTCTAGTGACCAGAGACTCATCAGGATGACTGGAGATGGCCCAGGATACAATGGGGACCCTGGCCCTTTTAGGCTAAGGCCTTTTCAGGTTCTCACTTTGAGTAAGATAACACCCATGAGCTCTTTAAGTATTTACTCAAGGGAAGGCCCCTTTAATTAGAAAAAAAAAAATCAAACTGGAAGGGGAAGACCCTCAGGGTTTCTGACCAAAAGAAAAACTGATACTATTTAGTACTTACTTGCTAGGAGGACAGGGACTTACTGTTTAATCTATGAGCTCCAGAGTGAACTGGGCTTAAGCCTGGGTCTTTGAGAAAGAAATCAATTTATTGATTATTAGATAGCCTAATTAATAAATGGATTACTAATTACCCCAAAACTCTGTCTTTTGGGGGATTTTCATTTGTCACACTTCTTCAGATCATTTTACAGATGTGGAAACTGAAGCAAACAGGGTTACTTACCCAGGGATACACAGCTAATAAGTGTATGAGACCAGATTTGAACTCACAAAGCTGAGTCTTCTTGACTCCACGCCCAGCATTCTATCTACTGTGCTACCCAGTTACCTGTACATTTCTTTTTTCTTTTTTTAAAGCAATAAATATTTACTGTTTGATCCATAAGCATAGAGCATCAATAGTAGCAGGAGAAAAAGGGAAAAGAAAAAAGAGAATCTTGGTCTACAACTCCCATGACACAACCCGAACAAGTGGATCAGGAGCAGGGGACAGCTAACCTGACGAGTCGTTCAGAGTGGTCCAGTGCAGTCTTGCATAGTGTCATGAAAGCGTTTATACATTATGGGAGGCAGACCACACTGGGCTAGAAGTTAGTCTGTGGACATTCAGTGACCCTTTCCAGAACAGAGAGCAGCCAGCAACACACTCCACCTGTACATTTCTATGGGACCCCACAAAGAAAAATTATTCATATGAAAGGAAGTCAGAACTGATTACTATTAATGGTAATTGTTTTCCCCAAACACCTCTTGTTTATTACACCTCTCCCTTCCCATACTACTAGAACCTTTTTCAGGTACAATCTATGTATAAACTAAATTTTAGGGCCTACCTCCTACCTTAATCACGTTTCTTGACTTTCTTTCAGGTCTTCCTCTCTGGACTATTACAGCACATAGTGTCAACTATCACTGGATACTTGTCATTTACTGTCCTACGTGATTTATCATTTATATATACACATATATTGTATTCTTTGTTTCATAGGGTACATGGTTCAGTAAGAACCATGAAGCCAAGAGACAAAGATCACACAGAAAGCCTCTCTCCACCATATTATAAACACTTTCTCTGAAGAACTAGTAGTAGTTCTAAATTCTCTCCCTCCTCCAACTCCTCCCCTACCCATTGAGAAGTTAAGAAATACCATACTTGTTACTCATACAAAGTCATGCAAAATATATTTTTGCATTAGCCATATTATGAAAAAGAATGTGAAAAACTATGCTTCAATCTGCACTCTAAGTCCATCAGTTGTCCATGTGGAGGTGGATAGCATTTTTTATCATGAGTCCTTTGAAAGGGTGGTGGATCACAGTATCAACCAGAGCTACTAATCTTTCACAGTTGATTATCTTTACAATATTGCTATTACTGTGTAAGTTATTCTCCTGTTTTTGTTTACTTCACTTTGCATTAGTACATATACATATATATATATATATATATATATATATATATATATATATATATATATCTTCCCAGGTTCTTCTGAAACCAGCCCCTCCATAATTTCATACGACACAATAGTATTCCATCATATTCATAGACCATAACTCATTCAGCCACTCCACAATTGATGGAGTTTCCAATCAGTTTCCAGTTCTTTGCCACTACAGATAGAGCTGCCATAAATTTTTTTTATACATAAAGGTCCTTTTTCTCTTTTATTTGATCTCTTTGGAATATGGATCTAGCAGCTATATTGTTGAATGAAAGGGTTTGAACAGTTTTATAGCCTTTAGGCGTAGTTCCAAATTGTTCTCCAGAATGGTTGAACTAGTACACAGCTCCACCAACAGTTCATTAGTGTACCTATTTTCCCATATTCCCTCTCCCATCTGTCCTTTTCTGTCATCTTAGTTAATTTGGTGGGTATAAGGTGGTGCCTCAGAGATGTGTTCATTTTCATTTCCTTAATTATTAGTGATTTAGATACGACTATTGAAAACTCTGATTTCTTCCTCTGAAACCTTGTTGTTCATATCACTTGACCATTTATCAATTAGGGAATGGCTCTTATTCCTATAAATTTGGTTGAGTCTCCTATATGTTTGAGAAAGGAGACATTTATCTGAGAAACTTGCCACAAAGATTTTTTCTAAACTGGGAAAAAAATCTTTGGAATAAACTTCTCTAATAAAAGTCTGATACCCACAATATAGAAGGAATTGGTAGCATATATGTGAACAAGAGTCATTGCCCAATAGATAAATGATCAAAAGATATGAACAGAACATTCTCAAAAGAAGTAAAACAATCAATAACTATATAAAAATGTTCCAAATGACTAATAACAAGACAAATGATAATTAAAAGAACTCTGAGATTCCACCTTATATCTATCAAGTCTTCAAAGATGACAAAAATAGAAAAATGACAATTGCTAGAGAGGTTGTAGGAGGACAGGCCCATTAATGCGCTGCTGATGAAGGTATGACATTCTGGAAGGTAACTGAGAAAAATACTCTAAAATTCACTGAACTGTACATTCACCGCAAATGCTACTTGTTTCGCACTGGTCCTAACTCAGTCCAGACCCCTGGTAGTTTTTATTCAACATTGAAACAAAATGAAACACTCACAAGTCACTTAAGGATTAACAAAAGGAGATTTTTCTTAGCCACAAGAAGATTAGGATACTCAACATGGATATAAACAGAGGATACCCCATATTGATTCAGTTGAACAAATCTCTCTTGACTAACTTGCCCACTTGTGGTCCACTAGCCAAGCATCAGCAGATGCCAGAGCTCCTAGTGCTTCTTTTGTACTCAAGAGAGTCAGAAGATACTAACAACTTAAGCTTTTCTTTAGTTCCCTGAGCCAATCAGATCTTGAGAATGTTTTCAGTACTTTTTAAACAAAACTGGACTAAATTTTCATGGAGAAAAAGGATTAGTATATTGCTCCCACCATACCACTACCAGACTAGGAGATTAAAAAAGACAAACGGGACTCTTGTGCACAAAATTACTCATAGAAATTAGATTTTGCTGTAGCAAAGAACTGGAAACAAAGTAGGCATACATCCATTGCATAATGCCTGAATATATAGCATATGAATGTAATGGACTTCTATGAACCGAAACAGAAAGAAACGAGCAGAACCAGGAGAAAAATTCATGTGACCTACAACACGATGAAGAAAAAGTCTGAAAGATTTTATAACTATGATTAATGTAACAATCAATTAAGACTCTAGAAAACCTCTGATAAGCCATGCTTCTCCCACCCTTTGGCAGAGAGACAATAAATTGGAGGCAAGAATGAGACATACATTATCAAATTCAACCAATTTATGAATTTATTTTTTGTGACTACTCAAGGGAAGGATTTAATGTGGAGGCGAGTTGTGGGGGAGCAGTGATAATGACAGTAAAAAGTGAGAAATTAAGGAAGTCTGTGTTAATCATTTAAAAATTAAAAAAAAGAAAGTAGAAATTCAGAAGGGGATACAGACAAGACAGTGTTGGAAATGGGATAGTATGTTTCAGTTAAATAAAAGACAACAAACTATACACAGTAGAAAATTCCATTAATCAATATTTTCATTAAATATTTATTAGTACTACATGCTAGACACTGTACTAAGTAGTAGGGATACAAAAAGAGGCAAAAACCAATCACAGCCCTCAAAGAGCTTGCAAAAACAAATTTTACATATATATATATACATATATATGTATATATATCACAGAACTTCATAGTTTCATATACAATCCCTTTATTTTTCTTTATAAATTGAAATAAAATTTCAATTCTTTATAAACTGAAATGTTCATCCTGGTATCAATTAAGTTCATAATAAGAAAAAAAGAATTTTTTAAAAAGAGAGAAAAAGAGACTCAGACCAGACATTTGAGAAGTCAAAGGACAAAAAGTATACAGAAGGAAGGAGTGGTTAATGATTTTAAGTTCCTTAGCAAGATCAAGGATGATGAAAGATCACCACTGGATTTGTTGATAATAAAATCATTTTAAGAAAGACAGAGGAGATTAAGGAGATAATGAATGGTAAGGAGGCATTTGATCAAGAGATAATCATTGTAAAGTGCCTGGCACAAAGTAAATGTGATATAAATGTTAGCTATCCTCCTCCTCCTCCTCTTCTTCATCATCATCATCATCCTCAGACCTAGAAGATGTTATTTCATAAGCAATTCCCAGGAACAGATATAAAACTTTGACCAAGGGGAATGACAGTGCCTAGATATTTAAAAAAGAGAAAGAGTATTTCATTTCTCCACCCTTATCAATCAGTACTAAAAATGAGAGATTCTCTTATCTGCTTAACTTCTGCACAAGGTTTCTTCAATACAGTTAAGTCAAAATTCATGAGCATTCGGTGGCTCACTTTGCAGATTAACTAAATCCCTCCTTTCCACTCTTTTTCTCTCCTCCACACTTGGATCTTTGGATGCTTCTTAGCTTTCCACTAGAAATAAGTAAGACCATGAAAAAGAAAAATATGCAATTCCTACTTAGACCCCAGGTCCTCTCTCTTTACCCTCCACTTGAATGTCACATCTCCCTCTTCAAATTTTCCTATAGTATCTTGTCAGGGTGTTCCTTCTTCTTTAATCACATTTTACCTATTGATATAAAGGTCTATCTGTTGTTTCCTGTCCCCCTCCCCTCTAAATAGAAATTTCTTCAGAGCAGGAGCCATTCATATCTCTGTCTTTGTAAGGGGATGCCAATATGATGCACATATAGGACATCTAAGAAATGATTGCTGAATTAGTGTGAGATGGTTTTAGGGTGAATTCTCTTTTTATGTTGTGCTGTGTACATGGAAATGTTCTTTTTTGTCTATATACATATATATGCAGAAGTTCAAACTTTTAAAAAAATTAAATCCACAAACCACTAAAAAAAAGAATTAGTACAAAATGATCTAACATCATAAAACTTGGAAAACATTTCTACCTTACAACTGGAATTCGGTGCTTCAGATGCTAATTGACCTAGATCATCTGTCTACCAAAGCAAAAGTCTTGGGTCAAAGTAGTTCAAAGTGCTTTGTAAACCTTTAAGTACCATAAAAACCAAAATTGTGGTTACTGCTGCCGAGAGGTTTTAGCTGGCTTGCATTTCAATGTGTCACTAGGTGGTGTAATAGACAGAATCTCTGACTCCAGGCAGAATGATAGGAGTTTGAATTCAACCTCAGACACTTAGCTGTGAGACCTGGGCAAGTTCTGTTTCCTTACCCTGTAAAATGGGTAAATTGACAATTAATTTATGAAATTATGAAATGGGGGCAAGCATATCTGGTTTTTTTTTTTGGTCAAGAAAGATCATGATAAGACACCAAAGGTGTGGAGGCAAACAGCACAGACAGTACAGAGAGAATGAGTGAAAAGGATACAGAGGCAGACAATTGAAGACGGGATGGGCGGCGAAGGAAGGCAGACAGCAGTGGGGAAAAGGATGGAAAGGGGATGAGTCACAACACAGCCACAGATTGGAGTTGGGAGCACTCTGAGCAGCATGGACTCTGAGGAAATGGAAGAATTCTGACAGCGGGAGGGCAGGAGTTTGAGATCTCATTTTTATAGAGTCTGGGGAGGAGGGAACAGACTAACTCTTATTTGTGCTTGGGATTATTAGTTCATTAACACATTCAAATCATTTCAAAGTTGTCAGTAAAATTTAAAAAGTTGGCATGTTGTCCATATTATCTCAAAATTATCAGCACCATTTGGTGATCTGCTGGTCTTTACTGTGAATATATGTGGAATCTACTTCTCATTATTGTTGTGTTCGTCCGTTTTTGAAGAAAACCATGACAGAGAAATAATGACAATGACTTGTACTTGACTTTGTTTTGAGTGAGGGAGGGCTGTGCAGGTCACCAGCCTCACTTCTTCTCCAGAGTCATCTGAATTCAGTGACCAGAGATTCATCAGGATGACTGGAGATGACCCAGGATGCACTAGAAGACCTTGGCCTTTTTTGGTTAAGGCCTATTCAAAGTACTCACTTAAGAGTGAGGTGACACCCATTCAGTGAATAGGCCTCTTTACTTAACACAGGATCAAAAGGCCCTGATGGAGCACCTAAATGGCTTCCCCTCATTCAGCACTTATTACCAGGATGTGATTCTTGGTTATATATGATACAATCCAAGATAATTTCAAAGGACTTATGATAAAAAAAATGCTGTCTACCTCCAGAGAAAGAACTGACTGAGTCTGAATGCAGATTGAAACATACTTTCTTTTAACTTACCTTGTTTTTTTTTTCATTTGATCTGTGTTTTCTTTTGCCACATGGCATATATTTTGCATGACTGAGCATGTATAATCCATATCAAATTTCTTGCTTTCTCAGGGTGAGGGAAAGAAGGAAGGGAGAGAATTTAAAACTTAAAAAAAAATTTTTTAAATGAGTGTTAAAATTTTTTTATTTACATGTAATTGAAAAAATAAAATAAACAAATTGAAGGGAAATATGTAATTTATAATGTATGCTCCTTTTATCTTTGGAATGGTTTGTATGTGATTTCCAGGTTTCCCTTTCCAGTCTTATTTCCTACTACTGTCCCTTTATTCCAGTTACTCATAAACTTACTATACTGACTGGAAGGGAGGGTTGATTAGGGGGTCCAAAACAAGATAGAATTTTAGGGGGGAATAACTTTTCAAAAGAGTTGTTGTAAAGGTCAAATGAAATGAGATGTGTAAAGCATTTTGTAAACCTTTAAATGTTATAATAAATGCTATCATTACTGCAGCAAAATGTATTTGATCCTTGTTTTATTAGATATGCCATTTGTAAAGTTAATAAGACCTTTTATAGTGCTATATACTCTATAATCTCTCAATAATGTCTATTCACTGGCTGCCCACTTCCTAAAACACAGGGGAAAAGCAGCAGACAGCCAAGAAATGGTGTTCCATCATCACAAAATACCATTTACTGAGCACCTACCTGAACACACTTCCACACTCAACCTGCTAGAAATCAACTCCATAATGCTCATTCGAATGCTATAATTATATCTCATTCCACCCTGTTTTCCCCATAGTGTTAGGGCTATGAAGCTGTGTTCTCAATATAGCTAAAAATAGAAGATATTTAGCATCAAGATTTGAATGTAAAAGGTTCTGTCTTGCATGAACATGGATGGCAGGTGCTTTGGCTCTCACAAAGTGACAATTTTTTCCTATCCTTGTACTTACCATACATAAAACTGTATATAAATTAAGCTGAGATACAAAATAAATGCATACGATATAGCACTTGTATGTAACTTGAGCTTGCATTAAAATGCTAAGTATATGAGTTATGTGATATTTCAGTACAGTATAGGAAGCTACAGAAAAAAATTTCTCTTGAAGTGTTTATTGCTTCTCTCTTTTGTATAAAGAGCCAATTTGTGTGCTAGAAGTATTTCTATAAGAGATGTCCTTTCTTAGCAGTACAAATAGGCTTTGTATTTTATTAAGCTGCCTTTGTAGCGGAATCAAATCATGGCCTTTATTTGCAGTTCAATAATAACTCTTTTCTCTCTCACTCCCACTCCTGTCATCTCTCTGTCTGTCCTTGTGTCTGTGTTTGTCTCTCTCTGTCTCTCTGTCTCTGTCTCTGTCTCTCCCTCCCTCTGTCTGTTTTTCTCTCTGTGTCTCTCTCCAGTTTGTTCGAAATACAAACTCTAGGAACTTTAATTGGCCTGATTCCACCTTATTCTTACACAGCGAGGTTACTGAAAGCTAAACTATCCTCTAAGGAGCTGCTTATATACCTCTAAGGAAAAACTTGGCCCTAAGAGAGAGGAAGAGATGAAAGAAGTGGGATTGTGTTCAAAAGAACACAAACAATTCCTTTTCTCTATTTTTGCTAGACATTAGAGACAGAGCGGGGAAAAAAGGAACAAGATGGATTGTGTTCCAGGATTATTTAGGAAGACAAAGTCATAAACGAGGTCAAATGCACTTTTTAAAAATATTAAATTTTTATTTTTAAAAAATCCTTAAAACATTCAGAAGCAGGAATTACACTAGAAATCTAATTCTTCCTTGAAGATGCAGCATTGCTATCTACACAGATTTTGCAGTGCTCGCTGCCCCTTCTTTCATGTCCCTGTGTAACAGTAAGCACCCCAACATACACAAGGGGGCCTGCTATCACAGGTTCTTAGATCTGCATGCATAAAAGGAAAATAATTTTCATGGGGTTAACAATCATTTTAATCAAGCACATGTATTGTTTCTTTAACTAAGTACATATATCATAGAGTTAGTTCAGGGAGTCGGCACTCTGAATTTCAAAGAAAATATGGAGAAATCAAAAGATCAATAGACATAGCTTCCTCTACCTGAATTCAACAGACAACTGGACCCCAACTGTCTGAATTTAGTTACCAGAGTGGAAAGCACAACATCTGGGTTCTCAAAGCCAGAGACTTCTGGCTTCCCAGGTTCCTCAACTGGCACTCAAAACTTCTTACCAAAAACTAAACCCCAAAGTAAAACCTCAATTCAGAGTATTTATACCTTTTTTAGAGCCAGAGGGCATCACAACCCTTGAGAACAATACCTCTTTAACAAAAGACTTGGTCCTTCCCACAAATCTCCCCTAATGGCAGGCCCATTAATGACTGAGGAAGAGATTTAATCACATTAAAATAATTAACCATAAAAATACATATACTATTTCTAGTTAAAGAAACTCTTGTTTCTGTACTTTACTCTTTGTAAAGACTCTTGATTGATAAAGGCAAGACTCACTCAGAGGCACTTGATCATACTAAAAACAAAGACAGCAAAAGATTCTCTTTTGACTGCCATTACACCCTGACATACTGGGCCAGAAGGAGTTAGTATATTCTTTATTCCTTACTGACATTTGCAGGCTTTCCCTGCATCACAATCACCCAGCAGCCTCTTATCTTACCTACTCACTTTCGTTTCTTTCAATCCACAAATACATTCAGGTCTATTCCATCCTTAACCAAAACAAAACAAAAAAATAGCCCTACTATCCCTTCAACTTATCCTTCAGTAGCAATTCATTTTGTTGCCACACTCTTAGAAAGAACCATCTACATCCGTGTCCACTATTGCTACTTCCCACTCATTTCTTAGCCCTTGCCTCCTGGTTTCATATCCCTACCATTTGACTGAACCTGTTCTCTCTTCATTTTTCACTACAAGATCACTTCAGCAGAAGAACTCACAAGTTATCAGTACCATCTACCTGTAGGGCCCTTCTCTCTGATTGAAGAAGGCTGAGTTACAGAGCCCCTCCAGAACCTCTATTTAAGGAGGGCATACAAGCCAATCATCTCTTCATTTCCCACCTGGATATACCCTCTACACTCAGTCATTATAGTGGAGTTCCCTATCCCCCCTACCTTTTCAGCTTCCTTTTGCATAATATCTTCCCCTACTAGATTGGAAATTCCTTGAGGGCTGGAACTGTCTCCCCCAACCCCTTTTTCTAGCATTATCAGCATTTAGAGTCATCTGAGTCCAGTGGCAAGATATAGATCAGGATGACTGTAGATGGCTCCCAGGCGTGGAAAGTGGGAAACTAGTTAGGTTTTTGATAAAAATGATATCCAAAGATTTTAATTAGTGGTATTGTTTTAGAATTGAGAGTTAAAGAAAGATTCATAAAGTTTTTTCTTATGAATGGCACAGTAGAAAAAGTGCTGGACCTTGAGTCAGAAGATTTGAGTTCAAATGCAGCCTCAGACCTTTAAGAGCTGTGTGACCCTGGGCAAATTGCTTATCTTCTCTTTGCCTCAATTTCTTCATCTATAAAATAGGAATAATCATAGCACAAGATTGCTGTAAGGATTAAATGAGATAATTGTAAAGTGCTTAGCACAGTGCGTGGCACATAGCAAGCAGTAAATAAATGTTCACTTTAGATTAGAAAAATTGGTAATTATTAAATGTTTTCTCCATATTTCTAAAGGGAGGAGGTGTCAATCTACTTCCACACAGATGCTTTTCAGTAATGTCCAATTCTTTTCTTGGCAAAGATACTGGAGCGGTCTGCCATTCCTTTCTCCAGTTTATTTGACAGATGAGGAACTGAGCCAAATAGAGTTAAATGACTTTCCTAGAATCACATAGCCAGTAAGTGTCTGAGGTCAGATTTGAACTCATGAAGATGAGTCTTCCTGACTCCACTACTTAGCTGCCCCAAACTGAGCAAGTGTTTAGTAAGTTCTTCTTGTTGATTAATTGCTGATCACTCCCACCTCCAGTATACTATTTCCTTCCTTGGCTTCTATAAAACTTTGTTCTTTCTTGCTTCTACTTGTCAGTGGTTTCTCAGTATTCGTTTCTGGACCCTTGTAAATCTCCTACCTCATTAATCTGGGTGTTCTTGGGATCTGACCTGGGATCTCTTCTTGTCTCTCTTGACATACTTGTTTAGAGATCTCATCAGGTCCCCAAGGGCTTAAGTCATCTCTGAGCATATGACTCCTATCAGCTCCCAGGGATTGAAATCATCTTTAAATAGAAATCTGTCTATATTCCTGAACTTCAGTTGATGTTATCAACTGCCTGCTATTTATCTTGAGATGCTGAGATGTTTCATAAAGATCTCAAACTCAGTAGACACCTACGAGTATTAATCTTCCCCCCATCTTCCCTATTTTTATTGAGAATACCATCACTCTCTAAGTTGCATAGGATCATAGGCCTATTACATATAAATAGGTTTTGCATGATTCCACATCATAATTAATAGCACATTTCTTGCCTTCTCAATGGGTGGGGGAGAATCAAGAGCGAGGGAGAGAATTCAGAACTCAAAACTTTTAAAAAATGAAAGTTAAAAATAAATTATAATTTTCTTTTAGAAAGATCATAGTCCTAGAGTTAGAAGGGCTCTCAAAGACTATCTAGTCCAAACCCTTTCCCACTCCCTGTTTTATAGATAAGGAAATGGAAGCCCATGAAAGTTATTTTTTACCTACAGTCACCTATGTAGTGAGTTTAATATAACTTGAATTCATGTCCTCTGAGGCAAATGGAAGAAAAGGGTCATGAGCCATAACTTAAATGTCAATTTAAGAGGGCAAGGGAAGTCATCCCTCTAGAAAAAACCTTTTCCTCAATGAAAGATGGTCCAGAGTTCATATGTCCCCTGTCATATTCAGAAAAATCCTGAAAATCAAGATGAGTTATCACAGATTGCCTTGCAAGGCTGATGGTAGTAGCAGAAAAGTCTCTACTCCCAGACTTTTGAGGACTATTTGGTCATTGTTGAGACCATTTCACAACACTGGAAGGCTCTCTTTATGACGTTAGGTCAAGCCTTGCCCCTGTTTATTCTCACTAGGCCAAAGAGCAGAGATAAAATATCCCCCATCTGTTGGTTTCCTATTCTTCAGAAAGCAAATATGCAGGATAAAACAATGAAAGAAAATCCTTATGGTAAAAATGTAAGCTCAATAAAGGAAAAGATTGTTTCAGGTATTTTTTATTTTTTTTTTTTTGTAGAATATAAGTTCTTTGCTGGTAGGCACTGTTTTATTTTGTTTCCAAATCCCCAGCTCCTAGTATAAGGGTTGTTCATAGTAGGCACATGTGTGTGTTCATCCTTCATTGCCAAAGAAGACCATGCCATCAGAGAAATAATGACATGACTTGCACTTGACTTTGAGTGAGGGAGGGCTGTGCAGGTCACCAGCCTCACTTCTCCTCCAGAGTCATCTGAATCCAGTGACCAGACATTCATAAGGATGACTGGAGATGACCCAAGATGAGGCAGTTGGGGTTCAGTGACTTGCCCAAGGTCAAGCTAGTGAGTGTCAAGTGTCTGAGGTGAGATTTGAACTCAGGTCCTCCTGACTCCTGCACTGGTACTCTATCCACTGCACCACCTAGCTAGTAGGCACATACATATTTGTTCAATATGCACACACATTGTAAGGTACTTAACATGTCCAGTCCTTGTACCTCTTTGTCAAAAGTTGTAAATATTCTGAATAATAAATTCTTCCAAAAAATTCTGCATGGTCATGCCTCCCTGACAAGTCCAGCTGGCCAGCACTGAGTTATCTGGAAGAAGTTGGATTGAATAACTAGGGCAACTCTTTGGTCTTAGCTGTGCCACTGGTCCTCGTATGGGGAAGGAGTATGGATGCAGGACCTGGCTGGGCTTAAGACTGGAGGCAGTAGACAATGGTGTTTATCAATGTTTTTGGGCAGTAATGGGAGAGGACAGGCCTTCCCTCAGTCCCATTTACCACTGAGTCAGTCAGTCAGCTGATTATCAATACTACTAGAAAGATAGAGAAGTAGATTATTTTATGCTAAGCTCTTTAAATTATTTTCTTATTCAGACCCAGAGGGACTAAGTCTAGTCTGCTGGATCGTTGGTCCAGAGCAGAGTAGATTCTTGCCAACTGTCTTCACTCTTTATGGTGTAGCACTTAGTCTAAAAATTTCATTAAAGGGTCCCCAAACCCACAAAAGAATGATCTCACAATAACCGGAGTCCTAGTAGTTCAATTTCAAGAATCAGAAAGAGATGGATCATGGTATAAAAGGGAAACTGTGATTGCTCTGGGGATAAGGATTGGGTCGAGGGCTTTGCTTGCCCCTTACCTGACCTAGAAGTCTAGCAGGCTAATCTGTGGGGGGGGGCTAGAAAAACTCCATGCATGAATAACAGAGGGAATCAATGGGAAAAAAACGTGGTAGACAGGAAAGACAAAGAACACTAGCTTCTATGACTCCTCCTCTTGCTTGCAAGCAGTTCCTCAGGGGTAAGGTGGGAGAGTGGTCTGCTACAAGGTTGTCCATGACTGAAGGAGAGACACATTGCCAAATAAGCATGCTGGTAGCTGTGTCTGCTTTGTGCTAGATGGGTATGATTAACCCTTCAAAACCTGGTCCACTAAGAAGCAATCTCAATGCCCAGTCATGATGTTGGTCTAGAAGGAACTTGCTTACTTTGTCAGGGTCCCTTTCTTCTACTGGAACCAGCCAAAGGAATAGTTAACAGTCTAGGTTCCAGAATGAGGGAGGGGATAGTGCGAAACTCTCCTTAGGTTCCTTGAAAATCATTAGAGCTGGAGGGGACCTTAAAGGGCATTAAGTCTGACTCCCTTATTTTACAGATAAAGAAATTAGAGCAGAGAAAGGTTAAGGAATCTGCCTAGGGTCACACAGTAAGTCCCTTCACAGTAGCTAATGATAGGAAGCTATTATCCACAACATAGTTGGAATCCAAATGGGCAACATGGCAAATGGAAGAATACTACAAAGGCTACCTGGGCTTGGTCCATGGGGCAAAGCCAGGGGTAGAGGTCCATAAATAACTGGCTCTGGGTCATGAACTATAAGAGCTTCTTTGTCTTTCCAGGAAAAAAAAGATTAGAGGTTTCCAGGTGTTATCTAAGGTCTGGGCTGCTGTTTCCAAGTGCCCCCAGGAGTTTGCTGCCTTTAGGGTCTCAAATGTGCCTAAGCAAAGGAACCTCCTGACATGTCCATTTAAATGTATATTGTGTTGTGAGCAACAGGGACCCTGGGAAGATTTGTTCTGTCTGTGGGTTGATGGAGTGAGTGGCAGTTTTCTTAGATAACAAAGGTGAACCAGCCTGTAATGGAAAATTACCATGGACCGTACACGTGAGGCCTTAAGTGATCTCACACCACAAGCACAGAAATAAATTTGTATTTACTTAGTATTGATATCTCTGAGTTGTTATGTAGGTATTGTATAACAATTGTATAAGACAGTAATAACCACTTTGCTCTTATATTCCTAGAAGATGGTGAATAAGACAGGGACCAGTGATGATGAAACTCAGAACTTATGCTTCTCAAGAAGAGTATAAGCTCCTTGAGGGCAGGAACAAAATTAATTTTGGTTTTTGTGTCTCCCTCCAGTGCCTAGAAGAGTGTCAGGCACATAGAAAATGCTTAATAAATGCCCATTGATTTTTGCACAAACAATTAGAAGGCATTAGGAGGGAAGCAGAAAACTGGGAAAGAATTTTTACAACTAGTGTCTTTGATAAAGGTCTCATTTCTAAAATATATAGAGAACTGAGTCAAATTTATAAGAATACAATATTCCCCAGTTGATAAATGGTCAAAGAATATGAACAGGCAGTTTTCAGAAGAAGAAACTAAAACAATCTATAGTCATATGAAAAAATGCTCTAAATCACTACTAATTAGAGAAATGGAAATCAAAATGGCTCTAAGTTACCATATCACACACATCAGATTGGCTAATATGACAAAACAAGAAAATGATAAATGCTGAAGAAGATGTGGGAAAATTGGGACACTGGTTAATTGTTGATGAAGTTGTGAACTGATCCAACCTTTCTGGAGAGCAATTTGGAACTATGCCCAAAGTGCTATAAAAATGTGCATACCCTTTGACCCAATACCACCATCTCTAGTTCTGTATTCCAAAGAGATAATACAAATGGGAAAAGGACCCACATGTACAAAAGTATTTATAGCAGCCCTTTTTGTTGTGGCAAAGAATTAGAAATTGAGGGAATGCCCATCAGCTAGGGGATGACTAAACAAGTTGTGGTATGTGAATATAATGGAATACACACATACAATGGAATACAGGCCAACTTGAGAAAAACCTGGAAAGACTTGAATGAACTGATATTGAGTGAAATGAGCAGAACCAGGAGAACACTGTATACCATGTATACATATACATGTATACATGTATACCATGCCACCATGTTCGATGACTAACTTTGATAGACTTAGCAAGGATCCAAGACAACTCCCAAGGACTTGTGATGGAAATGCTATCCACAAAAAGAACTGTGGAGTCTGAATGCAGATGGAAGCATATTATTTTCTGTCTCTTTTTTGTTTGTTTCTCCTTTCTCTTGCTTCTCCCATTGCTTCTAGTTTTTTACAACGTAACTAAATGTGAAAATAGGCTCAATATGAATACATATGTAGAGCTTATATCAAACTACTTGCTGTCTTGGGAGGGAGAGAGATGGGGAGAAAATCTGGAACTCAAAATCTTATGGAAGTGAGTGTTGAAAACTAATAAATACATTTTAAAAACATAAAATAAATGTTCCTTGAATTGAAATATGTTCTAACCCACATGAACTGCTAGCAAGTGAGCTGGGGAGGCATCCTGTAACAAAGAGAAGGAGAAAGAATTAAGAATAGTATGATATAAAAGCATGAGGACAGTTGGTCCTCAGACCATTGAAACTTTTCCCATGAGTTTGTAACCAGCCTTGATAAAGACAATGCAAATGATGTTTATGTTATTAGTCAATTACACCAAGGGTGTCAAATTCCCAGCAAGAACCAGATTAAAATGTAATTGAAAAGTATTTTACAAATAAATAAAGATACAATGTAACAAAGATAATGTTAATTTGTGGTTTTCTAAGCCCGAAGTTGGCCCCACAAGGATCCATTTCTATTTGGGTTTTACACCAGTGAATTCTGTAAAGAATGGGGAAATCATTTGAATAAGTATTTCATCTCTTTGGGCTAAACAAACCTTTTACTTGTTTGTTGATTACCTGGGTCTGACTCTACAAGTGACCTCATCTGGTGTTTTCTTGGCAAAGATATTGGAATGGTTTGCCATTTTCTTCTCCAGCTCATTACTGAGGCAAAAAGAGTTAAGGGACTTGCTCAGGGTCACACAGCTAGCAAGTGTCTGAGGCCAGATTTAAACTCAAGTCCTCCTGATTCTAGGACCAGTACTTCACCCACTGTGCCACCTAGCTGCCCTAAACAAACCTTTGCAGTCTCCTGAGAAGAAAAAGCCTGATTGGAATGACTTTCTTGACAAGGTTTTGATAGGGATAGGGGTTTGTTACAAGGTGTTTCCCCTTCTTTTTTCCAATGAGGAAAAGTGTAGGAGGGACAGAAAATAGATTTTTTGTTCATTGAAAAAAAATAAACCATTAAAGTAAAAACGTTAAACTAACAGAGATAGGACTTCACATTTAATATCATTGACACAGGAAACTCCCTCTACCAATGCAGATCATTTCTCACAAACCTATATAGTCTTAGAAGAAGGGTTCTTGATTTTTTTTGTGTGTCTTGGGTCCTCCTTGACAGACAGGTACACCCTTCTCAGAGTAATGCTTTCAAGCAATTGAACAAATCATTAAGTTTCAGTTAGAGGGTAGTCAATAATAAAAATGTATTTTTTTTTCCTATCCAGGTTCATAGACTTCCTGAAATCCATCCACACCCCACATTCAGAACTCCTATCTTAGAAAGTGATCAAGATGACAAAGGAAGCAAATGACCTGCCCAGGAGCATACAACCAAAAGCTGTTGAAAACAGGATGGAACCCAGACACTACTGGTTCCAAGACCAGTACTCTAGCCATTCCTCCACAATGCCTTTTAAAGAATACTTTAAAATTTAAATTAAAAAAATTAGTCTTTTAAAGACAACTTTTTAAAATGTAACAATACTTTTTAATACTTCAATGTCTTTTAAAGAATATAATAGTATTATTAGTGAAGGCTGAGAGATACAAAAGTCATTCTGCCCTCAGATAAAACACAGAAATTCTAGAAACACTATCTGGATGAAGATGTAATGATTTTCTAGCAGGAAGGCCAGGAAGTTCCGAAACAATACAGCAGAAACACATGTTGTTATTAGATTGTTTTGTTTTGTTTTGTTTCTCTCATGTCTTTTTCCCCTGGGAGGTGCCAGTTAAACATGGCCCATTTCACATTCATACAAATGATGAGTTGTTAGACTTTATACCTACTTATCAGCCAGGTCATTTTCTCCAAATCTCATCCATCTATTTACCCTGCTCTGTAGCAATACATTGTCATTTATTTTCAATTGCTGAAAATCAATGGAAGTTGCAAATAGATAGAAACCAGCTAAGAATGACTATTCAGACTTACACATCAATAGCATTTTTCTTCCACTTGGTACCGTTAAAAGTTAACTCATTTTTGAAGTGTTCCACTGTCTGCAGACTTCATTTAGAGTTTATACCTTGGAACTGTTGGGAGCTGCTAAGTAGTGCACACAATATTGGTTCTAAAAAAGTGTGGTGCTGAAGTGCCTTCCTAAGCTCCCTAATCAATACAATACAGAGAAATGGAGAAATCTGTCTGCCGAGGAAAAGCAGCACTGAGAGTTGAGAGGTAGAAGTTCTCAGTCTCATTATCACAGGTCACTGGCTTACTCTGCATCCCTTAGGGATATAATAAGAGTGAGATGTTTACCACTGTCTTATAAAGCAATAATATTTGCACAAGCCCAAGGTTCCAAGATCATTTCATCATTATTATGAACTTGCTCTTATAATTAAACTAGAAATATTACACTCTATGTAGTCTGGTATTTCATACAATACATATATGGTCATCAGCAAAAAGGAGAATTTGGAGGACCTCCCTCACTAATCAATCTTAGCAGAAGATATCCTCTTGGATGGCAATGGCCAGAATCTCTAATTGCAGATAATTCCAAAACTAATGGAGAAATGAGTGTTAGGCATAAGTAGCATATTGGGTCCCCCTTGTACACAATATGTGTCTCTCATCAGCTCTTGCCTAGTGAGTTGCAACAGCCTTCAAATTGGCCTCCCAGAACCAAGTCTCCCCATTCCAACCCATTCTCGACACAGTTGGCTGCCCCAGTGATTTCCCCCCACCAAAACCATGGTCTGAATATATCATCCTCAGCCCCCATTCAGCAAACTCCAATGGTTTCCAATTACTTCTAGATTCAAATACAAACTCCCTTTTTGGAGGGGAGGAGGACATTTAAAGCTCTTCCTAACCTGGCTCCTTCCTGTATCTCCAATCTTTCCCCTCCATACACCCCGCAGACCAGCCACTCTAGTCTATTTGCTGTTTCTCCCACACAAATGCTCCATCTCCCATCCCTGTATCTTTGAATGGCCATCCCCCCCCTCCATAGAATACGCTTCCTCCTCACCTCTGTCTCTTTATTAACTCCCTTTAAAATGCCATTCATATTGCAGCTCAAGCCTCCCTTCCTACAGGAGACCTTCCATAAGAAAGGCTACCTTACATCTCTTTTCTAAGTATCTTGTAGGTAATTAGGTACATGTTGTTTTCCCCATTAGAATGTGAGGTCCTTGAGGGCAAGGGCTGTTTTTGTATTCCCACAACTTGGCATATAGTAAGTGCTTAATAAATACTTATTAATAGATGAAGGACAATATTCAGGAAATCTAAAGTAGCCCTGTCCCCATACTTCCCCCAACTTGTATTTATAGGTTGGATCCCCAGAGGATGGTTGTTACCTCTGATTCTGGGATTAACTCTGTGGTTTATGCTTCCTATTAACAATATGCCAGGAAACACAATTAGCTCTTGGCAAAGGCATTTACTAAGATAGCATGGTGATATAAGATTATTATGTGGGGTGGGTTGTCTAAATGCATAGGCATGGCTTGCAGATGCCATGAATAGAAATTATTGAAGGTGAGGTCTCACCCACCTTTGCAGAGAAGAGAAGCATTGAGCCTATGCTGCTAGCATGTTAGCTTGGGGGAGGGATTGGAGAAAGTCTGTTACTGTTGAGGTTAAGCAAACTCTCTTCCAGTCTCTAAGAGGGGTACTGGACTAGGCCACACACATACATACACACATGCATACATAACTATATATAGGTGTATGTATGTATATACATGTATGTGTGTATATGTATGTGTATACACACATATATCCGCCATTGGCCAAATATCTCTTGTCTAGCAGTACAGGTCTAGGCTTAGAAGGAAAGTTGCTTCACTGATTGTTCTTAAAAAAAAGGATAACCTTTAATTTATACCCATCAGCTTAGCCCCTCCCCACCAAACGTTAGTTACACAAAAGATTATCTAAAGCACTAAATGACAAGTAAATGCATCAATCTAAAGAAAACAAATGGAAATTGGAGATAATCTACAGATTACTTAATACAGTAAATGAGTAAAGCTAGTTTACGGAGTAAATTTGGAAATCAACTCATTCCTTCCAATGCAAAAGGGAACGCACAATTCTCAATCCAACAGTTTATAAAGGAAAAATCCAATATTTTTTTTTAGAAGACTACTGTTCCAGTTTTTTACTTATCTGGCATGGATGTGAGTATAGTCAAGACAGACTTTTGAAGGAAAGTCAAGAAGCCACTAGGATTAGTAGAAATCATAACTCTTCATCTGTGGGTGAGATAAAATCTCAGTTCAAACCGGGAGATTATCTCAGTCACTCAAGGGTGTCCTCTCTTAGCAGTCTCCAGCGAAGCAAGCTGGAAATTAGGGACATATTAAGGAACCAACTTCTCTTACAAATCTGTTGTTCCAAAGTTCACAATAACCATTCAAAAGCCCATGCCTGTTTCTCTTGATCCTCTGGCTATCTTTCTTGAAGTCCTTTATCTGTCTCCCCCAAGAATGTCTGAAACTAATTCAGTAAGTCCCTTATAGAGGCACAGAAACCTTTTCTCCAGAAATCAAGAGTCCTATCTTCCTTCACATACATAGCACTAGACACAGCATTGTCTCTCCCCTACCTCACCAGGACAGGAGTAAAAGCAGTTGGTTTAAAAAAAGAAACATTACTTCTATAAACCTATGATCTGTTTTCCCACAGGTATTGTGTCCATGGAAAGAATAAAATCGATCAATAGTCAATAAATATTAAACTCCTACTATATGCCCGGTACTCTGCTAAATGAAAGATTTAGAAAACAGAAAAGAAAGGCAATCTCTGCCCTCACAGAGTTTCTAATCTAATGGGGAGAGATAAGTCCAAAAGTGGGCATAGTGGAAAAGTCAGAGAAGTTGCAAGGTCGACTGGATCCTGTACGATCGTAAGATATTCCCAATAATGAGCTTTCTAGGGAATAGTGAAAATGTCGAAGAAATCCCAGAGGCATAAAGCCCCATGAAAAATGAAGAGGGCTCAAAATTAGAATATAATGATAGGAAGGCATACATGTAGGATACATGTGTGGTAAAGATAATTCACAATTCCTGTTACTGCTGCGCCTAAAAATTCTCTCTCTCAAACCTGTTTTTCCCACATATTCTCTTCTCCATAACCCAATCTGACTTAGTGATTAAACTCCCTCCAGTCTCTCTGTATTTGTGTCTAAGAATCTGTGTCTCTCCTCTCCACTGAATAAGGTGTCTCCCATTCTATAGCTCTTCCTCAAAGATATGTGGCCTATGTGGTAAGGAGAAAGTTGAAAAGAGAATTTCTCTCAAATTACACAATTTGAGAGAAATTCTCTTTTCCTCCCAAGTCCATAGGCAGTTCCCACATTGTGATCTCATGTTTGAGCTCAAACTGTTAACATTCATCTAAGGTTTAGCTATTTAAAGCCCCCTGAGGCATTTCTAATTTATTTGTTCAGCCAGTCTCTCTATTCCTTCTTTCATATGAGAGATATTCACACTTAATAAAAGAACCCTGGCTTAGATTCAGATTTACAGTCATTTTCATTAACACTTAGTGATTACATTCTGGGCTTTCTATAGACATCAACTGAAGTGAGGAGAGGGACAACATCCTCCCTTCCTTAGAGCATAATAGAAAAAATATGTGAGCCAGGTAATAAGAATGAAGGTTAATAGATGAACAATATGATTGCTACCCATGGATTATTAAAAGACAAAGTAAATCTCCAGGATGTTGGCTAAAGCATTGATGGATGACTTATGGGAAGCCATGGACGATCATGACACAGAGTGAAAAAGTTGTGATTGAAAAGTTGTACAGGTGGAGAAAGGGAATATCTAGATAAAAAATACTCCAGATCAATTGAAATTTAAGTAGCAAATTGGTCATGTGATTGAATATATTCTGTGAGTTATAATCTTACCTGAGAAATGAATCATTTAGACTTCCATGTTCGTTACTTCCATGTTCAGCTGACGGCTGAAAGGAGCGGCCATCATTCTTTTCCTTGGCTAAGAAGAAAAGGTATATTCATATCTTCAGTTATAATAGTATCTATTGTAACCATAAGATTTCACAGAAATTTGCAATTAAAACTATATCACGTAATCAACAGATTTTGTTTTGTATATTTTTTATATTAAAATAACTGTCAAATCTTTACTGTCATACAAGCTGAAAAATAATTTGCCATAGACATACCAATCAATAAGCTTTATCTTAAGTACCTACCGTGTGCTAGGTTTTAGGGAGAATAAAAGTGAAAAGAGCCATGCCCTTGAAGCTATTAAAGGGAAATAACATGTTAATATGCAGACATATACAAAAGATAAAAAGATAATTTTGAGGGAAGGCAGGACCAGTTGAGAGGGATCAAGAAAGGCTTCACATAGAAGGCAGTACTTTACATGTATAATCTATATCTGATTGCTTACTATCTTGGGCAGGGGGGGAGGCCCTTCTGCCAAGATATAGAAACTCAAATCTTTTTTTAAATGTTAAAAAAAAATCATTTTAACATGTAAATGGAGGAAAAAATAAGATATATATATATATATATATATATATATATATAGATAGATAGATAGATAGATAGATGGTGCCTTAGGCAAGCTTTGAAGAAAGTTAGGGATTCTATGAGTCATAGGCAAGGAGGAAGTACATTCCAAGATGGGAAATAGATCCAAAGGCAAAGGGAAAGTCAATGTAGTGGTATGTGTGAGGAACAAGAGGACAATTTGACTAAACTGTAGTTTGTGTGGAGAGTAATAAGGCTGGAAAGGTAGGATGTGTCTAGATTGTGAATGGTTTTAAATGGAGTGGTTTATATTCAAGTCTGGATGTAATAGGGAGCCATTGGACTCTACTGAGGAGAATAAGGACATAGTAGACTTCTGCTTTAAGAAAAATCACTTTAACCGCTAAGTGGAAGATGGATTAGAAAGGGAAGACTCTTGAAGAACAGCAAAGGACATCTTGTTTTGTTTTTTACTCTAAACTTAAATATTTACAAGCATGAGCAATTCGATACTGTGGTTGTTTGTCTTTAGTTTTTGAAGAGGGCCCATGACAGCACAGGTGATGGCATGACTTGGAAATGAATGGATTGAAGTGAAGCAGTTTTCATTCTCTCTTCTAGAGTCCAGGGACAGGACTGAAGTCAGGACAGCTGGTGATGGCCTGGGATGCCGTGGTGACCTTGGCTTTTCATGGTCTTGGTCTTTTCCAGGTCTCAGAAAGAGAGGGCCACATATGAGACTGTGAATCACTGTTATTTACAGCTTTTGAGAAATAGATATTAAATCTAACACGACAGAATCAATACTGTCCTTTTTGTCTTTGTTCTCCTCAAAAATCCTTTCTGCTCTCATCTCAGTCAATCACCTGCCATTTATTAAGCATCTCCTGTATGCCAGACATGTGCAGACAGGTGGCATGGTCCTCTATCCACTCTGAGTCAGGAACACTCATCTCTCTGAGCTGAAATTCAGTCTCACACACTTACTAGCTATGTGACCCTGGACAAGTCACTTAACCCTGTTGGCTTCAGTTTCCTCATCTGTAAAATGCTGAAGAAAACAATGGCACACCATTCCAATATCTTGGCCAATAAACCCCCAAATTGGATCATGAAGAACCCAACACAACTGAAAATAACTAAATAACAACATGTGCCAAGCACAGAGATAAGCACTAGGGATACAAAGTAAGAGGGAAAACCAGTCCCTGTCCTCAAGGATCTCACAGTCTAATGGAGAAGACAACACAAAAACCACTATGTGCAAAAAAGGATACAGAACTGGATAAACTGGGGGTAGTCTCAGACAGAGGACACTGAAATTAAGGAGAATCACAAAAGACTTCGTGTAGAAGGAGTCTATTTTAATTTTTTTTATATTCTTTTGTCTCTTCTTTTTTTGGGGAGGAACTAGCTTTATTTATTTAAAAAATCTGAACTTTATTTGGGACCACTGAAGATTTTTGGTCATGGGAGTGATAGGGTCCAATCACGACCCAATAAGAAAGACCTTTCTGCCAACAGTATGTGGAATAGATAAGAGAACAGAGAGTGTGGAGGCAAGGAAAACTGTGAGGAAATTATAGAAACAGTCCATGGTTATAAAGACTTTATTTAACAGAAATATGGAGGGGGGGTTCATGTGAAAGTTGGAATAACACCAAGGTTTCCAAGATGGAAGAATGGGCAGATGGTGGTATCAGACAAAAGGAGAAGGAGAAGCATATGTAAGAGGAAAGAAAGTGAGTTCAGTTTTGGACAGGTTGAGTGAGAAGTGCCAGGGGGACCTATTGATGAAAATGTCCTGTAGGCAGCTGAATTTACAAGTAGGTTTGAAGTCATGTTACATCTTGCTTATAGATCTGGGAGTTATCTGCATGGAAGCAGTAGTATAAGGTAAGGAAATGACTGTGAGTACCAAAGGAGAGAGACTGCGGGGGACAGGATGTTTTGTCTGAGAATGGAAAGGCAGACTGATGATTTTCTAATATTCATTATAACTACTGGTAACAGTTGAACTTTAGGTTCTTAGAGACTTTTTTTTTTCTGTCCACAACAGATCTGACAGATACCTTTGGAACAATATTTTAAAAATAAAGCTAGTTCTAAATTATATAATCCCATTTAATGATTAGACCCAAATAAAGTAGAATTGAAGGAGAGATGGTCTTTGACACTTCACTGCTTCTATTGTTTCAATGAATTTAGGATTTTACAAAGCACTGATCAATGTAACTTGAGATTGCTTTCCTTAATGAGTGTTTTCACATGCACACACACACACACACACACACACACACACACACACTTTGAGCAAGAGAAATCCAAGAATAATTATGCTTTCATGTAAGGATAAATATGCATTTAAGGCAATAAACAACCGTTAGATATCCTCATTAGTGTGACATGGGATCTGGTAAGCAAGAAGGGACTTAATAAAATGCCTAATTACAATAGTGGCTACAAACAGTTGCTATGACATTATTCCACTGTGGGACTGCACCCTGTTTTGAAAGTCCACAAACACTGGGCAAAGTTCCCATACATTTTTGCTATTCAATTAATATCCAGAGCAATTCTCTCAATACACTTTAGGCATTAATCTAATGGGTAGTGAACAGTGGGCAACTGGTCCAATGAGTAGGAAGAAATAATAGCCTCTAGTCTAGATTCAGATTTTCTCACTTTTCACCCACCTTTGTAAATAATGCAACTAACTCCAGTGATGGGCGTTTTTGTCTGTCATTTTTGTTGATACATTTTGTTCTTACATCACCAATGTTTCCCAATAGATCACTCCAGTCTTGGGAACCTACCCTTTATGAAATGGAGTAGGGATAGGAACAGGACCTGTGATTTCATTGGTTTAGAAAAAATCCAGGTGAAAAAACTCCTTGTGCCAAGACAGGTCAGTATCTTTTCTGTAACTGTTAGTGTTACTATAATTTTAGAGAGTTTCTAAGAACACTAAAAGGTTAAATGATGTACAAGATCACACAATCATATATGTGAGAGGCAAGACTTGAACCCAGGTCTTCCTGGTTTCAAGGCCAACTTCCTACCCACTAACTAGTCTCAAAGAATAAATAAAGGGAGAAAAATTGTTGTCTTTTCATTTCCATTTTCATGGCCATTGTATATATTGTTTTTCTGGTTCTGTTTACATCAATTTTTATTTTACATCAATTCATGTGTCTTCCCATGCTTTTCCGTAGTCATTATTTCTTACAACACAGCAATATTTTATTATATTCATATATCATAACTTGTTACACTATTTCACAATTGGTAGACATCTATTTGGCTTCTAATTCTTTGCTACCACAAAAAGTTTTGCTATAAATATTTTGGTATATATGGGGTTTTACTTTTTGTCATTGACCTCCTTTGTATAGCAGTGAGATCTCCGGGTCAAAAGGTGTATGTGCATTAGTGTTACGAGCATCTTAAAAACCTCCAGTTGAGGTAATGGTAGCTGACATTTACATAGCACTTTTTAGATCTCCATAATGCTTTCTGTGAGTTATTCCATTCAATCTAATGAAAAGCACCACATGAATACATAACTGTCAATAATAGGGTGATAGGATTATCCATTTGGAGTTGGTGAGCAGCAAGGTAGTACAGTGGAATGTACTAGACCTGAAGTCAGGAAGACTACTCTTCACATCTTACCTCAGACACTTACTAGTCACGTGACCCTGGACAAGTCATTTAACCCTGTTGCCTCAGTTTCCTCATCTGTAAATTGAGCTGGAAAAGGAAATATCAAACCACTCCAGTATCTCTGCTAAGAAAACCACAAATGAAATCACAAAACAGTGCTAACAAAACTAAAATGACTGAACCGCAATTGAGAGTTGAAAGACACCCTGATCTATTTTGCTCTACAGGAAAATAGAGGGGAAGGGGAATGGAAGATGGGTGGATAATAGAAGGGAGGACAGATTGGAGGAAGGAGCGGATGGGATGCTTCTGTTCTGGGGTAGGGGGTGGGGAGAGATAGGAAGAAAATGTTGAATTCAAATTCTTGTGGAAGTGAATGTTGAGAAATGAAAAATAAATAAATTATATGTTAAAAAAAAAAAAGAAAGAAAGATACTCTGAAGGTCCTCTAAGCCAACAGCTCATTTTACAGATAAGAACATTGAGGTCTAAAGAGGTTAAGTGACCTGTCTGGGGTCATACAGCTAGAAAGTGACAGAAGTAGGATTTAAACTCAGATCCTCTAATTCCAAATCCCAGCACTCCTAAATCACCCTCAAAGTACAAAGTTCCCTGGGACTTTATCCCCTTTTTAATGGAAATGCTGATTAATCTAAGACCAAATGGATAACTCTCAGCGTTAAATGGTTTTGCTATGAATAGGTATCAGTTTTCTTTGAAACATGTGCTTGTCGATATAATTATCTATAGCCTGACAAGATTTGATCTTAGAAGTTAAATTTTTTAGCACTGTATTTTTCCAGAAGTAACCATTCAATGTTTGATGAATAATACTCAAGAAATTATATTGAGTCATAGAATAATGTTGACCATTAAATCTTAATTTAAAGCATGATGTCTTCTCTAATATTATATAGTAGCTTTTGATGGCACTAGCAACAATATAGATTGAGAGAAATGACTATTGATCAATTATTTGTGGAAATCCAGAATTTCCCCTTTTCTTATAGTCGTCATTTCAATGTTCAGTCTCTAGGACATTTCTGATAATCAGATTAAATTAACCTCTTCAACCTTGGTCAGACCCCATCCAACCTTCGACTTAGATTTGGGCAGGAATAAATTCTTTGAATAGACTACCTAAGTCTGGGGGTAGTTTGGAAGTAAATGAATAATAAAAGTTCATTACAATAGGTTCAGTCCCTCAATGTAATATTCATCTGCTTATTAATTGTTAACCAATCAGAGTTCATTGCTACTCTCAGGAACATCCTTCTTCCAAGAACATAGAAAAAATGAGCCAGCTGTCATGATTATTCGAGAGGGATATTGACCTTTCATTTAAAATGCTGGCATTATTAATAAAATTACTAAATTACCCAGAAATTATGTCTCTCAAACTTTTTAAATGCCACACGGATAAAAAAATAAACAGGAAGTTAGTGTCACACAGAAAATGACTGTTAATGGCTACAATCTGTACCCTAAACTAATTGGCTATGTGATTTAAAAAAAAGCTAGTTTATGTATAGCTTTAAGACATTAAAAAATGCTTTCCTCATAGCAATCCAGTGAGGTTAAGTAGCATAAGTATTATGATCCCCATTTTATAGATGAAGAAACTGAGATTTAGAGAAGCAAAATGACTTAACTATATTCATATAGTTGGATATGTCAGAGCTAGAATTTGAACCTATAACTCTCTCGACTTCATGACCAGCATTCTTTTCGTGACACCACAGTAGCTCATCAAAATATTAGTCAATCAATGGAGGAGGAGAACTGGGCAAAGAGTGTAGCTGGCATTGCCACCACAGAAAATGCAACATGTATTTGCTTCTTCATAAACAGACACCATCTATTTTGGCATTATGTCTAGATAATAATGCATTCCATACCTTTTTTGTTTACTTTTAAGCGAGGAAATGGAAACAGTAATTTCCTAGCCCCTTTTACATTTCCACAAGAATTTTTCAAAGTGGATAAAGAATAGACTATGCGAATGTGTTGGTTAATTTCTCTATCGGGTCCATTCAAAAATGCTGGATAGTCATCAATCTGAAAAACAAAATGAAATTATATGACTGAAGAAGAGTATGATTCTTTAACTTGTTCTAAAAATGACATCACTCTAAATGTAAAAATGTTGCCCACAGGTTTGTCACTCAACTCATTCTCTCTCTCTCTCTCTCTCTCTCTCTCTCTCTCTCTCTCTCTCTCTCTCTCTCTCTCTCTCTCTCTCTCCCCCTTTCTCTCTTTCTCTCTCTGTCTTTCTCTTTGTCTCTCTGTCTTTGTGTGTCTCTGCCTCTTTCTCTCTCTCTCTCTCTCTCTCTCTCTCTCTCTCTCTCTCTCTCTCTCTCTCTCCCTTTCTCTCTCTCTCTCTGTCTTTCTCTTTGTCTCTCTGTCTTTGTGTGTCTCTGCCTCTTTCTCTCTCTCTCTCCCTCCGTGTCTCTGTTTCTCTGTCTTTGTGCGTGAATGTCTTCTTCTTTCTCTGTCTCTTTGTCTAAGCTTCTCTCTACCTCTATCTCTGTCTCTCTCTAAGGCACCTTCTGGCTCACCTCAGTTTCTTTATTCCCCTTCTGTCTCCTCTCAGATTTGAATTGTAAATGCACACAGCAACAATACCCATTGTACCTCTGACACTGCAGAGCCAGCTAATCTCCATTAGTAATGTTATCTTTGGTGAAATATTGTCACATCTTTTAAAAATGTACATACAGAAGAACAGCCTCTATCAGCACTTTTTAATATAGAGATTGAAAACTAGGTATCTTTATCTAGGACACCACTTTTATGAGCAAGAGATACTAGAGATCCCCGATGAGCAGTTCAATCGATCAGCAAGCACTCAGTAAGCACCCTTCCTGTGAGACAGGCACTGGGCTTCCAGCTAGGAAACAACAAATTCAGAATAGATCTGGTTCTCAAGCATATTCATTTTGACTGAGAGTAGCATGTGTATAACGAGGTATAAAGAGATGCATGCAAAGTATATACAAGGTAACCTAAGAAGAAAAGGCAGTAGGGGCTGAAGAAAAAGACTTGTGGCAGAAGGTGGTGCTTGTTCAGTCTTGAAAGATTCGAAGACCTGAGCTGAGGAGGGAGGACTCTCCAGGTCTACAAAGACATAGAAATGGGGGGGGGGGGGATCCTCATGTATGAGGAACAGAAAGTGGACCAGTATGGTTATACTGGTATACAGAAAGGGTATACGGAAAGGAGTAACCTGAAAGAAGCCTCCAAAGGTAGGAGGAAACCAGACTGTGAGGAGCTTTAATTGATCAGTAGTGGGGTTTATCTTTGATCCTAGAGAGAAAATAGGGGATCATTGGTCAAATCTCTTTTGGGAAAATCACTCTGATGATTGTATAGAGAATGGATTAGAGTGGGGAGTAGCCTGAGGTAGAAGGAGGAGGGATGCCAATTAGGAGGCTGTTACGTTGGTCAAAATGATAGGTGGTGAAGGTCTGAACTAGGGTGGTGGCTCTGTGAGTAGGGGAAAGGGACCAGTAGGAGAAATGCTACTGAGATAGTAACAGTAAGACAGGGCAACTGATGGGATATGTGCAATGAATGAGAATGAGGAGGTGAGGATGACACCAAGGTTTCGAACATGAGAAAGCGGAAGGAAGGGGTAGCTTTGAGAGAAAGGATCATGAGTTTTGTTCTAGACAAATTGAGTTTGAGGTATCTACAAACCTGGGCAGCTAAGTGGCACAGTGGACCGAGCACTGTGCTTGGAAACAGGAAGACTCATCTTTCTGAATTTAAATCTAGCCTCAGACACCAACAGTGTGACCCTGGGCAAGTCACTTAACCTTGTTTACCACAGTTTCCTCATTTGTAAAGTGAGTTGGAGAAGGAAATGGCAAACCACTCCAGTATCTTTGCTAAGAAAACCCAAAATGGAATCAGCAAGAATAAGACATGACTGAAAAAAACTACTTCAACAACCACAAGATAACAAGTTTAAATATCCAATAGCAATTTTTGATATAGGACTAGACCTCCAAATCTGCTTCAACTCAACAAGCATTCATTAAGTCTTTACATTGTGCTAGATGCCAGGAAGATAAAGACATAATATCAATTTTTCTTTTACCCCAGCACTTAGAATAGTGCACAAAGGAGATGCTTACTATTTGTGGTATTGTTTATTGTACCTTTTCAAGTATTGGTTCTTGAAACAAGATGCTCTAAGCATCTACTATAAGCATCAATTACTCACTTCCCCCCCCCCAAAAAAAAACCGTTATTTCCAGAGCTCTTTCAATTTTCCTTTCCTTCCTCCTCTCCCAAGTAATATCAGAAAGTCTAAATTTGGTGTTAATGACCCTTGGCACCTTTTTTTAAAACACCTGCTAATCTTCACTTTAACAAGACTGGGATAGGTACAAGGCACATATACAAAAACTGACCATGTACTAGGGCATAAAAACCTCACAATCCAGTGCAGAAAGGCAGAGATAGTCAATGCATCCTTATCAGATCATAAAGCAATAAAAATGATATATAACAAAAGGCAATGAAAAGATAGACTTTTCCAACTAAACAAAAATTAATTGGAAACTAAATCATCTAATCCTAAAGAATGAATGAGTTCAATAACAAATCATAGAAACAATCAACAACTTCAGTCAAGAGAATGACAATAATGAGACAACCTACCAAATCTTATGTGATATCAGTTCTTAGGGGAAGTTTTATGTCTTTAAATGCCTACATGAATAAAATAGAGAAAGAGGAGATCAATGAATTGGGCATGCATCTGAAAAAGCTAGAAAAAAACAAATTGAAAATCCCCAAGTAAATACCAAATTAGAAATACTGAAAACCAAAAGAGAGATTAATAGATTAGAGAGATTAATAAAATTTAAATTAAGAAAACTCTTGATGTAATCAATAAAACTAAGAGTTGGTTTTATGAAAAAAAACAATAAAATTGATAAGCTTTTGGTCAATTTGATTTAAAAAAAGGAAAGAAAATAAAATTACCAATATCAAAAATGAAAAGGCTGAACTCACCTCCAGTGAGGAGGAAATTAAAACAAAAATTAGAAATTACTTTGCCCAACTGTATGCCCATAAATTCAACAATCCAAAGGAGATGGATGATTATTTAAAAAAAAATAAATTGCCCAGATTAACAGAAGAGGAAGTTGAATATTTAAATAGCCCCATCTCAGTAAAAGTAATAGAACAAGTCATCAATGAACTCCCTAGGAAAAAATATCCAGGGTCGGATGGATTTACAAGTGAATTCTATCAAACATTTAAAGAAGAGTTAATTCCAATACCATATAGACTATTTGGGAATATTAGGGAAGAAGGAGTCCTCCCAAATTCTTTTTATGATACAGAATGGTTTTGATACCTAAACCAGGAAGAGCAAAAACAGAGGAAGAAAATTATAGACCAAATTTTCTAATGAATATAGATGCAAAAATTTTAAATAACATTTTAGCAAAAAGAATACTGCAACTTATCAAGAAAATAATACATTATGACCAAGTAGGATTCATACCAGGAATGTAGGCTATTAGCATTATTGATCATATGAACAACAAAACTAACAGAAACCACATGATTATCTCAATAGATGTAGAAAAAGCTTTTGACAAAATACAACACCCTTTCCTATTGAAAACACTGGAGAGCATAGGAATAAATAGAACTTTTCATAAAATAATAAGTAGTATCTACCTAAAACCTTCAGCAAGCATTATATGCAATGGTGATAAGCTAGATGCATTTCCAATAAGATCAGGGGTGAAACAAGGATGTCCATTATCAGTACTATTATTCAACATGGTACTAGAAATATTAGCTGTAGCAATAAGAGAAGACAAAAGAATGAAGGAATTACAATAGGCAAAGAAGAAACTAAGCTATCACTCTTTGCAGATGATATGATGATATATTTGGAGAATCCCAGAGAATCAAGAAAAAAAAATCAAGTAATAAGCAACTTTGACAAAATTGCAGGTTACAAAATAAACTCACACTAATCCTCTGCATTTCTATGTATTACCAACAAAGCCCAACAGCAAAAGCTAGAAAGAGAAATCTCATTTAAAGCTAGAGGAATCACTATAAAATATTTGGGAATCTACCTGCCAAAACAAACCCAGGGACTATATGAACACAATTATAAAATACTTTTCACACAAATAAAGTCAGATCTAAGTAAGTGGAAAAACATCAGTTGCTCATATAATAAAAATGACAATTCTACCTAAATTAATTTACTTCTTCAGTGCCATACCAATCAAACTATCAGATAATTATTTTCTAGAGCTAGAAAAAATAATATCAAAATTCATCTGGAAGAACAAAAGGTCCAGAATATAAAAAAAAAATCAAAACTAATGAAAAGAAATGCTAGGAAAGTGGCCTAACACTACCAGATCTCAAATTGTATTATAAAGCAGCAATTATCAAAACCACTTGATACTGGCTAAGAAACAGAAAGGGTAGACAAGTGGAATAAACTAAGCACTCAAGACACAGTAGGCAATGAATATAGATAATTTTGATTACATTAAATTGAGAAGTTTTTGCACAAACAAACCCAATGCAACCAAGATCAGGAGAGAAGCAGAAAACTGGGAAAGAATTTTTGCAGCTAGTATCTGTGATAAAGGCCTCATTTCTAAAATATATAGAGGACTGAGTCAAATGTACAAGAATACAAGTCATTCCCCCAATTGATAAATGGTCAAGATATGAACAGGCAGTTTTCAGAGGAAAAAACTAAAGCTGTCTATAGTCATATGAAGAAATTGCTCTCAATAACTATTGGTTAGAGAGATGCAAATCAAAACAACTCTGAGGTACCACATCACACCTATCAGATTGGCTAACTTGACAAAACAGGAAGATGATAAATGTTGGAGAGGATGTGGGAACTAATTCATTGCTGGTGGAGCTGTGAGACGATCCAGCCATTTTGGAGAGCAATTTGGAACTATGCCCAAAGGGCTACAAAAAAGTGCATATCCTTTGACCCAGTAATACTGGTTCTAGCACTGTATCCCCAAGAGATCATAAAAATGGGAAAGGGTCCCACATGTACAAAAATATTTATACAGCTCTCTTTGTGGTGGCCAAAAACTGGAAATCAAGGGGATGCCCATCAATTGGGGAATGGTTGAATAAATTATGGTATATGAATGTAATGGAATACTGTTATGCTATAAGAAATGATGAACAGGAAGACTTCAGAGAGGCCTGGAAAGACTTATATGAACTGATGCTGAGTGAAAGGAGCAGAACCAGGAGAACTTTGTACACAATAACAACCACAGTGTATGAGGAATTTTTCTGGTAGACTTAGTACTCCATTGCAATGCAAAGACTTAAAAAATTCCCAGTGGTCTCTTAAGGCAAAAGGCCTTCCATATTCAGAGAAAGAACTATGGGAATTCAATCACAGAATGAAGTAGACCATTTTCTTTTGTATTATGTTTTGCTTTGTTTTATGATTTCTTCCATTCCTTTTAATTCTTCTATGCAACATGACTAAGGTGAAAATGTATTTAATAGAAATGTATGTGTAGAGCCTATATGAAATTGTATGCCATCTCAGGGAGGGGTGTGAGGAAGGAGAGGGAAAAGAGGGGGAGAGAGGGAAAAAAATCTAAGATATATGAAAGTGATTGTAGAACACTAAAAACAAATAAAAAATAATAAAATAAACAAGAGTCCAAAAAAAAAAAAAGGACTGGGATGCCAAGAATCTTCTGTAGCATAAAGGTATGGTCACAGTCCCATTGGTGACCAGTGCCAGGTAGTGGACCAAAGTGGGAGTAACAAGGTTCATTAGGCAACAAATATTAAAAATTGGACATACTGAATCCAAAAATCAGGAAAGTTTCCTATATAAACTTCTTTCAAATATGTGAAGCTAGGTACTTATTTCCTACAGTCTTTTAACTGTACCTTTCTCCTCTTTTGCAACTGAAAAATAAGCATAATAAAACTGTTAGTTAAAGCTAATTTAAGGGAATATTCCATTATTTAAAATTTAAATTGGTAAGAACTTTAAATGATGGACTATAATTAATTTGAGTGTTATTACTTTAAAATACATACAGTAATTCAAGCTACAGTGACAAAGTATTTTCTAGTAGAGACCTTCAAGGGGCTTATTGTAGCAGATAAGATTAGTAAAAGATTTATTAATTTGTTGGACATGATGGATTCAATTTAATAAATAAACTTTAAATATATGGTACTTGCAAGTCACCGTAGGGTGCAAGAGATGAAAAGTTAAATATAAAACATTCCCTGCCCTCCAAGAGTTTATATTTTATTGGGGGATACATTGTGTATATAGAAAAGTAAATGCAAGAAAATTTGAGAGTGAGAAAGCACTACCACTTCTGGGAATGAGAGATAGCTCAGTGAGGAGATGATGCATTCAAGGAGCTGAACCTTCAAGACAGATTCTCAAAAAAGTGAAAGGCAACATCACCTTCAGAGACAGCAGGTAAAGAAAGGAATTAGTGGCTTCATAGGAGAACCTTAAAGAAAGTTAATTGGGGAAGAATTGCCATAAAAAAAATGAAAGCCCAGCTTGAGACTAGTAGTTGGCATGGATTTGTATTGGAACCATTTGGCACAATTAATTTCATGACTTCTTCCAATAATATTCTCAAGAGTTTGGGATTAGGAACAGAGAAAGTAAATGGTAGTGGGTGCAGTGTTAAGGTTGGCAGGAAGTGGCTAGAAATGGAATAAAGGGACTGTCTATTGTCGAAATGATTAACCATGTCAAAAAATAGGAGGAAGGTAGGAAGGTTAGGCCAGTAGAAAGGTGACGGTGATAGTCGGCATGTAGCATTAAGGGAGAGTATAACCTTGTAGGAGCCCCCTTCACAAAATGGGCAGTTGAGAGCATTGTTTGTTGAGGTGTTCTCAAGTTTCAGTCCTTGAGAGGAGGGATTGGGGCACCACCCAAAAATTACAATTAACCACTAAGCATTCTTTTTTTTTCAATTAATATATTTGCTTTCAGTTTTCAACAATCTCTTCCATAAGTTTAAATTTTCCTCCCCTGTCTTCCCCCAACTAAACATTTCTTAAGTACCTACTATATGCCAGGTACAGTGTCACAAAATGAAATACTCCCTGCCCTCAAGGAGCTTACAAGATAAAGAACACGTACACATGTAGGTTAATATAAAATGTATTTTAATTATAAAAAGTAATGGAGGGGGTTCTGGGGAACTGGAAGGGAGAGGCCTCCAGCAGCAGGAAGATTGAGATATGGCACCCAAACAGGATCAGAGAAGTCTAGGAATTCCCAAGAGGCCGAAGCAGAATAATGAGACAAGCAGGGAATGGGTGGAGACAGGACTGGTCCTCTGCAATGACATCCCCTCCTCACTCCTCAGTATCATGGGCCCCTTGTTTAGATGGTTCATGTTTGAAAGCGGTTTATTCCCTAGAAGACTTTAAACATTGTACTGCTGTCTTATTTACACTCTTGTTTTAATTCTAGCCTGACCAACAAAAGAAAGTATTTGCTAAGGAGAGGTAAACTTTTGCTCGGCTCATCAAAATCATCATGAATCTCAAATTAGAGAATCTGCTACCTCAAATAAGAACTTCATTTAATTTCCATAAAACTTAAAATATGTTGTTTTCTCCAATAATAATATACCATACCAATTATAATTATACACATTATTATTGTTTTATGCAACCTACAGGAGATCTAAAAATCATCCTAACCAAGATCGTTTAATTATCTTTCTATAGCGTGTGTTCCCAGCACTTGTGGCATGTTTCCTTAGCACCTAAATTCTTCTGCATAAAGAAACAAAGGTAGAGGAGTTCTTCTGTATTTACTATTTAATATTCCATTAACCACACTGCAAAGCCCTAAATGATGCAATTACCTTCTTAAACTACACTTCCTAGCAGTAGCCTTTCCAAAAGCCTTCTGAATTAAAATACCCCTATTGAATACAAATGAACAAATAATAATGGAACGTCGAGATCTGGCTTCTATCCATTAGTTATGTTAATCCTTGCTGCAATCAGCTTATCTCGAGTACACTGGCATAATTTCTCTGTTTACAGAAAAAGAAAGTAAATAGCTTAGAAGTTAGAGACCCATTAAAAAAAAGCCTGTGTCCTAGGGAAGTGGTTTGAGAAGGCTTTAAAAGAAGATCTAGATTAGAATAGAAAGGAGATTGCCTTCCTGGATAAACAAGGGAATAAAATAAAGTGAGATGCACAATTGATAAGACTGCTAGGACAAGAATCTGGAAGACCTCAGTTCAAATCTGACCTTCGACACTTACTAGCTGTGACCTTGGGCAAGTCACTTTACATTCTTGGTTTCAATTTCCTCATCTGTAAAGTGAACTGGAGAAGGAAATGGCAAAACACTCCAGTATCCTTTCCAAAAAAACTCCAAATGGCATCACACAGAGTTAGACAAGCCTAAAAAACTACAACAAGAAAAATAGTGATCTTACAGACTTCTCAAGGAGCCTGGCAAAAGGATTCTAGACTATAAATAATCTGGACTGGGGGTTGGTGATAGTGGATACTGTTGGACTTGAATCCTTCAGTTCCTTGAGTCAGAAAGACCTGAGTTAGAATCTTGCCCCCAGATACTTACTAACTGAATGACAAGTCATTTAACTTTTCTCAGTCTCAGTTTCCTCATGTTTAAAATTCCCTAACAGAGTTGTGAGAATCAAATGAGATGACATCTATACTGTATTCCTTGCAAATCTTAAAGCACTATTGAAGTACTTGCTGTTGTTGATTATCATTATGTTATTGTTATTATTATCTAGATCAGAGTTTCCAAAATTTATTTGTCCTGCCCCTTTTTTATTTTTTTAATGTTTATTTGTTTACTTTTAGTTTTCAACATTCATTTCCACAAAATATTGAGTTACACATTTTCTCCCCCTCACCCCAAAAAGCCTTGCATTCTGATTACACTTTTCCCCAATCTGCTCTCCCTTCTATCACACCCCTCCCTTCTCTTATCCCCATCTTCTCTCTTTTCTTGTAGGGAAAAATAGATTTCTATACTCCACTACCTGTATTTCTTATTTCCCAGTTGTATGCAGAAACAATTCTCAACATTCATTCCTAAAACTTTGAGTTCCAACTTCTCTCCCTTCCTCTTTCCCCACCTCTCCCCACTATGAAACCAAAAAATTCAACATAGGCTATATATGTGTAATTTTGCAAAAGACTTCCATAATAGTCACGTTGTGCAAGACTAATTATATTTCCCTCCATTCATTTATTCTATTCTCTCTTTTTACCTTGTCCCTCCCCAAAAGTGTTTACTTCTAATTAGTCCCTCCTCCCATTTGCCCTCCCTTCTATCATCCCCCCCACCCCACGTATCTCCTTCTCCCCTACTTTTCTGTAGTGTAAGATAGATTTTCATACCCAATTGAGTGTGCATGTTATTCCATCCTTAAGCCACTTTTTTCTCTCTTACCTCCCCTGCTTTTTCCTCCATTGAAAAAGCTTTTGCTTGTCTTTTTTATGGGAGATACTTTGTCCTATTCCATTTCTCCTTTTCTTCTCCTAATATATTCCTCTCTCTCCCCTTGATTTTATTTTTTTAGATATCATCCCTTCCTATTTATCTCACCCTGTGCTCTCTCTCCCTCTCGCTCTCTACCCCCCCTCTTTATATATATATATATATATATATATATATATATATATATATATGTATGTATGTATGTATGTAGTGTGTGTGTGTATAATCCCTCCAACTACTCAAATACTGAGAAAAGTTTCAAGAGTTACAAATATTATCTTTCCATGTAGGAATGTAAACAGTTCAACTTTAGTAAGTCCCTTATGATTTCTCTTTCTTGTTTACCTTTTCATGCTTCTCTTGATTCTTGTGTTTGAAAGTCAAATTTACTATTCAGCTCTGGTCTTTTCATCAAGAAAACTTGAAAGTCCTTTATTTCATTGAATGATAATTTTTTTTGAAGTACTGTACTCAGTTTTGCTGCATAGGTGATTCTTGTTTTTAATCCTAGCCCCATCTAGAATATCATATTCCAAGCCCTTCAATCCCTTAATGTAGAAGTTGTTAGATCTTGTGTTATCCTGATTATATTTACACAATACTTGAATTGTTTCCTTCTAGCTGCTTGTAATATTTTCTCCTTGACCTAGGAACTCTGGAATTTGGCTACAATATTCCTAGAAGTTTCTCTTTTCAGATCTCTTTCAGGAGGTGATTGGTGGATTCTTTCAGGATTTATTTTACCCTCTGGTTCTAGAATATCAGGGCAGTTTTCCTTGAAAATTTCATAAAAGATGATATCTAGGCTCTTTTTTGATCATGACTTTCAGGTGGTCCCATAATTTTTAAATTGTCTCTCCTGGATCTATTTTCCAGGTCAGCTCAATTTTCCAATGAGATATTTCACATCTTCCATTCTTTTTTCCTTTGGTTTTGTTCTGTAATTTCTTGATTTCTCATAAAGTCATTAGCTTCCATCTGCTCTATTCCAATTTTTAAAGAACTATTTTCTTCAGTGAGTTTTTGAACCTCTTTTTTCATTTGGTTAATTCTGCTTTTTAAAGCATTCTTCTCCTCATTGGCTTTTTGGGCCTCTTTTGCCAATTTGGTTAGCCTATTTTTAAAGGTATTATTTTCTTCATCATTTTTTTGGGTCTCCTTTAGCAAGCTGTTGACTCACTTTTTATGATTTTCTTGCATCACTCTTGTTTCTTTTCCCAATTTCTCCTCTACCTCTCTTACTTGATTTTCAAAATCCTTTTTGAGCTCTTCCATGGCCTGAGAACATTGCATATCTATTTTGGAGGTTTTGGATGCAGAAGCCTTGACTTTTAAGTGTTCCTCTGATAATATGCATTGTTCTTCCTCATCCAAAAGAATGGAAGAAAATATCTGTTCACCAAGAAAGTAGCCTTCTATAGTCTTATTTTTCCCCCATTTTGGGGGCATTTTCCCAGACAGTTACTTGACTTTCAAGTCCTTTGTCAAGAGGAGGGTATACTCTGGGGACCTGTAAGTTCTCAGTTCCTCCAAAGTGGCACAATCAAGGGAGAAGAGTTTACTCTCCTGGCCTGCACTCTGGTCTGGGAGCAACCACAAGTACTCTTCTGCCCAGGATCTATGAGTAGAATTCCCTCTCCACAACTGCCTCTAGCTCCACCAGCCAGTGCTCCTCCTCATCCCAGGGCTGCCACTCAGGGTTGAGACCTAGATCAATGACTCAGCTCCCCCAGGGTCCTTAAGCTGAGGACTCCAAAGATGGATGCTGTTACTGCAGTGGCTGCTGCTGGCCTCCTGCCCCCTTTTCAAAAACAAAATTACGCAGTGCTCCCCTGGAAATCTACTTTTTTTAACCTTTAATGTTTTTCTTAATTTGCATCATTTAAAAAATATATTTGATATTTTTAAATGACACATTTTAAATTTAATAGTTTATTGCCTATTTGTAGTTCTTTTCCTGTATTGAAATTTTGATGACACAATCCTGCATCATGTAACTGCATAGTATCATATCATAAACAAGCTATTACATGTACATATTCCTGCCAATGCATGCTGGACTTCCCAACAATGTATGACACCCTTGCCTACCAACACTTGCTTTTTAAGTAAGACATGTTGCCAGACTTGACCACTGATGGATTATATAACCTGCATTTGTGTGTTTATTTGGAAAATAATGTAATCACTACAACTTTACCTCTGTTATACAACAGATGAAACATGTATGAATGGCTTTTCAAAGTTTTCTTCTCTTTTCTTCATTCTTATGCTTCCACTACCCTTTTATTTTTCTTCAATGCTTCCTAGTTGCACCCCAGGCTCCTGCTGCCCCCTCCCATCATTCCAGTGTGGTGCAGTATCACCCACTTTGGGAACCTATGATTCTAGATGAAATCTAGAATTATCTCCAAAGCTGGACTTCTGTTCCATATAGCTGGTATCTTTTTTGTGTGCTTGAGATTCCTGAGATGTTAACAGAAAGGGAACCAGACTAGATGGCAAAAGATCTTGGCTGTAGTCATAATTTTACTACTAACTAGATATGTGGAGCTGGCAAATTAATTTCCTTTTGTGAAACTTCCTTATCTGTAAAACTTGGATTACCTGCTCTTTCCATCTTGCATCAATCACTTAATCCATAAAGCGGGGTATTAGAGCTACAAAAACCAAAATCAAATAGTCTCTCCCCTCAAGAAGTTTAATTCCACCATGACACATGTGTAGACATATAAGCATATGTAAAATATATACTTTTGTTTTTTAAGAAAAAGCTCTAGCAGCAGGGAGTGGGGGAATGAGGTGGGGAGTGGAGGTACCAATGAAAAAAGGTAGAAGGTAGTACTTGAGTTTTGGAGAAAACTAGGGATTTCAAAAAGTTAAGATGAGAAGCAAGTACATTCCAAGCCTGGGGATAAAATGTCCTGCATGAGGCAGGCACAGTGAGGTTAATTTGGATAGCACGTAGGCAGGTGAGTGAGAGAAAGACAGAATGATAGATAGATAAAACTATACTAATCTCCAAGGATACAAATATAAGCAAGTTAATTCCTACATTCAATGGGAAAGAAGCATTACAATGGGGAAAGACAACACACACAGGGACACAGGAAAGGAAACAGAAGAAGGAGTAGCAAGGGGGTCTGTGAGGGGCCAATCAATGGAGTTAATGAAGAGTCAAGATAAAAGTGAGGGAAAGCATAACTTGGTTTGACCTAAAATGATAGTCCCAGGGAGGTAGTCACCAATGAAGAAGGTCTCCAGAGTGGCAGACAATAAACTTAAGACCTACCCATTAGGAAAATTCCTTTGGCCTTTCTGTGGAAGATGAGTTGTAGATCAGAACTGGTTCTGAAGATACCTATCCTAAAAGTCCTCTTCTCTCTTGATAAAAGTGTCATATTTTGAGATCATAGATCTAGACTTAGACAGCATTTTTACTCATAGTTTTTACTAATAATAGAATGGGAGCACCTTGAGGACAATCTTCCATTTTGCCTTTATATTCCTTATGTTTTTTAAATTTCATTTCACTTATGATTCACTTGTCTTTCCTTCCTTCTTTCCTTCACTTGTTTTCTCTTTCTCTTGTCTTTATTTTTCCTTTATCTTTATTCCTCTCTCCTTTCCTTCTCTCACTTCTGTGTGCTAAACAAGCTAGTAGTACCAGCAGCATTGCACCGCTCCACTAGTATAGCTCTAGTGCTAAAGTTGTTGCTGAACCCCTCCCTTCCCTCCATTAACCCTGAATATTAGAAGGTCCAAGAATTTATCTAGAGGCTAGATAATTCCTCTGAGGTTAGCTTAGGGATTTGAAGACAGAGGGAAAAATCTTGAATTCTCTTCTCTCTTACTATTCTTGCTCCACTCTCCCCCTTGGAGATCTCATTCCACTCCCATGTTTTCAATTTTCCCCAATGCAAATAACTACTAATTCTGTATCACTAACCCTATCCAGCCTTGATGGATCGTCTCAATCTTACATTTTCAACTACCTCCACCATGATATCTTATAGGCACTTCAAATTCAAACTGTTTGAGACTGAGTCCATCATCTCAAAACAAAGGCATGAGGCAGGATAGAACAGGATGAGAATAGGTGTAGGGAAATAGTCAAGTTTACCTTGAATAAAACAGAACTCTCCTCCTTTAAATTGTTTTCTATTTATGGTACTGCTATCCTCAGGGTCACTCAGGCTCCAAAATTTGGGAGTTATCTTCAATCCTTCCTTCTCTCTTACCTCCCACATCTGGTTAGTTCTGAGTCCCATCAATTCTATACCTAAAATATCTCTGATACCTGTCACCTGATCTCCATTTTCACTGCCATCATCCTGGTTCAGTCACTCATCTCTCTTTTGAACTATTTTAATAGCCTCCTAACTGGTGTGTCCCTTCTCCAAACCATTGTTCATACCACTATTAAAAGGATCTTTCTAATACATGGCTCTAAATGAATGATACCTCTGCTTGAAAACTTTCTGTGATTCCCCATTGCTTACCAAATAAAGTATAATAAGCTCTTTAACTTGGCATTTGACAGCCTCTATAATCTGGCTACAATCTGCTTTGCCAAACCTGTACATGCTTTTCATGTACTCTCTGATCCAACTAAACTGGACTGCTTCCCAACATCTGTTCTTACCGACTCTATCTTGCCTCTATGCCTTTGTTTTTGTGTGTCACACACACACACACACACACATTTAGAATAGCAAAATGTCCCACCATTCCTATCTGTTGAAATTATTCCTTTCCAAAAGGAAAAGGACCCACATGTACAAAAAAATAGCTCTTTCTGTGATGGTCAAGAACTGGAAAATGAAGACAAACCCATCACTTGGGGAATGGCTGAACAAGTTGTGTTATATGAATATAGTGGAATACTGTTGGGCTATAAGAATGATGACCAGGCAGACCTCAGAAAAACCTTAAAGACTTATATAAACTGATAATAAGTGAAGTGAGCACTGATACATAGTATCTGCAACATGGTTCTCTTCTTTGGGCTGCTTTTCTTTCACAACATGACTAATGTGGAAATGTGCTTTATGTGATTGCCTATATGTAACTTCCTATTAGGAAGATATTACAATAGTCTCAGGGAGAGGCAACAGGGGCCTTAACTAAGGTGGTAGCTCTGGGAATGGGGAAAACTTCTCCAACTCTGTACCACCATTCCCCAGCTTTCAAGCTTTCATCTGGTACTTTACCTAAACTCTTGCCCTTATCAGTTTCTAACTTTTATTAATTCTGTGCAGGACTCAACCCCTCCTAATAGGTTGTAAGCTCTTAGAGGGCTGGGGCAATATTGTTTTTTACATTTATGTCTCCAGTATCTTAGAGTAGTTAGGTGGTAAAATGGATAGAGTATTGGGAGTGGAGTTAGGAAGAGTCATCTTTATGATTTCAAATCCAGCTTCAGATACTGTGTGACCCTGGGAAAGTCACTTAACCATGTTTGCCTCAGTTTCCTCATATTAAAATGGGCTGGAGAAAAAAACGGCAAGCCACTCCAGTATCTTTGCCAAGAAAACCCAAAAATGGGAATCACAAAGAGTCAGACATGACTATACTACAACCACAACACCTCCAGTGTCTATGACAGTGCCTTAGTTCAAAGAAGGCACTGGACTGAGTTCATCAAATTTACTTAAATTGTGAAATCACATAAAGTTTAAGACAACAGCACTTTTTGAGGTCAAACAAATGGATTTTATAAGCAGGAAAGGAAGTCTGCCCTTTCAATGCAAGGTTGGAAACCAAAAGGTAATCAAGTTGCCAGGTTCATTAACCCTTTTTCGTATTTGCTAAGTAATTTTTATTTCCCTTATTTTGGAGGAGATGGAACAGAACCACTCTATTTTCTCGCTTCTTTAATTCACTGGCTTTGTGGCTTACAGGATTCAGACAATGAGGCAGAAAGAAAGGGGAAAAGATGAGCCACAGAATTTAGTATCAGAGCTACTCATATAGAAGGAGACATGCCATCCACCAGCTCAGGAGTTAGTTCAAGACAGCAGGAGGCCTTTGTTGAGGGAGCAGACATACACATTCTCCAGATAGAAAGTCAGGGGCACATTTCAAGAAACATGATCCCTAGAAGCAGTGAAGAGGGCCAACTAATGTTTCAAGAGAGAATCGGCCCTGGCAATTGAGAGTCAAACTATGGAGAGGACTCCACAAGGAGAGAAAGGTCCTGCAGTACTAAAGGCATGAATTGCCTTGGCCCCAAATATTTCCTATTCATGTACCTCTCTATAATTATACTCTGTTTGCTTCCATTCTTCCTGTGGATGCTGTATTTGTGATAGAATGCAATCCAGTTTTATGGGGGGGGGGGGGTAAGTTTTGTTGCCATATGTCATCTTAATAAATGCCTTTACCATGAATTATGTTTTTTGACTGAACTACTATTAAGAAGAAGCTCACTAGTGGGGGCTTGTGAGCTATATAGTTTTAGGAATGCAGATGTCTAGAAACTATGGGCATAGCAGCTCCTTTCTAGGGAGTGAACTTACAAATATGTTTATAGGTCAGGTGCCTACACCAAAGGGGTGCATTCTTCATCCAAACAGCAGGGAATAAAGCTTTAGAAAGATCAAAAGTATGGTGATAACATTTATATAATGAAATACTGAATTTTAAGGAAGGGTTATGACATCAGTTTTGTCTTGTTTTTAAGAGCAAAGAATATTATTTTTAGGCAACTTACAGGTGATGAGTAACAGAAGATTGCTGCCAGAAATTTCAGCAAGATTAATTTAACATCCATAGGTGATAAAGAGGCTTCTCATTGCAAAGCTGACAGCATTGGTAAGAAAGGAATGACTTCAAGTGCCTCATTATGCCTGAAATCAAGGTCATTGTCCTAAAACTAAGTGACAGATGGTAACTTGACATAGCTAAATTCGAACCCCTGCTAACGCATGTCTTCTGGAGTTCACTCTTAGCTATGAGGTTGTCTGAATTGTTTAAATCATCTTAATAGTTGAGACATTGGTGGGAAATAGAAAATCAAAGCTTTATATTATAATACTTTATGATAGATATTCATTTCCTTCGAAAGAAGAAAACTATGCTTTTACTACTGATGGCTCTGCTATGAAAATGCTAAAGCCCTGGCCTGGCTCCGTAGGAGATACAGAACTGCAGGGAATTTTTTGTGTAAGTAGAGTCAAAGTAAGTTTGAAAGACTGATTCCTCAGAAAACATTTGATGTTTTAAGTATCAACCTCTAGAAGAGTATAATAGTGGTTATGAAAGTTATTGCTTCATATTTAAGGCTTTGACAAAGCATACTTGTGAATTTTAAAATTCTTATGCACTTCTTTAATGTGGAAGAAATACATAGCTATACTCTACCTGATCTATATGGTATATCACATACTTTTCCATGCCTATTTGCAAAGACTCTGGATATGAACCAAACCTAAACTTTAAGTAATTTTCCCTAGAGTTCTGAAGTGGGAGGCATAAAAAGCAAACCCTCTCTCTCTTCCCTGTGACTGGATCTCTCCATGTATAAGATCCCCTTTAGAAGAAGAGGGAAAGAACTCCTGATTTCAGAAGCAGCCCTTTGTTGTTATATAAAGGTATTTTTTAATTTAATTAATTTATTTGTTTTCAGTTTTCAACAATCACTTCCATAAATTTTAGATTTTCTCCCCACTCCCTCCCTGAGATGGTATGCAATCTCATATGTGTTCTACACTTACATTCCTATTAAACACATTTTCACATTAGTCATGTTGTAAAGAAGAATTAAAACAAATGGGAGAAACCATGAGAAAAACCAAACTGAAACATAATACAAAAGAAAATGGTCTGCTTCATTCTGTGTTCTGATTTCATAGAATCCTCTGGATGTGGATGGCATTTTGCCTCAAGAATCCTTTGAGAATGTTTTAGGTCCTTGCATTGCTGTGAAGGGTAAGTCTATCAGAAACAGTCCTTGCTCACTGTGGCTGTTACTGCGTATAACGTTCTCCTGGTTCTGTTCATTGCACTCAGCATCAGTTCATATAAGTCTTTCCAGCATAAAGGTGTTTTTTTTTGTTGTTTGCTTTTGGACCAGACCTGTGATTTAACTGGTACAGGGAATTCCTGGTAAGAAAACCTCCTCTACCAATGAAGAAAAATAACCATCACATGACTTACAGTCTTAAAACATTGCCAAGGCCACTAAGAAGTCAGGCAAATTTCCAAGCTTCACGCAACCACTATATGTCAAAGGCAGGACTTGAATATAGATCTTTCTGACTGTGAGACCAGCTTCCTATTAGCCTGTAGTAACAACAGCAACATATGAAACTCTCTAAGGTTTATGAAATACTTTCTTGACAACGTTGTAGGCTAGACCATAAAGGAAAAGCTTAATTTTTCCTCATCTGTGTCCTCTCTTTACTAAAAAATAAAAACAATTTGGTTAAGTTCTATAGACCCTCTTTCAATACTTTAATACTTAAGTGATGTGTGATCTCACAGATGTAAGGATTCCCTCCCTTGGTGCAGAATGATGACACCCTCTCATTCTGTGGAATTCTCTATTCTTAACATAAATCCTAAAGAGAAAATCAAGCCAACCTCCTGGAAGCTTCCCTTTGTGCTTATTATTGTTCCATGGGGGCCAGGGTCTGGGGTCTTTTTGTTCTCCCTCATGCTTGCCACATAACCAGTCTGCACCCTTCCCTGAGTAAACTTCTTACTAGCTCTATGCCCTAAAAATTAACATTAACATAGAATATCGGAAATCAAAAGAACAAGGCACTGAGGGCTGTAGGTGTTCCAAAATAAGGGCTTTTCACAGCACGTAATAGTAGCATTAAACAGAGATGTGACAAAATCAAAATGAAATGGATGTTTGTTTTGGTTTTTTATCAGTGAGACAATATTCATATAGAACTTTACTATGCAAGCTTCCTTGCTGGGATAATTAATGCCTTATGGCTATTATAGATTGAATAGCTTTATTCTTGAAGGTCCAGATTGTCATTTTCCCCATGTGCTCACATTTATCTTTCTTCACAGAGAATTCTTTTCAAAAGTCTGACTTCAAAGGGAGCTTGAAACATGAAAGAGACATTGAAGACACAAGGAATAAGAATCGGATCTCACACAAAGCAAAAAATGACATAGAAGAAAGCTGGCATTTAAACCAACTGGAGGCCAGATTTGCTTTGGGAAAGAAGAAAAATAATTCATCTGTACTGAAAGAGAACCATTTTTTATGACTGTAATTAACTATGCCAAGATTAGTTTAATTAATATGTGACTTGAAGTATATTGTTTAAATCCAAATTTTGATTTGAATTTAACTATAGAAGAGTCTAATTTTTATACTTACTAAATTACAAATTATACTACCTAAAAGCAAAGCAAATGTTCTCCTTCACAAAAATATTGGAACATTTGGGAAAGAACACTAGGCTTAAGAGTCAGGAGACTAGATAAGGATGTCTAGTCTCCTCTTTGCCATTGACTCATAGTGTAGCCCTGGCCATATCATTTCTCTGTGCCTGGCTTTATTCATCTATAAAATGAGAGGATCTCTAAAGTCCCTTATAACACTATATTCAATGATTCTAGGTCTAAAACTGAATCCATCTGCTCTCTAAAACTGGTTCCCATTTCTAATTTACCTTCATCTGTTGCCTATATCATCCTTTCAGTTACTCAGACATGAAACCATGCAGTCCTGGATCCTCTCCTCTTCCTCATCCCCATTTCTGATTAATGACTAAGTTCTATCATTTATGCAACTGTCTTCTTCCCACTTCCACACGTCTAATTTAGTCTTTGAAAACAAATGTACAACAGTAACAGCAACACTGTACAATGACCAACTTTGTTAGACTTGATTTGTCTGGGCAATGCAATGATCTAAGACAATTCCAAAAGACTCATGATGGAAAATACCATCCACATCCAGACAAAGAACTGTGGAGTCTGAATGTAGATCAAAATGTACTATTTTCTCTTTGCTGTTGTTGGCTCTTTGTTTTGTTTTTTTCTTTCTTGTGGCTTTTCCCTTTTGTTCTGATTCTTTTTTCACAACATGACTTATGTGGAAATATGTTTAATATGATTGTATATGTATACCCTATATCAGATTGCAAGCCATTTTAGGAAAAGGAAAGGGAAGAGGGGGCAATTTAGAACTCAAATTCTTATAAAAGTGAATGTTGAAAACTAAAAATAAATATTTTTTAAAATAATGTACAAACAAAACAATTTCAAAGTACATAATCTTATGAAATAAGATAGAGTTTTATCTCATTGTTCACTTTCTGAACTCACCAGCAGCTCTGTTCACTTGTTATTCAGAGACGGGCTGAAAATATAGCAATTATGTAGCTGTCTTTGTTTTATAGTGTCTAGCAGGCTACTGATAATCAAAATGTGTCAAGTAACAGTAAACACTTTGGCAGTAAGTGACCAACTGTTCGTACAATTAGAGCTTAACTGCTCTAATTAAGTATATCTATAATTAATTATCTTGCAAATACTCACATATTGAGGACAAAGCTGGAAACAGTCTATCACATTTTAAGTCTGTAATCATCTCTCTATTCTTTCTACAGTCACTTCTTCATAGAATTCATTCATTCCCATGATTTTTAACATCTCCTCTATATAAATGTCATTTCAGCCTTGCCTTTCACTTCCACTATAATCCTATTTTTGTCCAAATGCCTTTGGAATATTTCTATTCAATCAGTCATCACTATATCCAACTCAGTATTACCAATATGGCTATGTTTTGTCTACCTTGGTATCCTCCAGTGGCACATAGTAGACACTTAATAAATGCTGGTCGATTGACTACATCATGCACATTCTTACTACCGAATCTTTGCTCATACCCTACCTTCTACTCCTTCCCCCAAGAATGCCTTCCCTCATAAGGATTATTTTAAAGTTCAAGTCTTATCTCTTAAAAAAAAAAGTATTTACATGGGGGCAGCTAGGTAATGAAGTGGGATAGAGCACTGACCCTGAAGTCAGGAGGCCCTGAGCTCAAAATCTGTCTCAGATGCTTACTACCTACAGCAACTTATTTAACCATGATTGCCTCCAAAAACCATTAAAAAGTATTTGCATCCTAAGCACAGCCATCAAAGTGGTTGGGGATGAAGGACCTACCAGACATTGGAATAACCTACTTAAATATGTGAGATTTCATGGTCAGAGAGTTGTTTAATTTTGTTGCAATACAGAGTGTAGGGAAGGGAATAATAATATGAGATAAGGCTGGAAAGATAGGGTATTACCATGTTAAGGAAGGCCTTCAGGAATTTGAAATTTATACAGGAGGCAACAGGGAGAAAATACTTTTGTGCAGAAGCATTATGACCAGATTATGGATAAGAAACATCTTTTTGGCAGTGATATGAAGGATGAATTGGAATAATAGGTGGGACATAATAGGTGCTTTTCAAGTATTTGAAAGGTGGTATTATAAAATCTACTTGGCCATAGAAGGCGCAACAGACTTTTGAGGAGGGAGAGGGTAAAAAGAAAGAGAGAGAAGAATAAAGAAGAAAAACTAGAATGAAAATAAATACACAATTAAGTAATTATAACTGTGGATGTGCATGAAATGAACTCATCCAGAAAACTGAAGTGCATAGCAGAATGGAATGAGAAACCTTAACCCAACAATATATTGTTTATAAGAAACACACTTGAAACAGAGAGACATACACAGTAAAAATAAGGGGTTGCAGCAGAATCTACTATGCTTCAGCTGAGGTAAAAAAGGAAGGGGTAGCAATCATGTCAGACAAAGCAAAAGCAAAAGTAGACCTAATTAAAAGAGAGAAGCAAAGAAACTACCTTTTATTAAAAAGTACAATAGACAATGAAGTAATTTCAATACTAAACATATATTCACCAAATGGCGCAGCGTCCAAATTCTCAAGGGAAAAGTTAAAGGAGTTCTAGGAGGAAATGGACAGTAAAACCATACTAGTAAGGGACTTCAACTTTCTGAACTAGAGCAATCTAACTGTAAAATAAATAAGAAAGAAGTTAAAGAGACCAATAGAATTTAGAAAAGTTAGATATGATAGATCTCTGGAGAAAATGAATGGAAATAGAAAGGAATATATACCTTTTTCTCAGTGTGATCATGTATTAGGACATTTAAAAACCTCAGACAAATGCCGAAAAGCATAAATATTAAATACATCATTTCATACCATAATGCAACAAAAATCACATTCAGTAAAGGACTGTAGAAATAGATATTAAACATTAATTGAGAAGTAATCCTAAAGAATGAGTGAAAGAACAAATCATAAAAATAATTGATAATTTCCTTCAAGAGAATGACGAGACACCATAGCAAAATTTGTGAGATGCAGCCAAAGCAGTACTTAGTGGGGAATTTATGTTTCTGAACATTTACAGCAATAAAATAGAGAAGAACAGATCAATAAATTAAACAGGCAATTTTTTAAACTATAAAAAGAATTCAGAAAACTCTCCAATTTTGCCACAAAATGGAAATCTTAAAAATCAAAAGATTAATAAAATTGAAAGTTAAAAAAAAATTGAATAAACAAAATTAGAGCAGATTTTATGGGGTAAAACAACAAAAAGATAAAGCATTGGTTTATTTTATTAGAAAAAGAAAACCAAATAGTAGTATAAAAAATGGAAAGGGTGAAAGTACCAATGAAGATGAATTAAAGCAATTGTTAGGAGCAATTTTGTCCAATTATATTTTAACAAAGCTGACACTCTCAGTAAAATGGATGAGTATTTGCAAAAATATAAATTGCTTAAATTAACAGAAGAAGAAATACTTAAATGACCCTATCTTAGAAAAACAATTTGATAAGTGAGCTTCCTATGGAAAAACCAACATGACCAGATGGATTCAGAAGTGAATTCTGTTGTTTTGTTTTTACTTAGTAATTTTCCAGCCATGTCCAACTCGTCTTGACCCCATTTGGGGTTATCTTGGCAAAGACACTGGAGTGGTTTGCCATTTCCTTCTCCAGCTCATTATACAGGAAACAGAAGCAAACAGGGTTAAGTGACTTGTCCAGGGTCACACAGCTATTATGTGTCTGTGGTCACATTTGAACTCATGAAGATGAGTCTTCCTGATTCCAAACCCAACACTCTACCTGCTATACCACCTCTACCAAACATTTAAAGAATAATTAATTTCAATCCTATGTAAACTATTTGGAAAAATAGGCAAAGAAGATCTTCCCAAATTCCTTTTATAACACAAATATGGTGCTGATACCAAAACCAGAAAGATGAAAAACAGAGAAAGAAAACTACAGATCAATTTCCCTAATAAATATTGATGAAAAATTTTAAATGAAATACTAGCAATACACTATGACCAAATAAGATTTATAACAGGAGTGCAAGGCCAGTTCAATATTAGAAAAAACTATCAGCATAATTGACCAGCATAATTTTTCACTTTATTTTTCTTGCTTTTATTGGCTACATGGCTAATATGGAAATGTTTTACATGATTTCACTTGTACATTTGATATTATATTTCTTGCCTTCTCAATGAGTGGGGGGGGGAGTGAGAGGTCTTAGAACTCAAATTTTTTTAAAATGAACACTGAAAATAAATATAAATTTATTTAAGAAAAAAAAGAAATAGACACAGGATATAGAACTGAAAGCTCTGAATATCTATCTTTACCAGGGAGGAAAATGAAATCATGTCAACTAACTGGATATGTGAAATGATGGAAAAAGACAGGGAAGACCCAAAGGCAATTCCAAGGTTTTGAACAAGGATGTCTGGAAGCATGCTGCTATTATCAATTGAATTAGTAAATTCAATAGGATGAGTGGGTTGGGGGGATGGAATATTAATTTAGTTGTGAACATACTAATTTTGAGGTGCCAGCAGCAGGATAACCAAGTGGAAATGTCCTGCAGGTAGTTTACAAATGCAAGATGCCTAGCATTCAGGGAAGAAATCAGAGCTGGATATGTAGATTTGTAGCTCATCTGCATAAGGGTAATCTTTAAAGCCATTAGAACAGTAAAGGGGAGAAAAGAGGTCCAAGGACAGTCTTGGAGAGCACTCATACTTAAAAGATAGGTGGAAAATATGAAACCGATGAAGATCAACAAGGAACAGTTAGTTAGACAGAAACAAGGAGAACCAGGAACATCACAGAAGCCAAGGAAGGCAAAAGTTTCAAGATGGAAGGGGTAGTCAACAGAGTCAAATCCTACAGAGGCAAAAAGGAGGATAGGGCAGCTAGGTGGCACAGTAAATGGAGCACTGGGCCTGAAGTCAGGAAGACTCATCTGCCCAAGTTCAAATCTGGCCTTAAATTCTTACTAGGTGTTTGACCCTGAGCAAGTCACTTAACCCTGTTTGCCTCAGTTTCTTCATCTATAAAATGAGTTAAAGAAGAAACTGGAGAAGCACTGAAATATCTTTTGCCAAGAAAACCCCAAATGGGGTCAAAAAGAGTCAGACAGGATTGAACCAACTGAACAATCAAAAAAGGAGGATAAAGGCTGAGAACAATCCACTGGATTTGGCAATAAAAAAGTCACTGGTGACCCTGGAGAAAACGGTGTAACAAACATGTAAGTCAAATTATAGGCAGTTGAGTGGGTTTTGTGGCTCATGAGAGAGAGAAAGCAGAAAGCATAGATTATTCCTTCTAGAAATTTAAGAGCCATAGAAGGATACCTTGAGATGATCTTGGATGGCAGGATAAAAAAAAAAGGTTCTTTTTGGATAAAAGAGAACTGAGAAGGTTTACAGGCTAAAGAAGAAGAGTTAGTAGAGAAAAACAATCGAAAGGGAGTGAGAGAACATGAATCATCAATAAAGCAAGATTTTCAAGACAGGAAAAGATTGAATAAAAAATATAAATGGGACAGCTAGCACGGTGAATAGACCTCTTGCTTTGGAGTCAGGAGGACCTGAATTCAAATTCAGCCTCAGACACTTGACATTTACTAGTTGTGTGACCCTGGGCAAGTCGCTTAAGCCCAATTGCCTTGTTAAAATAAAAATATAAGTGGAAGAAGGATTAGCCTTTGCAAAGAAGGAGAACTACTTCAGCCTCTGAAAAGAGGAGGGAAATGTCTCATCGATGAGGACATAGAATGTTTTCGAGATAAGAGTAACCCAAGAAGAGTGTGTTGAATAATAGCTTCTTTCATCTAAGCAAAATTGGGGGAGAGGTCATTTTCTGAGGATAAGTAAGATGAAGGTATCATAGAAGCTTGAGAAGGTTTAGAACAGCCATTGTGGGGAAAGTGATAGAGTGAATCATAGATGAATAAAACATTTTTTCATGTGCAAAGTGTATGCTGTTCATATGGTTATATATATCCATGGCAGTGTATCTAAAAGTTTTCACAGAAAACCTTGAGACATAGCTCTCTCAGTACTGCTTGTCTAGGGGCACAATTTTAATTCATTATTTTTTAAAAAAAGCTGCTTTCTTAATAATGTACATTGATCAACTATGATAGACTTAGCTATTTTTAGCAATACAGGGATTCAAGACAACTCCAAAGAAAGAACTGATAGAGTCTGAATAGAGATGGAAGCATATATTTTCACTTTCTTTGGGTTTGGTTTTTTTTTTCATATTGTTCTGTTTCTTCTTTTACAATGTGACTAATGTAGAAATATGTTGAACATGATTTCACACACATAACATATCAGATTGTTTGCATCTTGAAGAGGGAGGAGAGGAGAGAAAGGAGTGAGGGAGAAAAATTTGGAACTCAAAATCTTATAAAAATAAATGCTGAAAAATATTTTTACATGTAATTGGAAAAAATTAAATACCATTTACATTTTTTTAAAAAAGCTGCCTCATAAGTGGCTGACTGACTACTGTTCTCACTCAGGATTCTGGAGTAATGTCCTAAGAGAAGCAAATATTTTACATGAATATAGATTTAGCTATAGCCTTCTAATTTGGGGAATTTTTGATGAGCCTGAATTATTTTTTCTATCATATTTTATTTTGTTAAATATTTTCCAATTACATGTTTATTTTTAAATTTTATTTTTCCAATTATGTATAAAAACTATTTAACATTAATTTTTTAAAATTTGCTTATATAACTCTGTGGTCTCCAGCACATATATTTTTTTCTACCCACACTTTAGGATAACAGTCCCTAGGGAAAGTCTGAATAGAATATCTATTTTTGGAGTAATAAGGTCTATAAGTATTCCTGGCATGGAAAAGTCACCCATATTATCCAAGACAAATTGACTTTGTTTTAAGCATTCTGAGATACACATTGCTAAGGTTGGAGACAATCTGGATGGAGGACTGTGAGCAAAAGCTGGACTGGAAATCATTGCCTCTAGGTAAACAGACTGAGCCACAACCTGGAAAAGCTAAGCATATAGCAGCTGCTGCATCTACAACCCAAAGAGGTAAAATCCTCCAAATTTCCCAATATGGAAAGGTCTGGGGGTCAGAGTAAGGTCTTTTCAGCCTAATCTGCAAACATGGATAGTAGCATCAGCCTTATCTCAGAACAGGTAGTAATAGGTGATTTTGTTTATGACTTCATTTTCCCTTCCTATTGATTAATGATGTAAACAGAAAAATTCCCATTAGTTTATCCCGCCAGAGATCAGGTAATTTGAATTTCAAGGTGGCCAGATTTTCAGTATTGCAAAACATCTAACCCCTTAAGGAATAATATAGATTTTTGACTGTTGTAGTCATGATGGCTAACTCTGACTTATTCATAAGAATATAAGAATGCCTTCCTGGCTCAGATCCATGATATTTCTAACTTATAATACCTTCTCCTAAAAGGGCACTAAAGAGATATTTTGTGGAGGACAAATTTTGTCTTTATAGTATGTCTTAGAAGGTAAAGACTACACTTCCAACCACCACTAATTTCTCTTAATAGCTCGTTATGAAAATAGCATTCCTAAATGTATTTAAAATTTGAAGGTATATGCAAATGCACATGTGGTCATGAAAGCAAGATATCTTCAAGACCACATACACGCATATGCATGTAAACTACATGTTAATTAATGGCATACATATACATATATAAAAATTCATATTTTAAATGCCATGCATATATATTCAATTATATAACTATATAGAGTAGTAAGTAACAAATATTTGCTTTTAAATAAATGTTTTTTAGAATCAAGATGCCTTCTTTTTAGTATTTTAAGATTTGGTTGGAGAGACAATGAGGCATAATGTATTGACTGTATTGTCCTTGTAGACAGAAGATCTGTATTCCAGTCCTGCCTCTGACAAATATCATTTGGATGACCCTGGGGAAGTTATCTAATCTCTTAGTGCCCCTCACAGCTCTTTAAATTGCTCAGATCATTACAGGATGGAATTTTCACACCGGGATTTCCATATACCCATGAAATTAGAGAGGCAATATGACAGTGGATAGGGAGGTGGCCTTAGAGTCAGGAAGACCTATGTTCAAATTCCATCTCTGATATATACTATGTTACCCTGGCAAGTCACATAACCTTTCATTGTCCCTAGACAACTCCCCAAGACCACAAGTTATAGAGAAGGTACCAACCCGCATTGATAGAAGTTCTTCACCAAGAACTCTCTTAACATATGAAATCATAGGATTGAGTCAATCAAGAAAATTAAATTATAGGTCTAAACAACAAAAAGAAGATTAGTGAGGAAAACTGTATCCACCCTAATTCATACTTTTCTTTTGGATAAAATAGAACAATAGAAAATATCGAAATAGAAGAAATAACAGTGGTTCACATTTCTGTAGTACTTTAAGGTTTACAAAGTGCTTTTCTTGGAACAAACCTGTTGGTTATGTACAGGAGTAAAATTTTAAGTCAAGGATCTGTGGGGTTTTTTCCCAGGTGGTAACTCCCTCCACATCCCTCCCTTACAAAGTATCTGTAAGCTAGTGCCTGATATTTAAAGGGTTCAAGTGACCTATCCATAGTGAAACATTTTTTCTCCATTTTGTGAATGGGGAAAATGAAGCAGAGGAAAGGTCAGTAACTTACTCAGGATCACCCAGCTACTAAGAGTTAGGAAACAGACCCAGGTCACTTAGTCCCAGGTGTAGCTGTCTTTCCACTGGCTCACAGTGTCTCGTACAGTTAAATCATATCCCCTCCCTCTGTCCATGTCTTTCCAGACAGAAGAGTCTACAATTTTCAGGGATGGATCATCTTGTATATGATATATTGGATTCAATTCAACAAGCATAATTGAGGATATGCTGTATGTACAGTGTTATATTAGGATAGAGAAGTATATATATGATATGACCTTGTGGCACCTACAATGTCATCAGGAAGATAAGACAGAGACACAGGATGCCACTAAGAGACAATGTAAGAAAATGTAAAGTCAAATGCCAAAAATAATGGCAGTTAATATTTCTACAGCATTTTACATTTTCCAAAGCACTTGACATATAATATCTCATTTAATCCTCACAACAACCTGGTGAAGTATTATCATTGTCCTCATTTATGATTATTTTCCATGAAGAAACTGAGGCAGACAGGTTTAGTGAACTACCCAGGATTACACAGACCATAGATATCCAGGGGCATATTTGAAAGCAGGTCCTCCTGACTTCAGGTAAAGTACTCTATCCATTATTCCTCCGAGCTATGGGGTATGGGATACAAAATAAATCCTAAAAAAAGAAAATCATTATTGGCTTGAATGGTCAGAGAAGGCTTCATGGAGGAGAGAGAGAATAGCAGAGGGTGTCTTAGTTGGGGAGCAAATATGGCCTTGAACTCCTGATGGAAAATGTTATCCACATCCAGAGAGGGAATCATGGAGTCTGAATACTTTCTCTTTTTGTTGTTTTTTCTTTCCCATGGCTTTTCCCTTTTGTTCTAATTCTTCTTTCACAACATGACTATGTGGAAATGTGTTTAATATGATTGTACATGTATGGCCTATATCAGATTGCTTGCTATCTTGGGGAGAGGAAGGGGGAGGGATGGAGGAGAAAAAAAAATTTACAAAAGCAAATGTTGAAAACTATCAATGTAATACATGTAATCAGAAAAAAATAAAATAGTATTAAGTGGGGAAAAATACTGAGAAAAAATATGGCTTTGAGCAAATATGGCCTAATACAATGAAAAGCAAAAATTGTGATTCAAACACAGGATTCATGTTAGGGAGTTGTATGAATTAAACTTGGATAAGTAGGGTAGGATCAGATTAATCAGGGCTTTATTTCTCTCCCTGTGTCACCCTCAGCTTCCCCACATCCCCCCTCCTTTTTTTTTAGAGAAGGTATTATTTTGGCTCCTTCAGGATATTTCCAAGTTTATAGTGAAGTGAAAGTCAGATTAGTCTATCTTGATGTTCAGCAGCTTAGATACAAAGTGGGATTTGAAACAAGAGTCTGAAAAAAAATCTAAGTTATTTATCAAACCATAGAAGCAGAGCTGGTAGGAGGTAGATGAGGTATTTGGGAACCTTAATTAAGGTTTGAAAAGAAGAAAATCTCAGTCTTCTCAGTGTTACTATCCACTAGATACTTTGAAACTTCATTCCACACAAGTAACTTTATGCCATGCAGAATGGAATTTGTTGTCCCTGAAAAAGTATATTATTGTTGAGTCATTTTCCAGCCATGTCCCACTCATCATGATCCCTTTCTGGGGTTTTTTTGACAAAGATACTAGAGTGGTTTGCTATTTCCTTTGCCAGTTCATTTTATGGATGAGGAAACTGAGGCAAACAGGGTTAAGGGACTTGCCCAGGGTCACATAGCTAGTAAGTGTCTGAGACCGAATTTGAATTCAGGAAGAGTAGTTTTCCTGACTCCAGGCCTAACACTCTATGCACTGTGATCTAGCTGCCTGACCAAGTATATTAAAAATAATATAAAAAGTGTCTCTCAATATTTTAAAAATTTTTTGAAAGGTGTCCCTCCTTGTACTACCACCCTCTCTCATATTATGCCCAAGGCCTGTCTTGGTTACCTCCAATCCTGGATCTATACTTGCTTAAGGACTCTTTTTTTTTCTATTTTATGTCTTCGTATTTTCTTTTTTCCCCCACATTAATCATGTTATAAAGAAGAATTAGGACCAATGGGAGGAACCGGGAGAAAGAAGAAACGCAATAAAACAACCAAAAAAAGAGAACAAATAGTATGCATTGATTTGCATGCAGATTCCAAAGTTCTCTCTGTGGATGTGGATGGCATTTTCCATCATGAGTCTTTTGGAATTGTCTTAGATCCTTGCATTGCTGAGAAGAGCTAAGTCTACAAAAGTTAGTCATCTATAATGTGGCTGTTACCGTGTACAATGTTCTCCTGGTTCTACTCACTTCACTAAGCACAAGGACTCTCCTTTGTCAGTGGTATTACGTACTTCAGGTAGATTCTGTTTCAAATGATTTTGATTGCTAACCCATGCCATCTCTGGCACAGTGATAATTTCAATTGGGCTGAATGACTCATAAGCTCCTTAAGCTCTTCCCAAACAAAGATATATTAAAATAAGAATCCCATTATTAAAAAAAAAACTATCATATGACAAACAAGGGACGAAGAAGGGCAGCTTGCTTAGATAAGAGGTAAATTGAAAAACAATTATGTAATATAGAGGTACATAAAGTGAAAGTGTAAACACTGGGCATAGAGCTGTTATTTTGTAACAATGACTTTATCCACAAAGTAAATACTATCTCAAAGCATCAGAGAGAGTAGTCAATGCTAGACAACAAGTTTTTGATTTCTATCATACCTGTAAAGAGCAATTTTTTTTCACTTAGGGCAAAAACAGTTGGTAGGGGATAAACTCAGTGATGAGTTTGATGATGTGAGTGTATGTGCAAGTAGAAATCCATTGTAGAGTCCAGCCTGCATCTTCATGGTGAGCAGGTGGGTCCCATAACCAAGAAATTATGCCTTGTAACAGTAGAGGTTTAGTTTTATTTCTTGGCCTAAATTTAGGGTTATAGGTTTAGAGTTGGAAGACAGCATAGAGAACAATTGGTCCAATGCTTTCATTTTGCAGATAACAGGTCTGGAGTTGTGAAATGACTTGCGTAAGGTCACACCAGGGAGGAACTGATGAAGCTGGAAATTGAACCTGGGTCCTTTAACGCAAACTCCAATGTTCTTTCTACTGTACAACACACTTTTAGAGATATTCAGTACTGGTTAAATTCTATCAAGACTCAATGGAAAAGTACACAACTTCTGTAAACATTATGCTGTTCCCTTTTTTTTGCCTTAAAAGTTTCATGCTGTCTCTCTCTGTCTCTGTCTCTGTCTCTGTCTCTGTCTCTGTCTCTCTCTCTCTCTCTGTCTTTCTCTCTGTCTCTGTCTCTCTCTCACACACACACACAGAGTAGTGGTACATTTTACTTTCAATCTTTTCTTAAAGTAGGAAAAGTTGTCTAGTTAAAAAATAAAAAGATAAGCCTATAGGGTGCTTTTCAAAAAGGCAGAGAGGATTTTCCTATTAAAGTGAGCTTGTTCTGTTCCTCTTTTTTTTTTTTTTAACAGAGTTCAAAACAAAGAAATAATTCTCATAGAAAAAAGGTAGCTAGGAACCAGCTGTGCCAGCTTCTCCCTCAGGTGAGCAGAGACTCAGGCAAGGGAAAGAGCAAATAAGGCTAGACACTACCCCCAATGGGAAAAATAGGGTGGGGGTGGGTGGAATATAGCAGGAAAACAGGTCAGAGGGAGAGAAACCAAGAACAATGGTGGGAAAGGAACCTAAAATCAATTACTTCATAAAAAGTTTGGAGAGAACTTGATTGCTGAGACACAAGGGCTGGTGGGTGAAGAGAAGGCTGACATAAAAATTTGGAACTTGGAAAGACTACCATGGAGGCTCTTAGCTCTCCAGTTTTCTCATATCAATGTCCCAACACATTCCTCTTAGGGCCTTCAAAAGTCAGGTGTGAAAAAAAAATGTGGGAAATGAACTTTGGTCTGGAACGGGAAAGGAGACTCGATATTTCTTTTACCTGAATGCAGTTGGTAAAAGGCAATGTAGAGGTGGGTGCCGGGAGCAGACAAGAGAGGATTATTATAGGTATATATATAATATTATATATTACATATATATAATTATATTATATGTAAGTATATATATATATATTATTACAATTATTTCTGTCCTAAGCCCCATCCCCTGCCCCGAAGGGCGGCTGTCCTCCTCCCCATTCGAATGTCACAGACTGAAGGAAGGACGAAGGAGAGGGGAGAACGGGGATCCAAGGCGCAGCCCGGGCTTCTCACCAGATCAATGGCCTGGACATCCTTGAGGGCCACGACCCCTCGGATGGACCTGGGCGGGTTCTCGGTCAGGTAGATGAGTCTGTCGCTGAGCACCACGTACTTGAAAGTCCTGTGCTCGGTGTCGGAGACCACGACGCAGAGCTCGTAGGCGCGGATGGCATCGTACACCTCCTGCCGAAGGTGCCGCTTCAGGAAGGAGTCCAGACGGCTGTTCCTGCGGCCAGGGAACCCCACCTGGCCCGAGCCAGCCATGAACAGCGCCGGGGCCGGAGACGGACTCCGGGTTTCGTGAGTGGCACAGAGTGCCCTTCGATGGCACTGCACCAGGCTGGGACCGCTCAGTGGACAGAGCCAGTGGGAGAGGAGGGCTCAGCGGGGGCCCCGCCCGCGCCGTACACTCGCCTCGCCAGGTACTAGTCCTCCCTCCCCCAGCCTTGGAACCTGTGGACGCCACAAAGCACCCCCGCCGCCCCGTCTCGGTTGTGCCTCGACTCTATCTTCCCTCCACTGGGAGGGACCGGGCCCGCCTGGGGATTACTCCCTTTCCACAAATCCTTGAAGGGAACGGGGCTCCGGAGCTCCCAGCTGTGAACCCACTTAGGATTAGACCTCTGGGGTTTATTCCTTGCCCGCCCTTACCCCATCCTCTATTCGGGGTTTTAGTTCACGCCCCATCTAAAAAGAAAAGGTGGCATATTAGTCCTTTAATCAAAAGTCAAGGATGTTGTGGGACTAACCATCTTATTTTATAGGTGAAGAAACGGGAAATCCAAAAAGGTGAGTGACTTTTACTCAAGATCACAGTGGGAGTAAAACCCATGAATTTGAATTCACGTCCTTACGATTCCAGAGCCAGTGCTGTTTCCTCTCTACCACACTGCTTCCTGATAGGTGAGGGGAGTAGGGGCTGAGAAGCGGTTAGATTAACATCCAAGACGGATCTGGTCCTTTGATTTCCTAATTCCTTTCGATAGTAACCGCTGGCTAGCTAGCAGGTGTACTTGTAGGTTTTAGATGTTAATAGGATTAAGATTTAGACACTGAAGGAACCTTTGAGGTCTAGTCCAAGTTTCTCATTTGAGGAAACTAACTTCCAAAGAAGTTAAGTGACTTGTCCAGAGTTAATACAAGTAGTAGATGGCAGAATCAGGATTCAAATCCAGGTCCCCTGACTAAATCCAAAACTCTTCCTTCTGCGTCATGTTGCCCATAACTGAGTTGCCTGAAAGGCACTTTTGAAGACATTATTATACAGACAAAATTGCTGGTTGTAATTGAGTCCTTCAAACATGACCCCTACCACCCACCTCAAAAGGATTTGAAGAACACTGTAGTAGAAACCAATGCAAAAGATGGAGGAGATTTGCTCAAGGTGACAAAGGATAACCAACCTATTCCCAATTCTAATATTGGCACAGAGTGGAATGGTTGGAGACCCAACTGGTCAGGAAATCTAAGGAATTCTAAATGCATGCAATAGTTGCAAGGGAATAACTTCCTAGAAGTAGAAACGAAGAAAGTTTTGATTTGTATCCAAGACCTGGAAAAGTTTGTGTAGCTCCATGAAAGTCAGTGGAATTAAGAAATGTGTAGGGATCATTTTACCTTAGGCCATAAAAAGGACTTCCACAGTTTAGCATTTAATTAATGGTCTTTTAATTCTCCAATTCTGTTGTAAGTTTTGCTTTCCTAACAAGATTGCTGTAATAAGATTTCTACAAGATTGCTCTAATATGAACTTCTTAAGGGGAGGTTCTTGTCTTCCTTCCACCTCCCAATTCCTTTTCCCTTTTGCCACCACAACCTAGTTAACTAAATTAACCTAATTAAATAAATGTTGGATTCAGAAGCTGAAAACAAATGACTAACTTTAAGTCTCTGTTAAAGATATTGTATATCTTATGGTTATTGGTGGGGATCCAGCTCTTCAAATCTGACTTTAATGATGCCAAAGGAATATGGAGGACACTGTAGAAGAAGCTTCTGCAAAAGAAAGAAAAGGAAAAAATTCCTGGTTCTCATCAGAAACTAGCAAAGTTCTAAGGAGAGAGCTAGGGTAGCAAATGGGAAATGTCTGAAGTACTCCTGCCTGAAAAGGCTGTATTACCATTGAGGAATGAGGTGCCACCTGCTGGTGAAATTTTTCAAGGCCAAAATTATTTCTTCATCCAGTCGTGAATACTGGCATCTTGATGAGTCCTGGTTATTTGTAACTTCATACTTTGGGAGGAGAGTAGTGAAAAGGATCATGGTATGGTTATTTCATCTGAAATGGAAAATAGACTTCATATATGCCATATAAAAACCAATAATTTAGCAAATATGAAGGACGAAGAGACCTTTTTTTTAAGCCATGTGTTTCTTCCCTGGAACAGCTTATAGCTGACAGGTAAGTAATAAAATGCTTTTATTGTTTTATTGTTTTAAACACTTGATTATATATACGTGCGCACGCGCATGTGTGTGTGTGTGTGTGTGTGTGTGTGTGTGTGTGTGTGTGTATGTGTATTTCCCCAGAACGGGGCAGTAGCTTCCTATAGTGATATCTGAAGCAATCCTTCAAGATGCCCCACTCCCAGGTGACTACTGTAAAAAAGCAATGAAATGGCACAATTTTGGCCACAGAGGCACATCATCGATAACCTTTGTTTTTGCTTCTTTGGTTAAGAGCCATGGGTGAGGCTCCAGACCTTACATCAAAAATTAACCTGATTGTAAGCCCAAGAGCTTCCAAAATAAAGCTAAATGAGGATTTTTAAGAGATTCGGTATCTATGGCAACATATCATTTAAATTTTAACTTTGCTACACAACAAGAAGGTATTTGTGGTTTCCACGAATCATTCTATCCAATCATACCTTCTAAACTGTTGCTAAAGTGGCAACAAGATGTGGGTTTCATTTTTGCTAAGTGGGTTTTATATGACGGGTCAGTTATATTCATCCACAAAATAGGAAAATGTTTCTTTTTTACTAAGTCCAGTTAAGCATGAAAGCCAGGAAGTTGGCCCAAGGGCCATCATGAACTGCTGAGTGTGGTAATCCTTGCACCTGGCACTTGTTTCTTCCATCCTTGGGCAATGACAAATTTGTTCATTGGTTTTGTCCTAGTCTTATAATTTTATACTTCAGATTCAAGGTGCTCTATACAAATGAATAATATTTTGGGCTTTCCTATTTTTAATGGCCTTTTTAGTGGAAAGTCTTTGAGTTTCAAAACAAAAAAGTCAGAAAACCACTGACCTAATAATATATTTGTGTTCAACCCCTGACACACATGACAGATGTTTAATTCAGCATTAACATTTGTTGCATACCTATTCAATTCAGCAAACATTTCTTAATGGCTTTAGACTTCATAACTCATAACTGTCAAGGAAACCAATGATCTCTTTATTGCTAAATCCAATGGCCTTTTCTCAGTTCTCATCCTTCATGATTTCTCTGCCCTTTGGGCACTATTAATCATTCCTCTTTCCTCTCTTCTCTTCCATACTACTGTCATATGATTTTCCTTCTACCTAATTTGACAATTTCTCCGTCTCCTTTGCTGGATTTTCTACCTTCAAACTGTAGGTGTCCTCCAAGGCTTTATCCTTCACCCTTTTCTCTATACCCTTTCTGGGTGATCCCATCAAGCTCCCATGGATAAAGTATCATTTCTGTACAGATGACTCCCAAATCTATACATCCAGCCCAAATTTCTCTTCTGAGTTCCAAATCTTGCCTTACCAATTACACGTTTGACATCTCCACTTGGATTTCCTATCAGCATTTAATCTCATTATCTTCTAATCTTCTTCTATTTCCTAATATTCCAATGAATATTGAATTCATTGGAATCACAGATCCCTTCCAGACCTAAATCTATGATCTTATGATTCTACTGAAGTCCCTGTTTCTGTTGAAGGCACCACCATCTTATCAGTCACCCAAATTTGTAACCTCAGAGTCATCTCTCTTTTGGCTTCCTTACACCTCCAGTTATTTCCTATTGAATCTAGGATTAAATATGAGCTCCTGTTTAGCTCTTAAGGCACTATACAACCAGGTACCAACCTAGGTCAACCCCATCTTATCTCTTGCAATACTGCAATGATATTTTGGTTGATCTTCCTATTTCCAGCACCTCCTCCTTTCCAATTCATCCTCATACATACCAAAATCATCTCTCTAAAGCACAATTCTGATCATATCACTCTCCTATTCAATAATCCCCATTGTTTCTAGGATCAAATATAGTTCCTCAGTGTGGAAATTAAGACTCTTCACAACCTTACACCAGCCTACTTTATCATGTTCAATTAACATCACACCATTCACACACTATATTCTGGTCCGGTTGACCAACTTGCAAGTTTCCTAGGCTCAGTATTTTCTTTCTCCCTTCTAAGTCTTTGCCTGGGCTGACCTGAATGCCTACCTGAATGCCTCCTAGAATCTCTCAAAGCACATTTCAGAAGGTACCCTACACAAAGCTTTTCCTGATCTCCCTTCTTAACGTTCACTCTGTCTTCAGGTTTTCTTGTATTAAAGTATCTATGGAAGTAGGATATAAGTTCCTTGATGGCACAGATGGTTTCATTTTTGTAATGAAAATGCAGTAGGCACTTAATAAATGCTTGATAAATTGAATGCTTATTTGAACATTTAATGATAATATTAATAATGGCTGATGTGTTTTTCATGTTTTAAGATCTGCAAAGTGCTTTGCATGTATAACTTCTCATTTGTATCTCATTTATTTACTGTCAGTAGAACACTGGGCCAAATGATTAGAGAAATGCAAAATTTAGGTAAAATATGGTCCCTACTTTTATGAATCTGATAGTCTGGGGGAGAAATTAGTTTTATATATATAATGTGTGTGTGTATATATATATATATATACATACATATACATATTTCAGATACACATCATATCCACTAAGTTCATTTGAAAAATACAAAACAAAATGTTATATGAAGTTCAAAGCAGAAGATCAATTGCTATTGACAAGAGGAATGCAGTGACAAGACTGGCCAACAAAGACTGGGTCCTTAGTAGAGAATTCTTCACCTGGAGTCTCTTAACTTAGAACTTTCAATATTTTGATTACTGCATTTCAATATAATTGGTTTCTTTTGTAATCAAATGTTATTTTTTGCATTCACAAACATTATTCTGTCAAGGGCACCACCATCCTCCCAGCTTCCCAAATTTGCAGACTTAAAAGTTATCCATGCTTTCTCACTCACGTAACCAGTTGCTTGGGGCAGCTGGGTAGTACAGTGCTTAGAGGACTGGACTTGGAGTCAGGAAGGCAGTTCAAATATGCCCTTAGACACTTACTAGCTAAGTGACCTTTGGCAAGTTGAATTGTCCTCCCCAAAGGTTGTCCTGCTTGATACGTAGTAGGTTTATTGATTAAAGTGAGGATAATTTGAGAGAATATTTGTCAAGTGCTTTGCTAACCTTAAATGCATATGACAAATGCTAGGTGGTGATATTGCTGTATCTTGTTTCTCGGTCTACAGCATCTCTCTCATTTGTCCCCTTCTCAGCACTCTCATAGGCACCACCCAAGTTCAAGCCTTTCTCACCTCTTGCCTGGACTATTATAATAGCCTCCTAATCAGTCTCCCTGCCTCAAGTATCTCCCTCCACTGTGGCATCTAGATTGATCTTCCTTAAGCACAATTCTATCCTTGTCATTCCCCTACTCAGTAAATTCCCATGGCTTCCTATTACCTCCAGGATCAAATCAAAATTCCTCTGTTTGACTTTTAAAGCCCTTTGCAACCTGCTCCCCACCCTACCTTTCCAAACTGATTACATATTATTCCCCTTCTAGCGCTCTATAGTCTAGATAAACTGATCTTCCCATTAGAGTGCAAGCTCCCTTTGTACTGAGCATTCCTCTTCCCAGAAACATATTTCTCCTTCCCCTCTACCTCACAGAATCTTGTGCTTCCTTCAAAATCCAGCTGAATTGCTCCTTTCTCCATGAAGACTTTTCTGATACACCCAGATGCTGGTGCCTTCTCTACCAAAACCACCTTGTATTTTATTCTGTGTGTGCATCTGTCTCCCCTAATAGAATGTAAGAGCAGAACATGCTTTTTTTTTTTTTTTTGGTTTTATATCCCCCAGACACCAGCATATTGTTTGACATGAAAGAAACAATTGCTCATTGATGGACTGATTGATTCACTGATCAGTGCATAAAAAAGATGAAGCTGGCAGGTTTGACAACCTATGATCAGTGGGCATTGTAGGCAATTATATCTTGTCTTCTGAGCAGAGCCTGTACAAATGGGCTTAGTCTTTAGTTAAGGGGCCTTCCCAGCCATGTCTCCATAGGAGTATGGAAAAATCAACTGGTAGAATATGAGTTGGAGATCGGGAGAACAATGACCACTTAGGAAAACTTCACTATCACTATGGCAATCTGAGGATGGCAGGAAGAGGTACAGCATTCGCCATGATGCTGTTGGGGAGGGAAGGGGCAGGGGGGATGATAACACTGTTGTCTGTGAAGAAGCTCTAGGTATGGGTACTGAAACATGGAATTGAAACAGTTATTCAATAAACTGGCTGCAGGTGGGGGGGAGGGAGGGAACTGGCACTACCTTAAGTCCCACCTGAGCTAAAGGCAATCTCCTAAAATCCACTGTCTCTTGATTGTAAGAGACTTCTGATCACCGGTAGCCAGGAGACCCCCAAAAGGTCTCCGTCACTCTCATTTCCAAGGAGGGTTTCTGGAGGATATTCCTCTGAGGGAAAGGCACAATTTCATGGGCATTGATATCTATATGGATCCTTTGGGCAATCTCTATGCCAGTGATTGTGGAAATTCTTGGAGTAACCTGAGTCATACTATGTATGATATTGGGTCTGAGGTAGGGACATAATTCCTTTTTGATGGAGATGAAGGAAAATAGAGTATTTCTCCATATTCCCTTTCTAATAACCCTATGAGGCTGGTAAAGAAGACAGATGAAAGCTGGTGGCTTAAAGTGAATTACAACGAGATGAGTAAAATCGGCATGCTATAGCTGTTCCTGTCAGTGAATCAGGTAGCTCAGCCCCTCGGTGAGGTGATATGAAGTTGTCTACATCAACAATTCCTATAGCTGAGACTAATCAGGAACTGTTCACTTTCCCCTGAGAAGGAGCACAACGTACCTCACTGTCCTTCCCCAGGACTTTCTAAAGTCTCCCTTATACTGTTATATCTGGTTTGCCTCTCAGAGCTGAAAAAGGGTCTACTTCCTGAGAGCTTTGATGTAAACCACTATAGTGTCATGTCAATATAGTGATGACATGACTAGACGCCACAGAGGCAGAAGTTCATATGACGGACAAGGGATAGGAGTTCACCCAATGAAACCCACATCCAGTCCCTTTAGTCACATTTCTGAGAATACAACAAGTAGGGAGATTCTAAAAACAATTCAGAACAAGCTACCAACATGCTTCTCCACAATCTAAAAGGGAAGTCAAGAGGTTTATTAGACTCTGGTTTTAGAGAGTTCACATTTCCCAGCTGAGAATCCTGATAGCCCCCATTTACTGAGATACCTTCAAATATGTAACTTTCAAGGGAGATCCAGAACAGATTAAAATTTTGGAAAACTAATGGGAACTATCGAGCAATCCAACCCAGGCCCACATGATTCCATGAAGCCCATATATTTGGAGGTCTCTTCCATAAAGATTAGACTGGGTGCCACCTTTGGTAGCCAGCTAGGGGTAGACAGACCAAATGACTCTGAAGCCTTTGGAGAGATATAAGCTTCCTAAAGTGGCCATTTGGGTTTTTTTTATTTTATTCTGAATTTAAAAAATAAAACAAGCATTTCCACAACAAAATGGAATAGAAAAACAAAGGATTACACCTGAAATTACAGAACTATTAAGTACAACTTGCTAATCGAAATTATCATGTAACTTTTTTTTCCCTTTCTCCTCTCCTTTCTCCCCTCCCCTTTCCACCACCCCTTCCTCTCCCCAATCTAGAGATAGCTACCATTTCATACAAATGGTATGTGTGTATACGCACACAAATCAGTTCTTTCTCTGGTTGCAAATAGCATTGTCATTTGCTTTTTTTTGTTTGTTTTTTGTCATTTGCTTTTGAAAAGCAATGACTTGCCTGTGTTGTGTTGTTGTGCAGCACCATACTGTCACTCTTCATCCAGGGATGTCCACTGAGCTAGGTCATCCACCAACAGTTTCATTAACAAGATAGATCATGAGAGGCTTTCATTGTCAAAAAAGAAGAGGTGCATTCAAGATAGAATTCAGCTGGGTATCTCAGGTACTAATGCCCATGACAAAAAGGTTGTTAGGCTATCAGAGACTGAAGTCTCCACTCCTATCCCTGATACCTTCTCTGTTAACCCAATGGGTCCTTGCCTATGAGTACTTGGTGATGCCATGTTATTTTGGGCATGGGAACATGATTCCCTAACTAAGAATGATACAGCTCTCTCTGCCCAACTGGACTCCATGCCAGTCAGAGAATCCTATACATCATGATCCTTGACTTGCTCTCAAATGGTAAATTGACCCCAAACATAAGGCAGAAGTTTGTCTTAATCATTTTGCCCCTAATAGCTGGGATTAAGTGTCCTACCTCTCAGAAACCATGTCCAACATAAAATGATGCCAACCTAGAAAGGAGAAAGACCCTCTACTCCAGTCTTAGATCCAGTCTCCAGGAAGACTTACTCAGAATGGCTGGACTGCTTTGGGTAATAGCTCTAGTTGATTCACTTGAGGTCTTTATCCCTAGGGCATAACTCAGGCCTTGAGTTCCTGGCCTCTTCAGAGGGTTCCATGTACCCTGTTCAAATTCCCTCGATTGGCAGGTCTCCTTTTTCCTGATATAGTTTGGAAACTCACTCCCCAAAAGACCTAGGGGTGATATTATTAGGAGGTGCTTTTACTTTCCAAAGACATGGTGGGAACATAAAACTGTCTCTGTATAACTATGGTGAGTAAGCATTTACCTGGAACAAAGAGGATTCCCTAGGTGACTCGAGGTAATCTTGAGTTTCTGTATAAAGGTGAGAAAGAGTTCTTGCCTAGTCCTCATGGAAGAAACAGGAAGCCCCTCAACAGAAGCCTGTAAGGGAGAAGAGATTTGGTATTGTTCCCTACCTTCAAGGAGTTTGCATTGTAATAGAAACCATATATACAGAAATTGGTTCATACAAGACACATGTTGTTGTCCTTCATTATCAAAGAAAACTATGACATCAGGGAGGTGATGCCACGACGTACAAGTGAATCAGATTCAAGTGAAGGAGGGTTGTGCGGAGTCACCAGCTTCACTTTCTCCTCCAGAGCTATCAGGGTCCAATTGCAAGATATAGATCAGGATGACTGGTCCTGGATATCAGGAGATGGTCCTGGATACAGTGAGAGATCTCAATCTCTTTTTTTTTTTTTGAGACCTTGACCTTTTAAAGCTAAGATCTTTAATAGGTTTCAGTTTGACTGAGGCAACACCCATTCAGTGCTTAAGACTAGGTAAGAAATGAGACAGAGAATGATCTCTTTTACCTAGCCAAAAAAAAAGTCAGTCTGGGAAGGAAAGACCTTCAGGGTTTCTGGCCAAAACAGAAACAATTACTATTTACATTCACTTTGAGCCTCAAGAATGCACTGACCTATCAGAATTCCATGTAACTACAAACACTAATTACCCCCATCTGGTAAGTTTCTTAATGCCCCACCTCAGCTAACAAAGGTAACTCACAAGGTCACATAGTGTAATTAACCTCATGTGAGCAGATTAGGAAACAGTCATTCTCTAACCAACCATCAACCGCTGAGATTTGAACTGAAGTCCTCCTGGCTCCTAGACGCTAATGTTCCCTCAGTGCCTCGTTAACTCCCAATTTACATTCACTCTGAGACAGGGGCAGCCAGGTGGTGCAGTGGATAGAGCACCAGTGCAGGAGGACCTGAGTTCAAATGTCACCTCAGACCCCTGACACTCACTAGCTGTGTGACCTTGGGCAAGTCACTTAACCCCAATTGCCTCATTCTGGGTCATCTCCAGTCATCCTGATTATATGGGATGGCAAGACCCCTACTCAAATGGACTTCTCAGAGGCATCTCAAGGTAAAAACAGAAAATCTCCTTTATTCGGTTCTCGGGAAAAACTGGGCAGTCCCTTCACCAGTAAAGCTGGAGTAGGGAGGTGGCTTACAGAAACAGAATGGCATTTTCACATAGACCCTGACGTGAAAATCCCCCTACCACCACTAATCATTATTCTCATTGGCTGAGAAACAAGGTCTTACATTCTAGGTGTGAAATCTAACCAACCCCTTTTGAAACCCGATTCAAATTCCCTACTCCTGGATGTTACAAAGTCCCCAAAAGTACACGTCATTAGTCATTGAGGAGGTAGTGAGTCATTTCCAATCATTGATCCTAAAGCAATACATAGCCTTATATGGAAATCACCCAACTCTGGAGGAAGGGAAACCTGGGTCCAAGGTCTCTTCCACTCCAGGGAGAAGGTTCCACATTCCTGAGAAGTCTTCACTAAATCTGTTCCCATTCGCTGATGAATTTCTGGTCACTGGATTCAGATGTCTCTGGAGGAGAAGTGAGGCTGGTGACCTGCACAGCCCTCCTTCACTCAAAAAAAAAAAAGTTCAACTGCAAGTCATATCATCATTTCTCTGATGGCATGGTCTTCTTCGGCAAAGAAGGACAAATACACGCTCTGAGCCAATCAGGGTCCAAACAATGAAAAAGTGGGGTTTAGCCTGAGACATGTTGTTGGCTAATCAATAAGAGCCTGAGTGATTTGGGTTTAAGGCATGGTCCTTAAGAAAAAAATCCAGCCCTTAAACCCCAATGTATCTTTAGAGATTTCAGCAATTAAAATTGGCATTCCTTTGGGCAGAGCACTTGCAGGTAAGGGTATGATATCTATATGCATTCCCACCTTGTGCAAGGAGCCTTTCCTGATTCCCTTTAATGCTAGTGCCTTCCCTCTGTTTATTACCTCCAACTTATCCTCTCTATATCTTGTTCTTATGTAGCTGTTTGTTCACATTGTTACCTCGCCCATTGGAGCACAGAGATTGCTTATTGACTGACAGCTACCTTTGACTTATGAGTAATGTCATAGATTAATAAGTTTTCCTTAAACTCAGATGTGCCCATCTGACACTCCTACTCAATCAGCTCCAGTTATTTCCTATTGTTTCTAGGATTAAATATGAGCTCCCATTTAGCTTTTAAGGTGCTATACAACCAGGTGCCAACCTATTTTTATTTTTATTTCATTGGACATGATGCGTCCTCCTGAACTCTGCAATACAACTAAACTGGCCTTTTCTCTTCCTCATTCATGGAAGCTCAATTTCCCATCTTTGTGGCCTTACGTTGGTCATTCTCCATGCTTGGAATGTAGTAGCTTCTCACTCCACATCCCCTTATTTCCTTAAGAGAAAATTCATGCACTATCTCCTACATGGAGCCCTTACTGATTTCCCTACCACTAGTGTCCTCCCTCCCAAACTACCTTGTATTGAACTACTTGGCATTTATTTGTATTTATTAACTTTATGTTTATAAACTTTATATATACTTTATATATATATATACTTTTAACTATAACTTTATATAAAATATATAGGTATGTGTATATGTGTGTGCATACACACACACACACACACACACATATTTTATCATGGTCTTATCTATTAGAATGTAAGGTCCTTTCAAGTAGGAATTTTTTTCATTCTTTGTATTTGTAACCCCTGTACCTAGCACAGTATCTGGCACATAATAGGTACTTAACAAATTTCTTAATTGACTGAACATAAGCAAATTGCAAGAATAATGCTTAACCCATGTAAAAAAAATAAAACTAGCTTTCCAAACAGTTGAGCATCAGCTTTTGTTACAGTTACAGTTATCCCTTCCATGTTGCAACTTTCTCCATCATGGTTTCAATATATTGCAGGTTGGGGTTAGAAATTAAATAAGAATTTTGGGGGAGTTTTGAGAAGGTCAGCATATGACAGAGAAAGAGTATTTTTATTTAACATTGACCTACATATGGCCTATGACCAAATATTTAACCTAAATTTTACAGTAAGGTATTGTAAACACCCCATAAAAGAAAGAAGAAATTCAGACTTCTTCTCTGGTATGATGAAGGGGCCAAGGATTTTATGTGGATTTTCCAGATCACAGGGCACTGTGATCCCTGACCCTCATGATGTGGAAGGGATAACTGTATTCATTAACTCACTAAATTAAGTCTGATTTGACTTCTGCTTGGTCTTATTTTTTCCATTAAAATGTATTACTATATATTTTTATGGTATTAAATGTTTTCTGGTTTTGGTTTGTTTTTGGTTGGTTTTTTTTTTGATTGGTTGGTTGGTTGGTTAAGTGGGAGAGCTTCATCTCCCATCTCTTCAGCTAAAGTCAGATTATGTCTGCGTAAAATTAGCTGAAATCTGAAGGAGGTGGGTTGGCACCTAAATTGAAAAACAAAATTGATGAAAAATCAGTTTGCTTACAAGATAGAGTTCATTAAGTTCCAGTTTTAAAGATAATTTTGTAGCAGGAGCCATCCCATAGAACATGCAGCAAATTTCCCTTCCTGCTTCTGACCCATCCAAATGCAACGCAAGTCATTTCTCAGAAGCAGAAAAGGCAACTTCACAGAGGTTCCTTAGCAAAGTCTTCTTTTTACTTTCACTGTAATAAGGCAATGGTGAACTGGAGGATGTGATGAGGTATTCGAATCATAATTTAGTGGAGGATGCTGCTAAACACAGATTCTTAATAAATGCGTTTTGATTTTCATTGAATTTTTCTCAACTTCTTGGGCAACTGGACAACTTTCCAAGGTCTTTCTGACTCTAGATCTTCTCAGTGTTATTTGGCATCATCTAGTATTATGAATTTCTGAACTCCACAGATGATTATATTGCTCAGGTGTGAAGGATCACTAGTGTTAGGTAAAGTAAAAAAAATTCATTTGATATAGGGTAATGGGAGAAAGCAATCCCAAAAAACAGCTAACAACTGACATAGGGCTAGTGGTTCAAGAGAATTCCAAGAAAAGTACTAAACCAAACCAAAAGAACCAAAAGGGGGAAGGGGTGGTATAGATTTAGATATTTTAAAATGAAGCTTTCATGTCAAGAGTATTATACTTGGGAAAGAGACCCCTGAGAACCAGGAAATCCTTTCTATGACATTTACTATTATATGACCATGGGCAAATCATTCAATTTTTTGTTAGACTCAGTTTCCTCATCTGTAAAAATGGGAATAATCAAAAACTCTAGAACTTGATTTCTTTTTTTTTTAATTGAAGAGTATTTTATTTTTTCCAATTACACGTAAAGGCAATTTTCAACGTTCAGTTTTTCAGAGATTTTGAGTTCCAAATTTTTCTCTACCCCTTCCTCCCATCCTCCTATCCCAAGATGGCAAGCAATCTGGGTTATACAGGCAATAATGCAAAACATTTCCACATTAGTCATGTGGAATTTGGTTTCACAGGGGTGTTGTGAGGACCAAACGAGATAACATCTATAAGGGCTTTGCAGCCCTTAAAGATACATAACTAGGGATAGTTATATACATATATGTATATTTATACATGTATATGTATATTTGTATTATATGTGTATTGTGTATATACATATAGGTATTTATATACCTATATGTATGTATGTGTATGTGTTGAAGGCTGTTCCCCACATGTAGCATGGGGCTGTCATTTATGAACCAAAGTTAGAGGCAGAATAGATATCTCTAGCCTCTTCTCCAAAGAAAACTTTAATTACTGCCAGGAGGGAAAGCAGGAGGTTGGAGCCAGTTTAACCATTCTGCTCTCCTCTGACAGAGGGGGTAACCGATCAGAATTATGTTTATTTTCTCCCTTAAATATTATTAGTCTAGACAGGATGTGATTTTTCAGGTTCAGTCTAACTTCTGGTAACTGTTTCATTAATGGGGGAAGCAGGATCCCAAGCTTTATATCCAAGGTTTGACTCCTTTCCCACCTGAAATGTTAATGAGAGTTAAAGATCTTCACCACTCATTAATGGGCCTGCCTATTAAGGGAAGTTTAACTGGGGGAGATGTGTTTTGTAGGAATACCCACACCTTTTGTTCATTATCTAATGAGGTACTGGTTCTCAAGGGTTCTGATGCCCTCTGACTCTGAAAAGTGTATATATACTCTGAGGTGTGGTTTTGCTTTGGGACTTACTCACTGGAAGTGTTTGTTTGGCCAGATAAGATTCTGGGCAGCCGCTAAGGAGCACTCCAGCTTTGAAAACCCAGATGTTGTGCTTCTCTCTCTGGTAACTAGGTATGTATAGTCAGATAATTGGATCTGTCTGTTGATCTATGATGTATGTATTGCTTATGGTTAGACAGCTGGAAGCCCTCTCTGTTGGTCTTTATTTCTCTGTATTTTCTCTGAAGTTCAGGGGGCTGACTTTTTCCCCTGAACTAAGTGAATGTTATATATGCTTGATTGAAGTAGAAGGTTAACCCCTCAAAAATTGCTTTCCTTTTAGAAAGGCAGATCTACGAACCTGTACAGCAGGTGCTCCTGTGTATGTCAGGGTCCTTGCTGTTACACCATCAAATATCAGTTCCACAACGAACATAGAAATCAATTAGCAAAAATTCAAAAACAAAAACAAACAACCCACATTTATCCAAGCTGGCAGCAAAACAGAACTCAGAGAAAGTGTATGTAGTGGAATATATACCAGACAATATATTGCGAAAGAGTTCTCTCATTGGGAGTGAGATAACTCAGCTTACCCAAGAGGCAGAATTCTAGATCTCAATCAAGGACATCTTCTCTGAAGTCTCTACTGTAGCAAGTTGAATCTGGGAAGATGATAGAGACTTCTGGCTCTTCTCATGTCAGCTTCTTCCTAGAGTCTTTTCCTTCTACAACCATGGAGGAAGAAAGGGGTGACATCATTCATCTGCCCTCTCAAAGTGGGAAGCCGGGAGAACCTGAAGCAAATGCAGAACATGTATCAATTGGAAGACAATTTGAAGAAGACAGAGAGTGGAGTCTCTAGCTTGTACTAACTGCTTCCGATGCAGGTTCAGGACATTGATCTCTACCAATAATGGTTGTGGGACTGGGGTTACATGTACATGTATGTATTGTATGTTGTATGAACATATACAGGTATATATAATATGCATATCTAAATTCAACTCTTTTATTAATTTAACCAACTTTGTGTTGGGGTTAGATTTAGGTTTCCTCTTTTCACAAAACAAGTCAAAGCACAGAGAACTTTTCATTTCAAAATGGGCAGGGAACAAACATTTATTAAGTAGCTTGCTTAATATTACAATGCATTATGCTAAGCCTATACAAATATTATCTTATTTAAACTTCACAACAATCCTGGAAGGTAGATGCTGTTATCATCATCATCATCACCACCTCTATTTTACAATTGAAGAAACTGAGGCAGACAGATGTAAAGTGATTTTTGGAGGGTCAGACAGGTATCTAAGACTGGATTTGAACTCAGATCTTTCTGACTCCAGATCCAGCACTCTCTATCCTCTGTGCCACCTAGCTGCCCCTAAAATAAGAAACATTTCCCAAATAACGATGATGCCTTATCTTTGTATTGAATTTATCTCCATTTTCTTGTTTCTTCAGCTAGACTTTTTCACAAAGTGAGAATTTTGAAAATTAGAAAAAGGTCCTTTAGGCCTTCAATGAACTCCTATTGCTCATGATGAGATAACTCTATTTCTCATCAATAGTTCTGCTTAGTTTAGATGCCACAAAACTTCCCCTCCCAGATGGATTCTTTTGTGAAGGCAAACTAAGCCATCTTCTGACTCAGAATTTCTGAAGATTTAGATTTCTGAATGGGTATTGCCTCGGACAACCTGAGACCTAGGAAAGACCTTGGCTTTAAAAGGCCATGGTCTCCCACTGCTCCAGGACCCTCATCATTTGTCTTGACTTATGTCTAACCACTGGACTCTGATGACTCTGGAGGAGAAAGTGAGGCTGATAACTTTGCACAGCTCTGCAATTCATTTGCAAGTCAAGACATCACCTTCATGGTATCATTAGTCTGAGAAGGAAGGACAACAGTTGCTCGTGGCTGGTGCCCAATTTCTAGGAACTGAGGAACAAAGACCTTACTAGGGGAGAATAACTGAAGCTTTGCCCAAGAGCGTTGAACATTAGAGAATTGATTCTCTTTCAGCAGCTTCAAAACAGCTGAGTTTAGCACCTGGCTAGCTGATGGATAATTAGTTAAAATAGGAAATTGCTTTAGTCTCTGCTCTTCTCCCTTCCTCCATAACAGTAATAGTCAGTGAGCAAGCACATATTTAGGACCTACTCTGAGCCAGGCACTGTGCTAATGGCTGAGGACACAAAGAGAGGAAAAAACAAAAAACAGTCCCTCAGTCTAATGATGGAGACAACAGGCAAATACCTAAGTACAAAGGAGATAGAAACAGAGTAAATTGGAGATAATCAACAGAGGGAAGGCATTGAGGGGGATCAGGAAAGGCTTTGTGTAGAAGGGATTTTTGCTGAGACTTGAAGAATGCCCTTCTTTTTGGGGTTCAATTTTCTCCCCTGTGGCCCCTCTCCATCCCAAATGAATTTGGTTTTGAAATTTGAATTGCTGTCCAGTTTCCTGTTTTGTGTGCCAGATTGGTTTTTTTTGTAAAGTTTGCCTCACACACTAAAAATGCTAGCTGTTGAGAAAACCGTAGATTCAAACTCCAAAGCAAACAATTCTAATTATATAAAACTTTAAGTTTTCTGGTCTTTGAGATCAATTTTTCTTTCTCCAGTTTTAATCAACTCATTTTAAAGAGGAGAAGTGAAAACTATCCTTGACCATAACCATTTATTCTTTTCAAAGAAACTCCAGAGTGTACACAGAAATTTCTCCCTAGATAAACAGGTTGCTGTTGACCCTGGAATGAGATATCGGCTTTTCTTTTGATTGATTTTTAGAGGTATAGTCTAACTGATTGAATTCCGTTGCCAGTACTGGATGAGAAGTGTGCACTGAATGTAAAGGTAAGGGTCCCTATTTGCCTACCTGCTTGACTCAGAATAAATCACAATTTTCAAAACTGTCAGTTATCCTGATTGTAAAATGAGGGGGCTGGACAGTAAATCTTAAATTCTGCAATTAGAAAACAAGTGAATGAGAAAGCATTTTCTTTTTTCAAAGCAAGATAGTCTCTGATCTCAAAGAGCTCACATTTTAATATAAGACATAATCCATATTTGAGTTTTCTGCTTGTATCAGTAAGTACCCCAACATACACAGGGAGGCCTGCTACCACAGGTTCTTAGATCTGCATTCATAAAAAGAAAGGCAACTTTTGAAGGGTTTACAATCACTTTTATCAAGCACATGTATCATTCCTTTAACCAAGCACATATATCATTCACCTAGTTCAGGGGAGTCAACACCCTGAACTTCAAAGAAAATACAGAGAAATTAAAGATCAATAGACATGACTTCCTCTGCCTGAATTCAACAGACAGTTGAACCCCAACTGTCTGACCATAGTTATCAGAAAGAGAAGCACTGACATCTGGGTTTTCAAAGCCAGGGGATTCCTTAAAGTGGCTTCCCAGAGTCCTCTTCTGACCAAACAAACACTTCCAGTCAGTAAGCCCCAAAATAAAAAAACCCACACCTCAGAGTCTTCATATACTTTTTAGAGCCAGAGGGCATCACATCCCTTGAGAACCAGTGCCTCACTAACAAAAGGCCAAGGACCTTCTTACAAATCTTCCCAGGCTGGACAATGGGTGGGAAAGATCCTCCTTAGTCATATTCAAAAAGAGGCATTATACTTCTTGGATATACTAAAGCAAAAACAGCAAAAGATCCTATTTTACTTGCCATTACACAGCTGCAAGTCACACGAAAAGGTCTCATGGTTTTTTGTTTTTTTAATTTATAGAATAAAACAAACATTTCTATAACATAGCATAACAAAAAAAGATGGTTGGACACAAACTGCAAATCTGTTACGTACAAATGCTATTCCTTTTAAATATATAATAAAATTATGTAAATTTATTTTTTTCTTTTTATTTTCTTCTCCCTGCCCTAGAGATGGCTACCATTAGACACAAACAGGTATATGCATATGTAAAATAATTTGTTCATGCTTCTGTTTATCAGTTCTTTCTCTGGATACGATAGCATCTTTCTTCTTGTGTCTTTTATAGTTAATTTGGGTATTTATGATAGTCAAAATTATGATCTTTACAGTATAACAACAAAGCAGATGGTGGTTATGTATCTTCTTTAAAGTCCCTTCAACTGATAAGATAACCTCCCTTTCTGATCTTGAACCATGACTGTGCCAAGAAGTTTGGTTTTGAGAACTCTTTTCTGAGTCTTCAAGTACGGTGTTTTCTGAGGAGGTGGGGGCTTGAGCCCCTGCAGAAGCAGTAGCCAGGTCACATCACTAATAGCTGTTTGCCAGGGTGTTGGCTTAAGAGGTGGGGGCATAAGGAGAGAAGACAAATTTCTGCCTGCATGCTGAATTTGTTTGGAAAAGAATAAAGTGTGATGGCCAAGGATACTTTTCAACATTCCCTTCAAAATAAATTGATCACCAAACATAGAGAAAAAATTTTATCAAAGACAATTTAATTAGGATTATTTCAAAACAGGTATGTTGTTAAATATTTACCAGCCAGCCTACCCCTGCCTTTAAGTCTTCATGGTCTAATGCGCTGCTTTGCACAGTGCCCTGGCACACAGTAGGCGTTATTTTAATGCTTACTGACGCGATTGCTTTAAAATGTGTTTGAGCGAACGACTAAGGCATGTGCATCTAACTGAATTTCCAGGATGTATCTGTCCATGTCTGTGAACGTCCATGAAATCTCCATGGAGCCCGAGAATCCGTCAGGGGCCATGGAGGAGAAAGACGTGCGCTCAAAGCAGTTACCGCGGCTTCCTTACGAGTTTTGCACAAGTCAGCCAACTGCAGCCCGCAGGCATGCGCTTAGCAGAGCCTGGAGGGGAGCGGGGAGTGGGGAAGAATACTACATTTCCCAGAAGGCACAGCTGGCATGCGCTCTTAAATCCGGGCAGTCCAGGGCCTGCGGAGGGGCAAGGGAGAATACTGTAATTCCCAGAAGGCACAGCTGGCATGCGCTCATGAACCCAGCAGTCCAGAGCCTGGAGGGGCGACAATACTACATTTCCCAGAAGGCATCGCTACCATGCGATAAGCCACAGAGAAGAGACTGGCGAACTTTCTTGCCCCGCACCGCTCTCTCCTTCCCGGAACAACCGTCATCCTCCGCTGCATGGCATGCTGGGATTCGTAGGCTTCCTCCGCTTCGCGGGCCAAGATCGGGGCTGCCCATGAGGTTGCCAGCGTTTGCCCGACTTCTGCGATCGGCGCTCGTCTGAGCGGGAGCTGAGGGGGAGGCGGCGGCGGCGGCTGGGGGCGGCGGCGGCGGCGTGGGTGCCCCGGGGCTCGCGCGGCGCGCGCTCTCCCCTTCCTGCTGCGGCGGTGACCCCGCCCGCTCGTCGGGCGCCACGCAGTAGGAGACTCGGAGGAGCTGCGAGCGGCCGGCCCCCAGCGGCGGCCGGGGCTGCGGAGCTCGCCGCCTCCCTTCCTCCGCGGCTCCATGGTGGCGACCTGCTCCCGGGGCTGAACTAGGCGCGGAGGGGATGGAGTGACCGGCCGGGGAAGGTGGGCTCGCCTCGGGGGAGGGCTGGCGAGGGCCGGGGGGTGTTCCCCTCCCCCGCCGCTGCGGGGGTCGGGGCTGTCACCCCCGGCCCATTTCATCCAGGCCGTCGGGGGGGCAATCGGGTGGGTGTCGGCGGGTCGTCTCTCCCTCCCACGCGAGCAGCACGTGGGGCCCCCGTCCCCCACCGCAGCCTGCCCCACCCGAGACCCCTGGACTCTTGGAAGGGATTCCGCGAGGACTGGAGCGGGGCGCCCTTAACATTCCACGCAGGCTCTCGGTTCTCTCTTTTTTTTAATCCTTTTTCTAATTTTTTGGCGTAAAGTAAGATGCTCCCGTAACCGGAAAAACGAGTCCTGGGCCTCCGAAAGTGCTCATTAGTCGCCTGGGGTGGGGAGGGAGCGGGGCTGGGAAGACAGAAACACGCGGTTTATGGTAGTCGCATCCAGGCAATTATAAACTTGTCATTCGGGTAATGAGGGGATGTTTAAAAAAAAAAACCTTCAGGATGACTTTAAAGAACCTTCACTGCAGTGTGGAAGGGTTTTTTATTTTAATTTTTTCTTCCCAAGGGGTTTAGTTATTGATAATGGATGAGATGTTAATGAGTCCTTTTTTAAGTGTCAGGGCTCTGTGGTTTAAATCTTTCGATATTACCACAAAACGGATCGTACTTTATTATCATCACCTGCAACTTGGGGGTGATGTAGTTTTTTATTCTAGTAACCACTAGGTTTTTGTCCACCTCCCCGTCTTTTATCTCCCCACACCCAAAGGGAAGTGTTGAGTTTGCAGTAATTAAATTTTTGTGCTTTTTTGGTATATTGTGAGCTCTTGATTAGCCTTGTCAGTGAATTATTTTCACCTTTTAGACAGCTAGATGCTCCTTGGAGTCAGAAAGATCTGAATTCAATTCGGGCCTCAGAACACTAGCTGTGTGTGACCCTGGGCAAGTCACCTAAGAAACGATGAAATTTAAGAGAGGTCAAGTCCCTCAGTCAACAAATATTTATCATTTATATATGCCACATATACATATATATTATATATACACGACACACTCATAAGAAGGGGATCATAATAGCGCCTAACTTGATAAGGTTGCTGTGAAGATCACTTGGAAATAATCTGGTAAAGGGGCTTACAACCTTAAAGCCCATTTATAAATGTTAGCAATGATTTTCATTCAGGTAACCGCTGGCATATGGGTCAAAGGGTTTTTCCCCCTTTTTTAGGGTTGGGTTTTTTTGGTGTCTTTTATGTTTTTATAAATTTATTTAACTTTTTACATTCATTTTCACAAAATTTTGGGTTCCAAATTTTCTCCCCATTTGTCCCCTCCCCCACCCCAATACATCGAGCATTCTAATTACCCCTATCACCAATCTGCCCTCTCTTCTATCATCCCTCCCTTCCTTTGTCCCCATCTTCTCTTTTGTCCTGTAGGGCCAGATAACTTTCTATTCCCCGTTACCTGTATTTCTTATTTCCTCGTAGCAAGAACAATAATAGTTGTTCCTAAAACTTTGAGTTCCAACTTCTCCCCATTCCCTTTGGGAAGGCAGGCAATTCAATATAGGCTATATCTGTGTAGTTTTGCAAATGACTTCGATAATAGTCCTGTTGTGTGAGACTAACTATATTTCCCGACATCCTATCCTGCCCCCCATTGCTTCTATTCTCTCTTTGGATCCTGTCCCTCCCCAAGAGTGTCGACTTCAAATTGCTCCCTCCTCCCATTGCCTTCCCTTCCGTCATCCCCCCCACCCTGCTTATCCCCTTGTCTCCCACTTGGTGTCTTTTATAAAAGGCCAAGTATACATCATTCTACCACATTTCTGGGGCTGTGGCAAGGATACTGAACTTAAGAGTCATGGAATTGCCTGGACCTTCCTCTTATTGCCTGTGTAAACTCTGGCAAGTCACTTTTTCGCCTCTTGGGGCCTCAGTTTCCTCATCTGGAAAATGAGAAGATTATACCAGATGATTTCCAAAGCTCCTTTTGGCTCTAAATCTGGAACTAAGATGCTGTAATCCTATAAATAGATTAGAAGTTATTTTCCCAAGATCACAAAATAAATGCAGCAGAAATGTGATGAGAATTTCAGCCCTTAAGTATTATGCTGACTTTTTCTTCTCGTGTTCCCTCTTAGCTTTAGATTTAGAAGGACCTTGGAAAGTCATCCAGTCCAACTCCATCATTTTTCAGAAAAGGAAACTGAGACCTAGATAAGTTAGTTGATTTACCTAATAGAACACAGGTTAATCAGAGCTGAGAGTTAAAGCTAGGTCATGTGACTCCTCCAAATCCAGCGCGGGCGTGCGCACACACACACACTCACATTCACACTCACACTCTTAGCACTGTGCCTATATACTTTCAGGAGAGATCTGTATTTTCTTCGCCCATTTTAAAGATAGAGGACTGGAACTTAGAAAATTTGCAGCAAACCAGTGGGGCTAAGGCTCCCTTTTCTCCCCCACCCCCTACAAAGGTAGGGAACAGTGATTTAGCTTCACATTGTTTATGTATGTATGGCTTATTGTGATAAAGATCTCAGCTTCAGTTAAAGTTCTGTTAAAGAGTGATAGAAGAGATTGCTGTAGGAAAATTATCAAAGTAATGGAAGGAAAGTGAACCTTGGAGGTCATTTGAAGTCTAAATTCCCTTTCCATTGTTCCCAACAAGTGATAGTGCCTGACCCACCTCCAGTTAATAGGTAATCTTTTAGTGAACTGGAAGGAGACTTAGTTACTTGAGACAAAAGTTAAGGTACACGATCCCTGTCCGTTGATTTTTTTTTTAATTTAATGAAATACTAGGAAAAATGAATTGAAGATATTTCAGTTATCTAAGTGAATTTGTACTTCAGAAATGGAAATACTGGGTTTCCTGTGGTGACTGCATTTGCAGAGTAAATTCAGAGTTCTCTTCAACTTTTAGCTGTACGCTATTGATACTCTGCCAAGAACTGACTGCAAAGGGTTGATAGACTTTTCAACACATACCTAGTTCTGTAGTCTGTTCACATGTTAATAATATAGAAGTGGAGAGAAGCCCTCGTCATCCAAGGTCTGACTTCTTTGATTCTAGCCCAAGTAGCTTATCTACTTTGTTTCTCTACTGTATTGAAATGTTTGCGTGTATTTTCTTAACATTGACTTTGCCCTTTAGCCCAATCCCATTCCTGTTCTTGAGGAAGATCTCATTTCTGTAACTGAGAAGTGTGCCAGATTTCGTAATTGTGAAAAAAGAAGCGATTCAGCCCTCATCCCTTTTGGGCCTTCAGATTAGAGGCACCATCGTAGAATGTTGCATATTTTTTCTTTTCTTTCACCTCTAGATCACTAACCCTTCTAATCACTCACTGAACTATTAAAATTGATGGTTAGAATTATGTAAGTGGCATTTTAATAAGGAACTAAATGATATTCTATTTAACCATAAGTTTTAAGAATACAGATTCTTTCTGTTCTATAAGTTTTTCTACTCTGTGAATTGCATTTCTAGCATTATGGGGTGGAGGAAAAAGCTAAGAACGATTTCAGGAGAGTTTCCTAAGTAGAACTAATTCTCCATTATCTAGGGGATAATTAATAAGCTCCTGGTTCTATTTCTTTTTATTTGATTATTCATGAACATCTCTACCAGAAAGTGAAATGCAACAGGTCATGCTTGCTCTTTGTCAACCACTCTGATTAAAAGGTTTTGGACTTGAGTGTCTTGAGAGAGGGCTGTGTAGTTTTAACTCTTGAATTGCTCACAGGTTGAGAACTGGAAGTCATCCAGCCCAACCCCCTCATTTTGCAAGTGAGCAAACTTGTGGTTTGGAAAGGTTGAGTGTTTTCCCAGGTCGAACAGGTAGTGAGAAGACCTGGGACCCTCATCCAGGCCCTCTGCCTCCACGTTCTATGTGCTGCCTCATTTCTAGCCCAAGGATAGTGGGGGCAGGATTGTGTGATGGTAGACACTTGATAGAGCCCATTAGGTTTTACACAATTTAACATATGAGCCTTCCAATAACCAGTCTTCCATTTCAGGTGAAAAAAAAGTAAATCTTGAATTTAAATGACTCCCCAGACGTGCTACTAATGTGTGACAGGGTCAGGATTCAAATTTGTGTCTTCTTACTTGGAACTGAGGTTTTTCCACTTTACTATAGTTTTTGTGAAAAGTTCAATTTTTGAACAACTGGTTTACTCTGGTTATTGGGTAGAATTATGGGAAATAGCAGAGAATTGCCATCCATAACACATTTTTACATTTACTTTAATCATACCTTGGAAAAACAAAATAATGAAGAATTGTCCATTAGATTTTTATAACTTAAACTGAGAATTAATTACTTCCTCTTAAAATTTGGTTATTGTTTAATATAAACCCGCATCTTTGTGCATAGAAACAAAAAAGACTTTTAGTAAAAATTCCATGTACAGGCTTTCATTTTAAAAGATTTTTTTTTTTAACAATTTTTGGACCACCATAAATTACATTTAATGTAATTAATTTTTAAAACATGAAATTCTTTTGATAAGCATTTTTTTTGCACATAAATACTGTTTCAATTTTTTTTTTTTTTTTTGGTATGCAGATGTTTGTGAATTCTACTGTGCGATCAGGGGGCACACCTAATAAGATTTGGAAACTCAGAGCATAGCAGCAGGCATGGATGAACAGGCCCTCTTAGGGCTAAATCCAAATGCTGATGCAGACTTCAGACAAAGGGTATGTTAAATTTGTCTAATTTTTTTTTTAAACTGTTACAGTGCAGCATAATTGTGGATGTTGTTAGATAATTGAAGGTTAGACTAACCTTTTACTATGTAGTACTATCTTATTCATGTAAGTGATAATGAATATTTGTGCAGAAAACTTTTTATATTGACCAAAGTGCTTTGACATCTGCTCCATTGGCAATGCTGAAGTAAAACCATGACTTGTCTTTTTAAATGAATTCATAAAGATTTATGTGAAGGTATAGAAATTTAACCTTTACTGGAAGATGGGGCATTAATGTTATTTCATCCTTTACTTTTTTTCTATTTAGGATTGCAAACTGTTAAATTATTGAAGATAGAAAGGCACTCTTCTATAGCTGAAGTGCTTCCTCTCCCATGTTTAACCTGGTCTATAGCATCACTTAACTATTGCATATCTAATAAATCTAATATTTTTGGTAAAGTTTATCTCATTAGATTAATGTTCTTCATATACAACCTAAGGTGATTTAAAATAAATCTGTATCTTGGTATAGCAGTATTCAGCAGAAAGTAGAACTTAACATAAGATGGTTTTGTCCAGGACTCTGTCCTAAGAAATTTAGTTATTGAAGCACCTCAAAGATTTTGTCAGCTGTAAAATGGTTCTTTGATGTGATTCCAAAGGATAATGTAATAATGAGGTGGTATTGTAGTCAGGAAACTTAATCGTCTAAGAGAGTTGTTTTAAGTAGTCCAAACTATAAGTTAATCCTGAATGCAAACATGATTCAAAAGCCTTTAAGAAAAAATTAATTAATTTTTTGAAGTCTTCAGACTGTAGGAGGAAAGAGGGACTTCTTTCCCACTGCTCTTTTTCTTCTTGCCTTTTCCAGTTGCAATGGATGGCACCATATGTGCAGGGTATTTAATAAGTGCAGTCATCTCAGTCACGTCCAACTCTTTGTGACCCCTTTTGGGGTTTTCTTGGCAAAGATACTGGAGTGAGTTGACATTTCCTTCTCCAGCTCATCTTACAGATGAGGACACTGAGGCAAACAGGGTTAAGTGACTTTTCCAGAGTCATACAGCTAGTAAAAGTCAAAGGCCAGATTTGAACTCCAGAAGATGAGTCTTCCTGACTTCAGTCCTGGTGCCATCTCACTGTCTAGTTCAGTATTTTTGGAGCAGGGAGAAGCAAACAAGGGGATCCATAGAGTAAATCAGGTCATGAACTGAGAACTGAAAGAGAAGGCCATTGAGTCCAGACTCCTCATTTCATGGGTGAGGTGCTGGGACCCACAGGCTAAGTGACTCCCTAAGGTGACAGGCCTAGAGTCAGAACAAGATCTGACTCCAGGGATGGTGCTCATTCCATGTCCTGTCTGCCCAGGTTGTTGGAGTTGTCTTAAGAGAGATAGTAATTGACCTGATTGGGCAGCTTAGAGAGAGTGAAGCAGGAAGGGATGACCAGAAGAGAGTTCTGTAGGAAGCTGACAACTTCACTGTGCCTCCCAAAAAAAAGAACACAGATGGCAGTGGATTCAAGATGGATGGGAAAGAGCAATAAAAAAGTCATACGTTAAACAATGAAATATTTTGTCACGTCACTTTCAGAACCTTTAGAATACCCTTTTGGTGTTGCCTTATCTTTTTTATTGTTGTCTGGAGAGATGGCCAGGTAATTTCAGTTTGCAGAGGGCCCTGACTGCCTGCAATGGGTTAAAGCGGCGCCATTTGTATCCAGCTGCTGTTGGGTCACTTTACCAAGTAACATTCCCTGCTTTCCCTTGATGCTTTGTGCTATAAATTGAATTGATGATGCTGCTCTTGGGAAACAACAATATCACACAATACATAAAGTCAAGCTGACAGTTGTACCAGATGAAGATACTAGTGGCAACTCTTTGTTGCTGTGATACCTCTTATTTAATTATTTCAGAATTTCATTCACACTGTCAGATTTTAAAATCATATTTCTAATTACCCAACAACTCCATGGAGCAAGTTTCACAAAATGTGGAACTTAAAATTCCCTTGCACTATGTCCTTATGTATGTGTGAAATGTGGCTGATTTGAAGCTCTGGTTCAGAGCATCCCAAGTGTTGCTCCCGAGTTAGGAGAGAAGAAAGAATTCCCTTCTTTCATCTTGAGAGTGGGAAAAGAGACTATTTGATTCTGGTGATGAGTAGAAGTGACCTCAGCAATATACCTAAGACCAGGGACTGAACAACACCTCCATGTCCCATCTTTAAAGATATTCTAAACTAAAGCTTTGACCATTCAAAGATAACTGGTACTCAGTAGGAACACCTCCCAGATTCTGCATTTGTAGTTTTAATTTTTTTTAGAGAGTTAACATGTTTTGTTGACAAAAGATATTTCCTCTTCTATCCTGTGATAGCTCAAATGATACACTGAGATTTTTTTATTCTCTCTTTAGTGCTGATTTTCTATTAAGTTAATATATTCTATTCAAAACTCTTAGGTCACAAAGAGGGCTAGGATTTCAAACTGATGCTTATTAGTGGTAACGTTTAGGAGACATATGACTGTTAAAATCGTGAACACACATTTTTATTTTAAGCTTGTAAGTTATAAAACCTAGGTATTTAGATTTAGATAAAATTAGGTGGCAGATTGGTACATAGGAAGTTTTAGTAAATGCTGACTCATTATTAAGTATTGCTTACTGAATTTTTGTTTAGAAAATAGTGGGACATTGATCTTGTTTAATTCTAAGTGAATTTTTCTTTTTTTGTTGTAGGCACTGGCCTATTTTGAGCAGTTAAAGATTTCCCCAGATGCCTGGCAGGTGTGTGCAGAAGCTCTGGCCCAAAGGACATACAGGTAATTAGAATGTAATCATTTTGTAGAACTCTCAGAAGACTTTAAATTTAAACCTAACTAAATTTAAGAAGAAATCAAGATTTTTCTGACCTCTCTATGCAAGAACATTTCACGGAACCTTATAATTTGGGAACAACTTCATATATAACGATTAAATAGGCAGGGACGCTAAAGAACAAATTAATAATCTGAAGACTTCTATAAATAATTACAAATTCTAGTTGTTGTTTTTTTATGTGGATTAGACTAAAGGCATAGGTAGTGCTAATCTTCAACTTCAAAAATCCTACGTTATTTCAGTTTTTGAGTTAGAAATATCATAGATCTTGTTGCAACCAGTGGAAAAGGTTTGATCCAGTTAAGGAGGAAAACATTAATATCTGATATTGAGAACAAATATTAGTTAATATTGTAAAATGTAATTAAAGTAGGATAATAGATTTAGAACTGTAGAGGACCTTCTATTTCATCCAGTCAACTTGAATCATATAGATAGGAAATGTCAGAACTGGGATTTGAACCCAAGTTCTTTTCAGCTCCAACACATTTTCTACTATATAGCTTATGTTTTTTGAAGAAGCATTTAAAGAGTGATTTAGGGCACAACCAGCTGGCATAGGGCTAGCTCCTGGGGTCACAAAGAACAGAGGGCTAGCAAAACAGTGCTGCTGCAACCAGATTACAGAGTAACTGGGGCATGTGTAACAAATTAAATACAACACAACCTACATAATGTTAGTTTGTGGTTTTCTGAGTCAGTGTGGGGGCAGCTGCTGTCGTGAAGCAAGGGTTCTTAACTTTTGTCTGATGAAAACTGTCATCCCCATGTTAGAATACTGTTTTTAAATGCATAAAATAGCAAGGAAACTACTCATATCAAAATAGATTTATCAGAGCACTGAAACATTGACACACACTGCCTTTAATGTCAAGCAATGTTGTGGTAAAGGGAGAGCTCACATTTGACTCGACTTTGGAGATTAAAATTTTCACACCCACCTATACTCGTAAATCCACTTGTCTTAGAAATGCAAGCTATTGGGGGGTACCCAACAGGGAGACTGTGGTTATTTCATTGTCACTCATCAGCTTATAACATTGCATCCTTTTGTTACAGTTAACTTTATAAACATAGTAATGTTTCTGGGAGCATCAACTGCCTGGATTTCATTAGTGGTAGAGCTTCATTTACTTAGTGAGAGCAGGGATATGAGTAGGCAGGCTAGAGTTATCACCATTAACTGGGTCTACCATCTAGGTTTCCCAGCATAGATCATTCTACTTTTACAGACATAGTGGTTTTATATAATATATAAAATACAAAAGCCACTAGATGATATATTTATATTTATATATGTATATTATATATTATAGGAAATATCAGTATTATAATATATATTCATATATAAATATATGTGTATGTATATAAATATGTAATACATATAAATATGTAGGTTTATATAAGATATTTCTTAGTTATTAAGACCTTTACGCATATCAGATATAAGCTGAAACATTTTGATTGTCCCATGTTTATTAAATTAATAGGAGACATTTTTTTTTTGGCGGGGTATATGAGTAGTATTTTAAGATTTAGACTAGCTTATGTGATAAAAATATAAGTTAAATGTAAAATGGAAAGAATATTTCTAAAAGCACAGTGTTTTTAACTGGTTAGTTGGTGATATCAGTGCCTTGTATTTTCTGTTAATCCTTCCACTCACCAAATTCGTTAATTCTGTAAGAGTTAAGGGTAAGTTTTACTGTTAAATGTGTTGAGAATTTTTGTTGTTATTTTGTTTGTTTTGATCCTTATTCTGATTATGTTTTCTTTTCCTTTTTTTCCAGTGATGATCACGTCAAGTTCTTCTGCTTTCAGGTTCTAGAACATCAAATAAAATTCAAGTGAGAAATTTTTCCTTTCCCCATCCCCTTTTAACGTTAAGATCTCCATGGGAAAATTGGTTTTGTTTTCTATTTACCGTGTAATAATATTTAGCATTTGTTAGGTGTTTCCTCTTCAGAGAATTAGAACACAGATTGGCATAATTAGTGCGGTGGCAAATTAGTTTTCATAAGGCCATGGCTTCTGATTTTGCTTCTGCTGTGGCTCCTCAGTTTTTAAGATGGTTCACCTTGTCCTTCAGTGACCTGTGACCCTCCACAATCACATTATCTGATTTCTAGCTACAAAATAAGTGTAATGGCACTTTTTAAAAGTTGCAAGCAGTGCCAGCTTGAACTATTACATCCAGCATAAGATGTCTCATGAGGCTCTTTAGCGTATTAAATTTGGTCAGAATCAGTCAACTTCACATTCACAGGGTCTGCATCTAGAAACCATTGTCCAGCTCCCTAACTGAACAGAGGAGGAAGTAGAAGCTCATCAAGGCGCTTGCTGATTTCTCTCTCAGTCAGGGAGTTGGGATTCAGACCCAAATGATTCCCTGTCTAAGGCCTTTTCCACAGTAGGAGGACCCTTCCCTACCCAGTCTCAGGGGTGTGATGAGCGGAGCACCTTGTGAACCTATAGAACTATGAACTATGACTACTACTAAGTTAGGGAGCAAAATACCTTTCCAGTCAACCACAAACAAATCTCTCAAAGCAAAATAAAATACCTATTTCAATGAAAAACAAGAGAAGTGAGGTGAATTCAAGAGCATCTTCAAAATATATTTTTAGAAACTAGAATAAAATAGTGCCAATTTCCTATTATAGGAACTAAATTCAGAAAGAGTAAAAGTGATATGTAGCGATGTGTGCACGTGATATAGGGAAGTGATATCTGTGAATAACATTTTTTATATTCAATTATTCTTGCCTATTTTTCTCCCCTTTATATAAAGCATTTTAGGCAGCTAAGTGCTATAGAAATATGTCACAGATTGAGCCTAGTGTCAAATTAAAGGTTTAAGTCCAAATTAGCTAATAATCAGATCCTATTAATTGATGTATTTGATCGTTGTCAGTTGCCTATTCATGTTTACTTTGTAATTTAGCAAGGGGAGAAAAAATAGAAATTATGGATTAAGAAAATATATACTGTTCTACTATACTTAAAAACATTTAAGACTTTAAGCTAGATTAACAGAAAGATTAAGTTTTTAATGTTTTGTACTGTTGACTAGGGTAAAGTTTTCCTTAAAATTTGGAATTCCTTGAGTCTTGAAACATTTCATTGTTCTTCTGGGGTTAATGGATGTCTGCTTCTAGGATAAAGGGGATTCAGAAAAATAGCCCAAAACGAGGTGAAGGGTGATAGATGAGAAGAGCTACTAGGACAGTTTAGGGGAAGACTCCAAAAGGGGGTGTCAGGGTGTGTGTGTGTGTGTGTGTGTGTATGTGTGTATGTGTATGCACGTGCGCACAGTGTGAGATCAGGCCAAAGGAGTCCAGCCCACTGCATTCACCACATTCATCACCCTGTGGCAGACCCATGATCTGTCGTATCACCTGAAGACAAAGGACTCCTCATAACAATTGGAGAAATGTTGACTTTGTGAATTCTGAACTTTATGTTAAATGACAAGCATTTTCTTGGAAATGGATTGCTTCACAGTTGTTATAGTTATGTAGAATAACCCAGTAAGCCTTTGAAGATTGGTTGAATAACGACTGATGTTTATAGAGAGCTTGCTTTACATTATTGCCTTTGATCTTCATAACTGCTCCAGTTATTATGTCCATTTCATAAGTGAGAGAACTTGGGCTCAGAAGGTGCCTGACTCAGCCTCCCATGGTCTTTAGCTAGTAAGTGTCCAGGGCAGAATTCCAGGTCGCATCTCTTCTGGCTCCAAGGTCCAGTGTTCTTTCGACTCATCGAGTGCCTCACTTTTTATGTGTTTTGTTGCAGGTATTCAGAACTCACTGCAGCTCAACAGCAGCTAATTAGGGAAACTCTTATAACTTGGCTACAAGCTCAGGTAAAGTAGTAACGCAGCAGAAGGTTTCTTAGCTTCATTTCCAGCAAAAACCACAAAGTCTTTAAGTAATTATCTGTTTCTGGATTTGCGTATTTTTCTATTGGCAACTGTTGATAAAAGAACTGACTTTGATCTAAAGAACCTTTCAGAAGCGTTCTCTTTTGAAAGAAGAGGGGAAAAAGAAGAAAAAACCTCTATAACCACTTTTGAAATTTTATAGACGATAAGATTTTCAACATTATGATTTCAGTGTTCTCTAAATATCGTGTCCCAACGTTTCATGCTTTTTCAGCTGAAGCAGCCAAATGAGTGTCCAGTACTTGAAGTTTGTACTTAAAGCTGTCCAGCTGTCCTGCAGTTTCCATGGTGCTTGACATACACATTTGACTACTTAAGTTCACAGAGACATTGACTAACATTGTGTAGCATAGTTGAGATGTTGACAGCATGCTATGGGAGCATGGTATTGATTGAAACTCAAGAAATGTGTTTTCAGATAAGCAGTTTGGAGAGAAAGGTGAAACAAGGGGCTTTTTTGACTACAGTTTCTAGGTGGTTAGATGAATTTAAATGTACAATATTGCATGATATGAATGTGATCGTCTGTCACTGATCACATGCCAGGCTAAGGAGTTTTTGGTATGTTTGTGGAAGCACCTGTATTTCTTTCCTGCCTTTTGTTACAAAGTGTCTCATTCAGAAGATCTGAAAAATAAGGCAAAAAAAGGATCTCATATATATGCAGAGTTCTTTTTTGGCCTGTTTTAGATAATCTCTGATACATTCAAAGCAGTTGTATAAAGGGAAGTCTTTGAGATGCTTATTTCAATTGCCAAGTAATTAAGGAAAATTTTGAAAAGATTTTCAGATCATAAGACCATAGAAACTATTTAGAATTCCTTTTGAGGCCCTCACATAGATGGTGGCAAGGCAGATAATGACTTATTGCTACTTTCTTATTTCTACTTCCCTTTCTCATGCCCCCAAATTTTATTGAATTGTTTTTTGGCTAGTCCTTTAAACATCAGTACTAATTACTGAGCACATTTCAACCTAACATCATGTTGATATGACCTATGTTTTGCGGATGATGCATTTTGTTGAACAAATAATATTCTCAGTGCAATTCGCATTTAACAGTGAAAAGTTTAGATGACGATGAAAAAAGTTTTACGTTCTTGAACTAGATAAATTACGAAAGTAGCTTATGCTGCAAACATGTTGCTAAGCTTTTACTGTGCTCAGAATGTTTGTGCTTCTTTTAGATGTTGAATCCCCAGCCGGAGAAGACTTTCATTCGAAACAAAGCAGCACAAGTCTTCGCCTTACTTTTTGTTACAGAGTATCTCACTAAATGGCCCAAGTATTTTTTTGATATTCTATCAGTAGTGGACCTTAACCCAAGAGGAGTAGATTTATACCTCAGAATCCTCATGGCTATTGATGCAGAATTGGTGGATCGGGATGTAGTTCATACGTCTGAGGCAAGTAACTTTTAACAATGTTGATTTTTAGCTTTATATGGATTTTGTTTACAGTGAAACCTTGCTTACAGTGGAAGTTAAGAAGATACAAAATTGCATTTAAGTATAATCTTTTTAGACAAAGTAACATTTTAAAGACTAGTCCCTGGTTTGCTAGAAGCTTTTCTTTGTAAAGTTTTTGGGTTTTTTTTTTAACAATTCAGAAGGTATATAATTTGATGCTTTGAATATTAATAATCTATATTATGAAATATATTGTTCAAACATAGAATTTGACTTTTCTCCCAAATGTGTCTTTTATAAAAATGCATGGCCTGTTGTCATGGTGTCCCTGCTAGAGAGTCAGCTTTAGTAGAAATAAGGGCAACAGTTTCTCTCCCAGCATATATATATGCTGGAGAAATCTGTGTTTAGTGTTCTTTCTGCTGATGCACCAAGGTAAAGTTGGAAGTTTCCTCTGGTTTGCATGTTTGGTGTCGGTTTCAGCCCCAAGTTTCTTAGAGATATGGATCTCATGGCAAACTCTACTCCCTCTGCTTATATCTTTCATTTAATATTTGAATATGTACATGATGTTATGATAAGGCTTATAAGGCATCCATAAAAGCATGAAACAATACCTAACCTCATGAAATTTTAAACCTCCTAGTATAAATGAAGTGTAAACAAAAACGAAGATTGAATTTGATAGTGATTCAGTAGAAGTGCCAATAAAGTATAATATGGAGTTAGGTTTAAAATGACGTGGGGTTATGTGCTCCATCATTGGGAGGAGCGCTTATACAGCACCATGTGCCAGGCTCTGTGCTTTAGATCCTCACAGCAGCCCTGGGAAGCTGGTACTATTATTATTCCACTCATTTTATAGATGACAGAGCTGAGGCGCACGGATGAAGGGATTTGTCCAGGGTCATGCAGCTAGGTGATGTCAGAAACCACATTGAAACCCAGGACTTTGTGACTCTAGGCCCTGAGCTCTCTCTCCTAAAATCTTAGCTGCCTCTCTTAGCCGGTCTTCCTACCTATGGGGCCAAAGACCCCGGAGCACACCAAACGTTGTCATTGTAACCTTTATTTCCATCAAGATACATAGCAACTACTATCATGTAGGATATTTAGAAAGGGATCCTCCTCAAAGAATTTGGGAAGCAGTGGTCAATGTTCTCCATCGATGTGGAAGGAGTGCTGGTTTTTGATTTAGAGAATGTGAATTAGTGTCTCAGTTTGTTACTTGTAAGTTGTATGGCCTTGGACAATTCACTTACAGATTCTGATACATGATTTGTTCAGTGCAGGGATTGGACCAGCACAGAAGTATCACACTCTTCAGTGCAGCTTGAAGCTAAAAATAAAACATGATAAAACATAGATGATGTAATATGTACTCATGGGGTTCCTGGTGTATAATATAGCGATGTCCCTTCCTACCCCACTCCCCATTTCTATTTGAGTTTGACACCACTGGACTACAGGACATATAGGGTCTGTCCTAGTTCAGAATCTAGGATCCCGCACTCTTACAGTCTTGCCCCCCTTTATTGTAACTACAATACAACACAAAACCTCAACTCAAATGTATAGGATTTTTAAAGCATTTTTGACCTGGCTTATTTACAGCTCTTTCTTTTCTGCTCTACAGTCACACTTTGAGTTCTGAATGATGTATTTTTATAGTTTATATAAAGTTTGGCACTGAGAAGTAGAAAAAAAAGAATAGACAGTAGGTAGAGGACCTGAGGTCTCAAAGCTGATAAATAAGAAATGTAGTGGTAGAGAGTCTGTCAAAATAACCTCAAAGCCTAATCTTTTTTTGAAAAAATATATTTGTATTTTGTTAACTTTCCCAATTACATTTTTAAAATTGAACATTCTTTAAAAATTTTGTGATCCTAATTCTCTCCCTCTCCCCCTTACCTCCTCCCTTATGGTACCAGTTATAAATGGGAAGTCATGCAAAACATATTTCCATATTAGCCATATTTAAAGCTTCATCTGAAAAGATAGAAAATAAACCAGAAAATATCCATGTACATTTGAAGTTTTATCATATGAGGACATGAATAGATGTATACCGTATTGTAACCTAATGTCTGATGAAATATTTTTGTTCCAGGAGGCTCGTAGGAATACGTTAATAAAAGACACCATGAGGGAGCAGTGCATTCCAAATCTGGTGGAATCATGGTACCAAATCTTACAAAATTATCAGTATACTAATTCAGAGGTAACATGCCAGTGCCTTGAAGTAGTTGGGGCTTATGTCTCATGGATAGACTTGACCCTGATAGCCAATGATAGGTAAGTCATTCTTTTTTAATATGAACTTACAAAATGCATGGTGTAAAATTTTTTGAGTCATGAATTTGTGTATGTCCTAACTATGTTATACCTCTTCAGGTTTATAAATATGCTGCTAGGTCATATGTCAATAGAAGTTCTCCGTGAGGAAGCATGTGACTGTTTGTTTGAAATTGTAAATAAGGGAATGGACCCAATTGATAAAATGAAACTAGTGGAATCTTTATGTCAAGTGTTACAGTCTGCAGGCTTTTTCAGCATCGAACAGGTTAGTAAGGTGACTTGAAACTTAATTGTAAAGGGTGGGCCTGCTTGGGATGGGAATTGAGTCTAATATTTATAGTTGTAAAGAAATACTACATCCAACGGGTCCCAACAGCAGCTATGGGTTTAACCTTGAGCAATACCATTAATCCGACATGCATTTAACTTCCATGTAGCTGTAATTACAACTAGGAAACATACACAGATGTTGAAGAAATAAATACATTATAATGTTTATAAATTTCAGTTAATTCTTAGTCCTAACAAAGCAACTGTTTTCAAAACAATTTCATTATCTGATGAAATCAGTTTTAAAATCTATGTTATTAAACAGGTACATAGAAATCATTAAGAAACCTTGCTGATCTCTGTCATAGAAATAGGGACTAAATGATTTTGTTGGTATGGGGAATTTCCAGTTGAGGAAACTCCTTCCATGCATGTCAGCATCTTCTCTGCAACTTAAGGTCTTAGTTGCCCAGATCCTAAGAGAAGTTAAGGGATTTTTTCAAGATGGAACAGCTAACATTTGTGATTGAAACTTAGTCAGGAATATTGGAGGAGAAGCTAGATTTTAAAATATTGTTTAATACTCTAGGTTCAACAAGTTGGAAGAACTTTGATTCTGGGCTTAGTGCTAGATGCCTTGCTAAGTGTAAAGAAGGCTTCACTAGGTTCACTAGGTCTTCTAACAATCTTCTATCTGTCTATTTATGGCCACAGCAAATATGGAAACAGTTTGAAGTTGAGGACTGTAATCTTATTGCTTGAGGGAGATTTTTGAATAACAAATAGAAATTTTACAAGTCATAATTGTTAGGCTATTTTCATTTAGTTTTAAATAGAGAGTAAGAAAATAACATAATATTGTTTTTGGTGCTAAAAACAGTGGGCCCGTTTCAAAGGGTATTTCTGATTTTTAAAAAGTCAAGTTTTAAAAAAAGTTTGCAGCTCTATAATTTTACCTTTCCTTTCAAGCCCTTCCATTGTACTTGGAAAATGGTCTTAATTCACCTTAGGTGAATTGTTGGTTTGGTGTCATTTATGTTTACTTGATGGGTCTTTTCATTGCTTATGAGTTGTAGGATTCTTCTGCAAGTTTTCTAAATTGAAATACTAACAAAATATTAATTTTTTTTAACTTTTTAAAAGTTTTTCTCAGGGACTTAAGAGGAAAATTTTGTGTATTAAGAAGCTTACAGGAGATGTATGTTTAACAATGTCTATAAACCATTCCAAGTGCTATAATAATGCTACAAAGTTATTTCTTATCCTTCTCATCCATTATTCTTCCTTACATTTAATACTCCTGGTATTTTTTTCCTAGTAACTAAGTAGTTATTATCTAATCATTAAAATGATGAAAATAGAACACTAATGGATGGAGAAAAATATTTATAAGATGGCAATTTTTCCAAAGCATTTAGCTTCATTTTTAATAAGTTAAATAAAGTAGAAGCGTAACTTCTTAGTAATGCTTATCCTCTGAAATAAATTTGTAGTTATTTTGTGAATTTTTGTAATATATTGCTGGTGTTTTAGTTTTTAAAAATTGGTACTATGTTTAGGATAATGTTGTTATTAATTGCTTACAGGAAGAAGATGTGGACTTCTTAGCCAGGTTTTCTAAGCTCGTAAATGGAATGGGGCAGTCCCTGATAGTGAGCTGGACTAAACTGGTTAAGAGTGGGGATCTGAAGAGTGCTCAGGAGGCTCTCCAGGCTATCGAAACCAAAGTGGCTCTCATGTTACAGCTCTTAATTCATGAGGACGATGACATCTCTTCAAACATTATTGGATTTTGTTATGATTACCTTCACATTTTGAAGCAGGTAAGATGATAGTAAGTTTCAGAAATAGTTCTGTGCCAAAGTAATTAGCACTTTAATTTTGGACTTTGACATGTTATGTTTCCTGTGGTAGCCCTATCAAACGTGACTTGTTTGAATTCCTGTGAACAATGGATTAACTCCTCAGTCCATCTTGTGATCTCACTGATGTGCTTTCTCACTCTAGTGGTACAAATCATAATGCATCTGTTCCTTTCATTCTGTTTAACTTGTTTTTGTCCTCCCATAAATTTTCATAAACATTGGGTCACTCTCAAGTGCCCTGAAAAATAATTACTTTACATAGCCTGAGGTAGCATATTCTCCAAGGCAAATTGTTAGTCTCATCATTCTTTTCTTTTTTTTTTTTTTTTTTTTTGAGTATATTAAGAGGACTGAATCAAACAAATTTTATTCAACTCTTTGGGATGAAGAAAACAAGTAAAATAATATAAAATTTTATTTAAGAAATGCTCTTTTGAAACTGATACCTCAAGTCATTTCAATATTTTACAGATTGCCCACAAAGTAACTCTTTCAAAAATTCGTACCCAATTCATCTCATTTAATTTGCTGCAATAAACACAGCACTGACAGATGCTTACTGTACATAGAATTAATGACCTACACCTATATATGCTTTCAATGAGATCGTATCCAATACATACATTATTTTCCTCAACTTTATTTTTTTATATTATACTAATGTCTTTTAAGAATTTAAGAAAGGTTTAGATTCCAGCTTCTTAGAATCAGTCATGTTTTTGACTGCTTTCATGAAATCTTCCTGTACTACAAAATCATGAACAGCACGAATTGCAAACATACCTGCTTTGGTGCAGACATTTCTTAGATCTGCTCCATTAAAGCTGTCTGAGAGTTTCACAGTTGCTTCATAATCTATTTCACCATGTTTTGTGATAGGACCTGCATGAATCTTCAATATGTCTAATCTTGCTTTTTCATTTGGTAATCAGTATGTATTTTTCTATCTAATCTTCCTGGACGCAACAAAGCAGGATCCGGTGTGTCTGGTTTGTTGGTACTCTGTGTAAATCCATCCATCTGATTCAGTAACTCCATTAGAGTTCTTTGAATTTCTCTATCAACTGAAGTACCCTTAGAAAAACAATGGCCACCAATAGCATCTATTTCTTCCATGAAAATGATATGCATAGTTGGTGATCCCTGGCATAATTGAACATTTATTTCTCTGATCAAATGAGCACTTTCACCAATGTATTTGTCTACAATAGAACTGAATACAGCCTTTAAAAAATTGCAGTCCAACTGGCTAGCAACAGCTCTTGCCAAGAGTGTTTTTCCTGTTCCTTGTGGTACATATAGCAAACAACCTTTTGGAAGTATTATTCCTACACACTGGAATAATTCAGGGTTTGTAAGGGGTAGTTCTGTTACCTCTCTTAATTCTCTGATTTGTTCAGAAAGCCCTCCAATCTCAGAATAAGAAATATTCCCAGGGTCTTCATGAGACATGTTGTACACCAAAGGATCAACTTCTTTTGGCAAGTATCTCATGGTAGTTAATGTAGTCATACCCAGAGCAACTCTTGTCCCTGGCTTCAGCTTATGCTTGTGGAGCTGATGCCAACAACCCACAATACATCTTGGTCCATTTGTTTACTTTAACAATGAATTTTTCTTCTATTAATTGTTTAAGCACTTCACCCACAATATGCCCAACACTTTGTAAGGCCTTCAGATCATTTCCAGACTTTTCATATTGCTTGGTAAGCTCTTTCAACTGTTCTCTTAACTCTTTGAGGCATCCATCCATCTCCTGGTGCTCAAGCAGCTTTCTTATGGTAGTCCTGAAGTGCCTTATCTCTTGGATCACCATGATGAGAAGATGTAGTCTACTTGACACTATGTTGTTTTATGTGGTATTTATGCACATTAGGCTTGTTTCAACTCTTAAGCTACTAGAACTCTACTTCAGTACTATCCAGTACTACCTCTCTGAAGTAGATGATCTAATCCTTTCTTAAAGGGTAAGCCCTTGTAACTGAAGAGCTGGTAGGTTAGCCAAACTAGAAACACTTACAGTGTGGCCTGGCAGTTGACTCTATGGCAGTGTTTTGAGGACTGGCCTAGCTAAATGTTAAAAAGTTCCTCACAAGAAAGGGGGACCTCTGTGAATTTAAGCCACTGAAATTCATGAAGATTGCTTACTAAGGTAGAAAGGTAGCTTGTTTCATTGGAGGAAAATTTGCCACCGTGAAATCAGGTGAAAGTGAAGCAAAAATATAGAACTACAATTACTAGCCAAATAAATTTCCTGAAAAAAGTGATGTGATTGTCATAAATACAAGCTGGATTTACTACCTTTTGTTTTTTTTTTAATAGCTCACAGTGCTGTCTGATCAACAAAAAGCTAATGTAGAGGTAAGACTGAGAATTTCTTTTTGTTGAGTATTTTTGTAAATTGATAATGGATGTTGATTATTTAAAAGTCAGGAATCATAAAACATTCAATTTTAAATGTGTAAGCAATTGATCATGGGGCTTAAAGAAATTTCATTCTTTTTTATAGGCAATCATGTTGGCCGTTATGAAAAAATTGACCTATGATGAAGAATATAACTTTGAAAATGAGGTAAGTTTTTGTTTTTATCTTTGGGGAAATAATTTGTGTAGGAACTTACTAATTTTATTTGCCTTGTACTACCATAGACTTAAGTTTTGTTAGTGTTTGAATTCTTGAAAAGGCATGTGGGACATTTCAGTTTCACCTTTATTAACTTGAATAAATTTAGGTAAAATTTAATATGAAACTTCTTATTCTTCAATTTGCATTTTCAGTATTTTTTTATGCTGTAACATTTTGTATTGGTGCTGATAAAAATAGCTTGTTTTATACTTGATGAAGCACTAAATTGAGGCCCTTGGAACTTAAATAATATTTTGGATGTCACATGTGCCAGAATAAAGTTGGCTAATAGCTTTTTGTCCTCAGACTTGAGCAATTTCAATGCAACTCCTAGTTTGCTCAAAAACTGATGGGTTGAGGGTCTGAGTCCAAATAGGACAGGGAAGGCCATTTTAGTTTTCAGTTGTGTTCAATGTTCTACTCATAGGTTGTCCTAAGCAGAGTGAAGATCCTCTTAGGTTTGTTCACCTTTGGAGTCTTGTTCCTCTGATGAGATGATCTACTCATCTATCATATGCTCCCCAGTAAGGTTCCATGGTTGGTTGTTGCCCCAAGATGAACACTGGAATTTTGAATAAAGGGCAAAATTGATGTGCTTGACGAAGTTCTGAAGGTCCTGTAGTCATTTTAAACAAATTGAGAATTTCTTAGGACTTGTTGGACCAGTAAGAGAAGATAGTAGGTTTTTCTAACAAATGAAATTATATGTAATTTTTAACTTCGAAGCTGTGGTTTCATAATCTTGAATTCATTCTTAACTTTTCAGTCTTCTTCATTATATACAACTACTTGTCAGTTCCTGCCTCCATATTCTCTTTCACATTCATCCCTTTACCTCCCTTTAAATAGCCATCTACTTAGTTCAGGCTCTTGTTACTTCTTGTCTAGTCATAATTGATTTACCTGTTTCTCCCTTCTTCGTCCATCCTCCAGACAACTGCCAAAGAATCGTTTTAGGTACAGATCTGACCATGCCACTTCTCCATACACATTATCACTAGCTCCAGTCAACTTTTCTAGACTTCTTGGTATTATTCCCTTTGTTCGCTCTATATTCCAAAGAAACTGGACTATTTTGGACTTAAAGTAGACTTCCTTAGGCTCAGGACTCCATCTGTCTCTGTATTCCACCGAACTAGTCCCCCTGCCTGAAATACACACCCTTTTCAGTTCTGTCTTTCAGAGTCATTATCTTTCTTTGAGACCCCCTCCTAGCCACCAAGTCTCCCCTCAGCGATTTGGAACTTGTCCAAAGGGCTATAAAACCATGCATGCCCTTTGATCCAGCAGTACCACTACTAGGTCTGTATCCCAAAAAAATCACAAAAACAGGAAAAGGACCTATAGGAAAAAAAATATTTATAGCAGCTCTTTTTGTGGTGGCTCAGAATTGGAAATCAAGGGGATGCCCATCAGTTGGGGAATGGCTGAATAAATTATGGTATATGAATGTAATGGAATACTATTGTGCTATAAGAAATGATGAGGAGGAAGACTTCAGAGAGGCCTGGAAAGACTTGTATGATCTGATGCTGAGTGAAAAGAGCTGAACCAGGAGAACATTATATATAGTAATAGCCACAGGGTGTGAGGGCTGTTTCTAATAGATTTCACAGCAGTACAAGGACTTAAAACATTCCCAAAGGACTCTTGATGCAAAATGCCATCCATATCCAGAAAAAAAACTGTGGAGTCTTAATGCAGATTGAAGCATACTATTTTCACTTTGTTTTGTGTTTTTTTCTTATGGCTTTTCCTTTCTGATTCTTCTTTCACAATATGACTAATGTGGAAGTGTGTTTAACATGATTGTACATGTATCGGATTGCTAGCTGTCTTGGGAAGGGAGGGAGAAAAATTTGGAACTCATTTTTAAAAAAAAAATGTTGAAAACTATCTTTACATGTTATTGGGGAAAAATACTTTTAAGTGAGGGGGAAAAAAATCTTCCTTCATTTTTCAAACTCCTTGGACACCTAATTGTTAGTTTTTCTTTAATTTATCTTGCATTGTATTTACATATCCGTTCCTACTCTCCTTCCTCCATGTAGAATGTAAGTTGCTTAAGGGCAAAAACTGTTTTGTTTTGTTTTTTTTTGTTTCCCAAGCACCTAGTACAATGCCATATATGTAGTTATATATAGGGGAGAGCCATATGTTTTGTGTCACTGGTAGTTGTGGCAACTCACAACTAGGACTTGTGCAGGCCAGTGTTTATGTACCATATTTTAGAAATCTAAATATGTTTATTTTAAAAAATCATTTCAGGGTGAAGATGAAGCTATGTTTGTAGAATACAGAAAACAACTGAAGTTATTGTTGGATCGGCTTGCTCAAGTCTCACCAGAGTTGTTGCTGGCTTCTGTTCGTAGGGTTTTTAGCACTACACTACAGTGAGTTTTTTTGTGACTTAAGTTTGAAATGCATGTTTAAGTAGACACTAAGTCTGGAGTAGTAATTTTATTTTAGATAGTCCAGGCTAGAATTGCTTTGGGATTGATATATCCATCTGAGAACACAGGGGAGGAAGAAGAGCCCGAGACAAATAATGAAGCAGAAATTTTGGATTTGAGTTCTGACTGCGCTGCTCACCAACTGACTGCAAGCAGGTTACTCTGGGCCCTCCTCTCTCTGCTTTCAGTTTTGTTCTAAGATGTGAATTCTCCTGATCCTGACATCTAGATCAATGTCGTGTCCTGGGCCAAACTCCTCACCACAGGGCATAGAAAACAGCCTTTCTTTGACTCTCCTAGTATTCTACTTTAGTGTGTTCCTGATTTCACATGCAGCTGCTCAGCATAACCATCATTGTTAACCTTGGAGGGACTTTGTTCCTTGGAGGCCTCCGTTTGGATATGTGAAGTTGACATACATTTCAGATGCTTTATACATGTTGTTATACACAATCGGGAGAAACAAAATAATTTAAAACATATATTAAATAGCTGTGTATCAGGGTATCATTTGTCAAAGCAAGTAGCAGTGAATATTTCCTAATTTTTACCTCAAGGAAAAATTCTTCTGAAAAAAAGCATTTCAGATTGGGGAAAGACATAATTGTATGTTGAATTATGATTTAGGTACTTAGTATTGTTTCTTATAAACTTGAATACTTGGGTCAGTTTTTTTTGTTTGCTTCTTTATTATTTTCCTGGTACTTGTTTAAAATAAATGGTCTCACTATATATAGGATGTATATCAAAATTTCAAGATTAAATGTCTGGAGAACAGAAATGAACATTCTTTTTTATTTGACCCATCTTCCTATCACTCCCTCTGACTTGAAAGTTTTCTTTGCACACAGGAAAAATCAATAAAAATCTTTTGGTTGAATGCATTTACCTAGTATTAACTTAATACTTTTTCCCTAGGTAAAACATTGAAGCTTCCAAGTCTGCTTTAAATAACAAAAAATGCATTTTATTTTTTCCTTATTATATTTCTTAAGACATTGTGTATATACAACTGTGGAACTCTAACTTGAGTATTTATGTTGATAACAGTAACCCCTCATCTTTTTGGCAGGAATTGGCAAGCTACTAGATTTATGGAAGTCGAAGTAGCAATAAGATTGCTATATATGTTGGCAGAAGCTCTTCCAGTATCCCATGGTGCCCACTTCTCAGGTGATGTTTCAAAAGCTACTGCTTTGCAGGATATGATACGAACTGTGAGTATTTGACTGAAGATGATAGAATTTTATTTTCTTTAAAAACAAAATTATTTCCCTATGAACTAATGGAAGTCTTAATTTGGTTTCCCTTTATTTTCCCCACTGCAGTTGGTAACATCTGGTGTCAGTGCCTATCAGCATACATCAGTGACATTGGAATTCTTTGAAACTGTAGTTCGATATGAAAAGTTTTTTGCCGTTGAACCTCAACACATTCCTTGTGTTCTAGTAAGTACTATTAATTTGTATTTGTTAGTTTTGTGTAGTATCTGTGCTTTCTAGCTTCTCCCAGAGCAGACTCTTTTCAACTGTTTTCATCTGTTTTGCATAGAGCTGCTCTTTTCTTTGCAGACTTTGAGTAAATGGTATTTTAATGACTTTAAAGTCTGCAAGTGCCTCCTTGTGTGTGGCTAGCTTTTGTGTAGAATTTGAATAGACCTGAGTCCTATCTTCTAGGAACTTAAGATATTGTATTAAATCATAAGGACACAGAGATAACAGAATACATGTTGTTCAAGGGTGTGAAAACTGTAAAAAGCACTTTGGTCTTCCCCTCTAGATGGCGTTCTTAGACCAGAGAGGCTTGCGCCATTCTAGCCCAAAAGTACGGAGCAGAACGGCTTATCTCTTCTCCAGATTTGTCAAGTCCCTCAAGTAAGTGGAAACTGTTTTCAACTGCTACTGGTTTGGATATTTTGGTTTTTTACAGCACTTATTTGGGAGATTTTAATCAATGTAATACAAGTTTGTCTGAAATAGCTGCTTGAATTCTTTCCCAAGATTATAGGTTGGATCTTAGTTTTACCTAAACTTTTTCCTTGAAACAGATATTTACTGTTTATTGAATGAAATATCTCTTGTATCATTCTTCATTTTATGTTCTCTCCTGCACAGTGGCTACTATAATTTATGTTTCCCTTTTTTAAATGTCTTTCTGTGCATAGCTTCTGTTCCCATCTCAACTGCCAGCCACTACTTAAACCAACAGTCTCAGTTTGCTACTTTGGGTCACATCAGGGCTTTCTCCTGGGAGTCTAGTCTGGAGAAAGATCTAGTTTATTCAATGTTCTGAATTACTCCAGACCATGTCTGTGGATGCATAGATATTCTTGCTATTGGCTTCATATGATTATGAAGACTGTTTTGACACAAGAGTTTAAGTGTAGCAAATAAAAGTTGAGGGTTTTCCTCAAAATCAGAACCATTTGTGAGTATGTCTAGTGTAGGGCTATGTTCTGCTTCCAAATAAGTTTTATATTTATTTTACAATAAGCACTTTATTTAAAACCTTTATTTTCTTCTTTTCCTCAACATTTATTCAGTAAACAAATGAATGCTTTCATTGAAGACATTTTGAACAGAATTCAAGACCTGTTGGAGCTTTCTCCACCTGTAAGTGTCAATTCTTTTGCTTGCAAGGTTTTCACCATTAGTTAATACTGAGCCTTCTCCTTAGGAGCACAGAAATGACAAACCAGAAACCTGTTAATTCTGGTAATTGCTGATTATTTTCCACCTCAAGATCGTCAAGACATGTCATAATTAATGACAATTAAATCAGAAGGCTTGGTTAACTGAAATCTTTTCCAGATGTATTCAGTCCTGCTGTGCACATTATCTTTTTCTTGAAAGATATCTACTTTTTCTAGTTTATAAGTCAATTCTAATGATTTCCAACATAGTAAAAATTGCATTTTACAGTGAAGGCTCATTCTATGTTTATCTCCTAAGATATACTACACAGTTTATTTCCATTTCCTTGAAAATTTCCTTGGCAGCTCTCATTGATTGCTCGGGGACTTTCATATGAGTTCCTATGAAAGTAGGAAGAGCTCTCCAGTAGGAAAACTATTAATTAGATACAAGTTTTTAGACAGATTTTAGACAATAAATATAAATAATGATTTGCATTTAGTTAAGAAAAGTTCTGACTCACAATTTCATTTGTCTTAAGTTTGTTGCTAAAGAGTTTTCCAAATAATTGAGCATTTCATTTTGTATAATTGGTATATTTCTGAAAATCACATGTAAAATAGGTACATTGGGGAAGCTAGGTGGCACAGTGGATAAAGTACTGACCCTGTAATCAGGAGGACCTGAGTTCAAATCGAGCCTCAGACATTTGTCACTTACTAGCTCCATCTCCATCTCAAAAAATAAAAATAGGTATATTTCATCATTTCAAGGCAGGAAGAACAATTCCTTCTTAATGTAAATAACTATGCCTTTATATCTTAGAAGAATGGACCTTATAAGTGTCATCTTTTCTGTTCTAATGGTATTTGGAGACTTTTTTGTTCAGCTGCTGTGAAAAGTGGTGATGCAAATTCAAAATAAATATAGATCAGCTAATTAAAATATTTATAAGTGATTATATGTTAAAATGATCTTGTGGAAAAACAGTAATTTACTTGATTTTGTTTGCAATGCTTTCAACATAACTTTTCTGTTTTAGTTAATACTTTGAAACTAGTTCTGAAGATGCTAGTTTTTAGCATTAAAATAAGATTTTTTTCAAATGTGCACTGAATTTGTGTTTTGCTTTCTCTAAGTACACTAATGCCCTATTTTTATCTTAACCTTATAAACCCTTTAACATAGCTACAAAAAATTTAAGAAAATGACGTACATAAGTAATCTCGTCCAGGTTGCTGCTGCCATCCCATCCCTTCCTTGCCCCTGCCCAAAAAAGTTTAGAATCAAGTGTTTTTGATTTATAATAGTTCATTTATACTTTGTGTAATACAGCCATCTAAAATAGCTGTGCTTAAATGCACTTTAAATATTTTCTAAATAAGTTATTTAGATCAGTTTTTTAAAATTAATTGTTCTTTTGGGCCTTTCTGTGATTGTTGATAATTTTATTTTTACGAGCAAATGGGATGAACTAGAATGTCATTAAAGGACATAAATCTCCTTCTAGGAAAATGGTTACCAGTCTTTGCTGAGCAGTGATGATCAGCTTTTTATTTATGAGACCGCAGGAGTACTAATTGTTAACAGTGACTACCCAGCAGAAAGGAAACAGGCTTTAATGAGGAATCTGTTGACTCCGTTAATGGAAAAGTTTAAAATTTTGTTAGAAAAATTGATGCTTGCACAAGATGAAGAAAGGCAGGCAGCTCTAGCAGACTGTCTCAACCATGCTGTTGGGTTTGCCAGGTGAGTATAAATTGTAAATTTATATAAAGATTTACATCAGTAAAACATTCTTAAGAATTAAATAGTAGCCATTTGATCACGTGAAAATAAGTCTAGTCTTGTAAATTACAAGACATTTTATGGAATCCAAAAAATGTTCTAATTTCGTGAAGTAAATCCCATTTTATTCACAACCCTTAAACTTTCTGATTGGGCTCTTACGTTAATCCTTTGAGGGTCACTAGAACCTGGAGGTTGGCAGACTTTACAAAGTGTGTGCTTGTATATAAATGCTATATTTGAAACCTTGTGCCTTTGCCTTAACACTTAGAGAGGTCCTAAGATTCTTACTTAAACATGTCAACATGTTAAGTCATTCGGATTCTGGATCATTATTCAGCCAAGACCCTCTCACATCAGAACCTTTCTCATTTTGCAAAAGATAGTGCTTGTTACTAATTCAAGAATGTAACATACTTACAGGACATTTGTCTGAGATTTGTTATTGTAGATTTAATCTTCTCAAGAAAAACCAGAGATCTGGATAGAAGCCATATATTAATGAAACTGTAATGCAATTACATCTTTAGAGTAAAAAACCATTTCATATTGACCTAGAAGATTACGTTGGCAATTGAGCTTATCAATTCCAGGGAAATTGAGTTAGTTATGTATTGACCTACCTGGTACCTGCTAATCAGGGGCAGCTAGGTGGTGCAGTGGATAGAGCACCAGTGCAGGAGTCAGGAGGACCTGAGTTCAAATCTCACCTCTGACACTTGATGCTCACTAGCTGTGTGACCTTGGACAAGTCACTTAACCCCAATTGCCTCATCCTAGGTCATCTCCAGTCATCCTGATGAATATCTGGTCACTGGATTCAGATGGCTCTGGAGGAGAAGTGAGGCTGGTGACCTGCACAGCCCTCCCTCACTCAAAAGTCAAGTGCAAGTCATGTCATTATTTCTCTGATGGCATGGTCTTCTTTGGCAATAAAGGACGAACACACACAACACCTGTTGATCTATAGTTTTAATATTTTTTTTTCTTTTGGTCTTTATACTCTCTTACCAGTACTTTTGACATCTGTGCATCAAAAAGGATTATTTTGTAATATGCTTGTCATTTGTTATTATATTTCACATTTTTCAGGTATACCACATTCCCCAAAGTATTCCATAAATCCCAAAGCTAAAGAATGCAACAAATCAGGGGTGTCAAATTTGGTGGAAACAGGGGCCTTTGTGATGTTCAGGCACATACTGATTTAGAGAGCCACATAGTAATTTTGTCTACATTCATTTATTATGTTCATTATAACATATGATTAATATGATTTTTATTTTGTTGAATGTTTCTCAGTTATATTTTCACCTGGTTGGCTGTGTTTGACATATCTGCGGGAAGTCATTGTGCTACCAAAAAGCCCATTTTTTCCCCTTAGTTTTAGAAGAGCAAATTATATTGACAGCCTTTTCCGTTTTCTAATCTGTGAATATTAAGTAACATTACTAAAGAAGTTTCAATTTTATTATTTACACAGCCGAACAAGTAAAGCTTTCAGCAACAAACAGACTGTGAAACAGTGTGGCTGTTCTGAGGTTTATTTGGACTGTTTACAGACATTTCTGCCAGCCCTCAGCTGTCCTTTACAGAAGGAGATTCTCCGAAGCGGTGTCCGTACTTTCCTTCATCGAATGATCATTTGTCTTGAGGAGGAAGTTCTCCCTTTCATCCCTTCGGCCTCAGAACACATGCTCAAAGACTGTGAAGCCAAGGATCTTCAGGAATTCATTCCTCTCATCAATCAGATCACAGCCAAGTTCAAGGTATGCATCCAGTCCTGGTGGCTGCCAATGAACTTCTCTTTAGCCATCTTCTGGCCTGTGCTTCGTTTTGCTCAGTTTAAAGAAAATGCCCCATTATCCCTCTCTGCATTCCACCCTCCCTTTGCTATTACAGCCAAGGAGAATTCTCTTATTGAAGAAGACTGGATGCCTCATATGTTTTAAATAAGGAACTCAGAGCTAAGCAGTGTCTAGGCAGTCACAGCACATGTCACACCCCCTCCATAGCACTCCCTCCATGGTGCTCCCTCCATGCCTTCTTATTAGGTGTACCCAGTTAGTGAAGCATGAACTCTAGCAGTTTCTAGTAAGTTTGCAAGGCTTCATACATCCATGAATTGTGTCATCTGAAAACCAGCCTGTTAACCTCCAGGGTGAACAATTCATCATGATCCTTTGAGGCTTAGAGAGAGATTACAGTCTGCTTTGGTGCAGGAAAGGTATCTACACCATTTACATCATAGATGCAGCACAGTAATTCAAGGTTCTGTGTCACACAATAGTATGACAAAAATACCAACCTTAGCGCATCAGCCAATTCAATTAATATTACTAATAAATTGTGAGTAGAACCAGGTATTTTAAATTATTAAATTATTAATTATATTAAATTATAAAGAGACTTTGATTTCTTTGTCCAAATATATTTTGTTCAATAAATAATTTTCATAAGAATTGTAAAGTTTGTATTCATTAGTTGTTATCATTCACAAAGTAAGTTGTATTTTCATAAAGGTTTTTTGCAGCATCTATGTATAGAAACCCAGTATTGTTTCTTAATAGTATTTTTATAATCTAATATTTGGAATGTCATTTTTTGGTAAGCAAATATATAACTGGACAAAGGAATTCCCTCAGCTGATTAAAAGACCTAATTGCTTACACAAAAAACCACAGAGAGATTTTTCATTGTCAGCTAGCTGACACTGATAATTCAGCATGAATTTAAGTCCTGTTAAGTGGTAAGGAATTTGTTATTTCAAGATGGAAGTAAAATTCTAGGGAATGCTTAGTTTGTGAAGTTGCATACAAACATTGCTTTTGACTGCCTGATCCAGGGGTGGTGTGGATCAATAGTTCCCCTTCAGAAATAAGTACCCTCCTCAGGGCCCTGGTGCACACTACCTCATCAGCCCCTCTTCCCATCCCAGCAGGCTCCTTCTGGATTCCTGAGGCCCTCTTCTCTCCAGCAGCCTTGCCATCTGGACCCTTTTACCCAATGCTATGTTGGAACCAGCTCATAGGGGCTTAAGCTGATTGTTAAATTTTCCATGTGAGCATCTACACTTTAGAAATGGGTCAACCCTACAAAATAGGGCTTGATTTATTGTGTTGTTGATTGTCTAGACTTAAAAAGTGACGGAGAAAATGTTAATGATGCAGATTAAACCTGAAAGTGTGTTGTGCTTCTACTTCCTCCTCCCCACCCAGAATCTTCCTTGGGAGCCCTGCTGTTTTGAAGGGTGGCTGCCTTGTATGGCCCATTGCACCACGCTTCTGGCCAGCCATCCCCCCAGCTCTCCTGCCCCTCTCCCTTCATCCACCTCAATGTGCCAGCTTTGGTTCACCGCTTCTAGAAAATGAAATGTCCAAATACCACTACCACCACCATCAGCACCCATGGTGCCATCACCAGCCACCCCTTCCCCACAAGCCCAGAACCTCCCACTTTGTTCTCTGTGTCCCTATTGCTTGTCATATCACATTGTCCATTCCATATGTAAAGTTTTTTTCATTTGAGATTATTAAGGTGAGGATCTGTCTTATTGTCCAGAGTTTGCTATTCAAAAAGAATCTTTGTTTCTCTTCCCCAGACACAGGTGTCACCATTTTTACAGCAAATGTTCATGCCCTTACTTCATGCCATTTTTGAAGTGTTGCTTCGCCCCGCAGAAGAAAATGACCAGTCTGCCGCTTTGGAGAAACAGATGTTAAGGAGGAGCTACTTTGCTTTCCTGCAGACAGTCACAGGAAGTGGAATGAGTGAAGTCATAGCCAATCAGGGTGAGAAAGCACATGCTGGCTTCTTTTTGTTAACTACAGTAAACACAGTAAATCTTCTCAGCTGAACACATTACTGTAGATGTGTTTTTAATGGGGGAACTGGGTATTTAAAATTGCCCAGCCTACAAGAACAACCACTGAGGCAGAGCTCTGAGTCAGTGGCACTTTATTAAAGGATCCATGGTCTCTTGTAATGAAGTGGGCCTCAGATCTTCCTCATGATCTAAGATACCACCTTCTTCCAGGGCCTTATTTTTATAAGGTTTGGTACCTGAACATTCTAAAGAGGCTCTACAAAGTATAGAATCCCATTGGTTGCCCTTGCTTCACAGGCCAAAAAATAATGCATGAGCTAGAAATGGTATGTCAGCAGGGAGTTCTCGGGTTAGGCAAAACTTGAGGCATCTCCACTGACTAAGTGGTCATAAGATGGTCACCTGCTCATGTTGGAGAGGAGAGAATGGTCCAGACGTACAAAAATACATGGGGGGACTTTCCATGTGATTGAGTCACCTCTGCCATTCTGGGCTTGGTCACCAAAACAAGGAAAAACTAGGTTGGAGGGCCTCTAGTTAGCTTCCATGATTAAGCAGGTGAAATTACAATCTGCAACTCAGCTGTGGGGTCCAGTATTCAGAATTTGTCATCACTGCCCCATGGAATCATATGAAACTGAATACTCCTGATTGGAGTGGATTAGGGGTCCACATGAATTATTTTTCAAAACTGTTTAATTTAGTTGATCAGATGCAATTCAGTAAACTTACATTAAAGGCATACTGTGTGCCAGCACTGTGTGCTAAGTCCTGGGGTTACAAAAAAGGCAGAAGACGGGCCTCGCCCTGGGAGCCTACAGTCTCATGAGGGAGACAATATGCAACAAATATATGAAAAGCAAGCTCTGTATGGGATAAATAGGAGATATTTAACAGAGGGAAGGCCCTAAAATTAAGAAGGGTTGAGGACGGCTTCCTGTAGAAGATGAGATTTTAGTTTTGACTTAAAGGAAGCCTGGGAGGTCAGTAGTTGGAGTGGAGGAGACAGGAGCATTCCAGGCATGGGGGCCAGCCAGAGAATGCCTGGAGCTGAGAGAGTCTTGTTCATACAGCAGGCAGGAGGCCAGGGTCACTGAATGGAAGAAGACATGTTAGGGAGTAGGAAGACTGGAAAGGTAGGAGTGGGCTGGTTATGAAGGACTTTGAATGCCAAACAGAGCATTTTGTCTTTGGTCTTGGAGGCAATAGGAAATGAGAAATGATCAGACCTGCACTTGAGGAAAATGACTTTGGTGGCTTAGTGGAGGGTGGACTGAAGTGGGGAGGGTTGAGGCTGGCTGCCCCCCCCCCCCCATCAATATCCTGCAGTAATCCAGATGGGAGGGGATGAGGGCCTGCACTGCAGTGCTGCAGGGCCACATGACAGAAGGAGATGTCCAAAAGTGAAATTGACAGGTCACATCAATAGTTTTGATGTGGAGAAGGTGAGAGGTTGTGAGGAGTCCAGGATGACTCCCAGTTTATGAGCCTGAGAGTCTGGGAGCATGGTGGCACCCCAGCAGTCATAGGGAAGGGAGGGGAGAAGGGTTCAGGAGGAAAGATGATGAGTTTTGGACATACTGAGTTTAAGTTGTCCATTGGACTTCCAGTTCGGGATATCTAAAAGACTGCTGGAGATGCGAGATTGTAGGTCCGTTGGGAGGTAAAGGTATCAAGCTGGTGTTGCAAAGACTATGGTTTAACTGTCATGTACACCTGCCCTGGTGTGGGTGTACATAACAACTCTGATACATTTGGGAGCACTTCTGTAGAATTCTTTGAATACTCTAAACAACTGGAGAGGGGTAATAGTTTTTTGGTTTCATCATGGTTCTCTTAAAGCAGATTTGCTCTTTTCTTGCTAACAGAATTTCCTGAGTTTAATATTATTACCTCTTCTTTCCCCTTCTTGAAGTACAATCTCACCTCCTCAGGCAGTGTTTTGAATAGGAAAACAATAGGGAAACAATTTTTAATTTCTTGAATTTAGATTTGAAGGGAAAGAATAGTAAGAAGTAACTATATCTGGAAATGATGGTGGTTGATGATTTTATATTTTTACAGAAATTCAGCTAGGACGGTGGATAGATTACAGAGTCTGGAACTAGGAAGAGTTTAAATCCAGTCTCAGATACTCAGAAAGTTTGACCTTTGACCAAGGTCAAAGATGACCTTGACCATCTATTTACCTTAATTTCTGCAACTGTAAAATGGGGATCATAATAACACCTACCTCCCAAGGGCTTGTGAGGGTCAGATGAGGTAATTGCAAAGCACTGAGCAGAGTGCCTGGCCCATAGTAATCTGTCTATAAATGTTAGCTGCTATTATTAAATCCAGCCAGTCAAATTATGATAATAAATTGAAGGGCATGTGTGTATGTCTGTCTTTCTCTAGGTAGATGGTATCACCCAGGTATTACTAGGTTAAAACTAAGATTTTGGAGATAGGATGTAATAGTTAATATGTGTCCATCTTACTATGACTTCATATATTTTGGTTAAAATCTTTTCAAAGCATGCACATCATATTACATCCCTAGTATTATTTCATTTTCTTTAGCTTGAAATAGGAGCAAAAGGTGTTTTCAACTTTGAGACTGGGATGGGGGGGAGGTTGAGTCATGTCTGAAATAGGAGCTTTAAAAATACGAGTTGTAGTTCTATTGAAACCACATTGAAACATTTATTTCTACCTGTTTAGGTGCAGAGAATGTTGAAAGAGTATTGGTGACTATCATTCAAGGAGCAGTAGAATATCCAGATCCTATAGCCCAGAAAACATGCTTTATCATCCTCTCAAAACTTGTGGACCTCTGGGGTAAGTATGCTGGTTAATTTTTATCTGGTTTTTGTCTCCTGATCTGCATTTCCATCTCTTACAACTTTTGGAGATCAGGACCCTTAGTTGGAACTTAATTACCACCGTGATACATTCATAATTAATTTCTTTACACAAAATGGAAATGTTTTCTCTTCATAGGGGGCAAAGATGGACCAGTAGGATTTGCTGATTTTGTCTACAAACACATTGTTCCTGCATGTTTCTTAGCACCTTTAAAACAAACTTTTGACCTTGCAGATGCACAAACAGTTTTGGTAAGCACCTAGAATTTTTTGTTTAAATTATGTAGATTGCTGTTGTCTTTTAAAAAGGCCAAGTTGGCTCCTAGATTTTTTTTAATTTGGTTTAGTTTCATTTTAAAAACATGTTGATTTATGGTGACTCTAACCTTTGTGTTACTAAAAATCCGTCTATTTCAGTCACTCATGACTTTTCTGAGCAGTGCAGTGTCCCTAAAACACCATCTCCAAGCATTTCATCATCAATTGTAAACCTGTTCTGTCCTTCCAGGTTCAGCTGTGTATGCCTTTCTCAGTGCCCTGCACCCCAGTTTCACTTGTCTTCTTCCTCAAGTCCTGTTTTCCTCATTTGCAGTGTTTTAAAATCCATCCTCTGTGGAGAGGAGATGGGGTTGCAGTGGAGAGGGTACCACCTGGGGTCAGGAGGAGCTGAGTTCAATCCCAGCCTCAGATACTTCCTGGCTGTGTGGCCCAGGACAAGTCACTTAACTCTGCCTCCTCTTCCTCAGCTGTAAAATGGGGATCATGATAGCACCCAGGGTTGTTGTGAGGATCAACGCAGTTGATATCTGCTAAAGAGATTAGGACTGAACCTGGTTCATAGTAAATGCCATGTAAATTCTTCCTCCCTTCCTAATGTTTGCCCATATAGCCCAAGTAACTCCAAATAGTTTTCAGGCAATGTCACTTCTCTCTGAAGACTGTATTTTTAAATACATACCAGTATTATATGTGTGAGTTTATTCCTTACATGTCTTTTTTTATCAATTCCTTAGAGATTTTTGGTGCAGAGATTTTTTCCTAATTCTCAGCTGTTAATCTCATTGCAAAAGCTTTGCAATTTCCCGTAATCACATTGATTTCTTATTGCCTCTCTTCCTGTCCGTCTGGTCATATCTGAGAGAGGCACCTGGTCTTGTTATGGTGGGACTCTTCATGGTGAGGCCCATCTGTTGTGTGTGGTATAATTAGTAAGTCCTATTCTTCCAAATTACTTTCTACCTTTCCTAGCAGTTCTATAACGAAAGGAGAATTCTTCTTAATAATGCTTGGTCTCAAAATCAGCACTTGAACCCAGGTTTTCCTGGCTCCAAGGCCAGCTCTCCCTTCACTATGCCATGCTGTCTCCATTGATCTGGAGAAATTTAGCCAAAAATCACAAAAATACATTCTCATGGTAATTTTGATGAATTTTTGCATTTAAAGTTGGTGAATTTTGTAACATGCACATTATTTCAGAAATCTCAGGGAACCTTTTTTGTTTTGTATTGAGGCTTCTTAGCATCATGGATTTACTTTTTAAAAAATTCCTTACAATTTCTTTGCAAATTTCTCCTTATTGTAACATTGACTAGGAAGCTGTGAAAAAATAAACTTGTACTAGGAATAGACCATTCAGCTCCCCCTCCTGTCCTTGGCCTACCTATCTCCTACTTCTGGCCTTTACCATATCAAATTCCATACTAAATTCCTTCCTTTTGACCCAGATGAGAAGAGTGAGAAAGACACAGAAAAGGGGAAGTATCTACAGACTATGGGCCATTTGTCTAATTGGAAAAGAAATAAGCAGGAATTGATATTAAGTTTTGTTTTTCCACAGGCTTTATCTGAGTGTGCAGTGACTCTGAAAACAATTCATCTCAAAAGGGTAAGTTTTGCACATGTTTTCTTGGGTATTTAGACATTTATTTGTATAAAGATAAGAATTTTAATCATATTGAATCTAACTCTTTCTGTCCCAAACCCTTTTAAATTGAGCAACTTCATGTCCCTGATTTCTAGGGGAAGATGAAATTAGCTGCAGATAAGTGTGGTCCTCTTGTTATAAAACATAACCCCCAAAAATAGGATGTTCCCTCATTATCCCGAGGGATATATAAATCTCAACCAGCAGTCAACCACTTGGAATTTAGTATTATCTTACTTACAATGAACATCAAGGATGATCAAAAATAAAAGAAGAAAGTCAGATATTTTCTTGAAGTGTGAGCAGACTGAGTACCTCATTGTCTTTGGTTGTGAACACACGTGCTTACCATTACTACATAGTTTACCTAGAGATGTGGAAGAAAAGTGCTTTGTAAATAACTCATTACTTGTAAATCCTTACTCTGGAACCAACTAGTTGATTAACCATGGACAAAGTCATTCAGTCACTCTGGGCATCAGTTTCTTTATCTTCAGATTAAAGGAGGTTCCACTTAAGTCTAAGATGCCATTATTCTCTGCTAACTCACTGATAGAGATGGTGACATGAAGAAGATACCAGTCTGGCTGCTGGTGACAGCGCATTACTGCTGTTGACTTTCCTGGGAGTCTGGCCACTGCTGCTGCCAGTGATCAGCACAATAGCAGGGGCAGAATTAATAAAATTTCTGCAGCTTCTGCTTACAGACATAAATCTTTTTTTCAAGAATTATTCTAGAGCACTAAATTCAAGTTTTTTCCCCTAATTTGTAAAAGGGGAAGAGGTTAAAGTTTAACTGCTATCTAAACAACAAAGTTGTAGTTTGATTGTATTTACATTTGATTAAATTTTCAGGGCCCAGAATGTATTCAGTATCTTCAGCAAGAATACCTCCCTTCTCTACAGGTAGCTCCGGAAATAATACAGGTAAAAATCTTCCTTATTTTTTAATTTAACTGTGGCAACAAAAATATTTGTATCAGTTCAGGCTTTGATTTAGAAAAGTGAAAATTAATATAAGCATTTCACATTAGATTTCTACATTTTTTATATATATAACTGAAGGATACAGCCTGACCAGTTAGAGCAGTTAGTTAAATGCCTAACATGTAAAACTTAATTTTCATCACCCCAAACCTTTTGTCAAGAAAAGTAGATAAGATAGCCTCAATTAATAGCCAGGAATTTATTAAATGCCTACTGATGCCATGCACTGGCAGAAAGACAAGAGATTGGCATTAGTCAGTGAGCTTCTTTTCATCCAAGGAGCCAACAAGTACCTAGAAGCATAAGGCCATGTAAAATAAATACAAGGTAGGGAGGTTGAGTAATACCATGTTTGTGATGGCAGTAAATACAGTATCTGATCTGTTGGTTTGCAGTTATCCAAGTACATTGAATTTTTAATGTGTCCATTTAAGCAAAAGTTGTGTGTGTGCATTCTGCCATTTTTTAAATGAGTTTGGGATTCGACTTTTTTGTTTTCTAAAGGTTAGTGAAACTAAGGTCTCAGGCTTAGGACTACTTGTAATTGCAGAGAAATGTGGACACATGTTATGGTATTTGTGGAATTTGCCATTACATTTTCATTTAACCTCGACTTTTGTGCTCAATTTTCTTAGCTAAGTGTACGCTTGACTAAGAAACAAAGTAGAGTCTTGTGCTCACTGAGCTACTGAGGGTCAGAATCCCCACCCTTTCCTAGTCTTGAGGCTGAGCTGCTGCTAGAAAGGTACAGATTTTGAGCTGCTTAGTTTCTTGTCCTTGGGGGACAAGAAAAAAGCTTCAGTACATTCCTCCCTGCTCCTCCTCCTCTCCCAGGTGAGTGAGGGGTACATCTTAACCCTGAGAACTGTACTTTTAAGAATTTGTGAATGAATAAATTCGAGTGTTGTTGCATAACATTTGGCAGGAGGTAACTGCTAGATTTACTACATTTAGAATTGAACTTGATGTTGGATGCAGTTTCTACAAGTGACCTTTCTTGAGTTTTATGATATTCACAGAGATTCCATTTTCCCTTTAGGAGTTCTGTCAAGCCCTTCAGCAGCCCGATGCTAAAGTGTTTAAAAATTACTTAAAGGTAAGTTTTGAAAGGCAGTTAATACTTTGTGTAGCTTCATAATGAAGCCGTGTTTAAGAGTAAAAAGAAAAACAATTTTGCGCGATATTTTAAAACTTTACTGTTGAAATGACCACCCCTAACTGAAATACTGACAAATAGGTTTTGAATAGCATTGTTTTGTGATGCACTTGGTAGGATGTCTTCTGCAAGCTTTTAGTAAAGGCTGTTTGGCTTCCAAATGTGGTAGAAATGGCAGAGGAAAGAAATAAAACAAGTAGAAGTTGTGTGTATATAAGAAATTTTTTCAGCAGATAATTCTGCTAAAGTGGTAGTTCTGGTTAGCAACTTTGTATTGACTACCATACATACCATGTGCGCTCAATGATATGTGGAGGAAAAGAGCCAAGGGAAAGCATCTAGTAAGGATAGAGACTTAGCCTAGACCTTGCCTAATTAGATTTTTGAGAGGAAAGGATTTGAAAGAAGATAAGAAGGCAAGTAAAAGGGAATTATGTTTTGTATTTAACCTATATTGAAAACATTTTTTCTTGCGATGTGGGACAAAATGTACCTATATATGTTTTGGTTGAGATCTACCAATGATCCTTTTTATGTTCACGCAAATATTAAAATTACATAGAATGGTAGGGTCCTAAAAACTGACCATAATATGTTTTTTATTTGGCGATTTGTTTTATAAGCTCAGTTGAAATGTAAATCTTCACAGTATGAAAGCAGTATTTTTATTTTAAATAGTGTTCTTCTACCTCCACTAAAGTCTTATTAGTCCATTATTTTACCATGAAGGTAATTGGTTTCTGATCTGGTTTGCTCACCTCTGCAAACCTGTCGTCCCCTTTGTGAGCACCAGCATAGTTTATGAGCTAGGTCATTTGGGTTGGGGTGCAGTCTTAGCCGGCCCAGATTTATTTGCTTTGTGTGAAGCTAGAGGTGTGTAGGAGGGTCAGACATGTTAACTTAGCACCCACCTAGTTGCCACCACCTACTTCAGAGTTTTTAGGAGGAAAGTACTTCAAAAATGTTCAAGTACAACATACATGTTTCCTTCCCTGAGACAGTCCTCTTCCAAGAGGACAGTTTTCTTCATTGTTTCCAGAACACAGCTGGAGTGTTTGTGGCATTGTGTCTTGTATGTTGTTCCCTCCCCCAGATTTATCCTGTCTGTCCTTCAGGAGTTAGCCAGAGTAACCACTTTCTCTGAGGTTTTGCCAGACTCCTCTCATACCAAATGATCTCTTCTGCTATTGAGCTCTGGGAACAGTTAATGGGCACTTCCCCAGCAGTGCAGTGTAGTAAATACAGCCAGACTGTAAGAACTCCACGTATCTTGCTCTAGATTTTTTTGCATTCTGCTAGCAGAGTGCCATTTTTATCATCCTCACTCAAAATATTTGTCTAGTTTTGATTATGCCATTAATTGTTTGGATTTTTTGTTAAGCAGCCCAGCCTTATTGGAAGAGTGCTTTCCAGGCTTATCTTTGGCACATGTTGGTGCTTTGACCTTATTCACTTGATTCACTGCTTAGCACCCACAGCACCTCTAGGAAAAAATTAGTGACAGAAAAACTGCTGGTCTCCATTAAGAAAGGGAAGAAAAGGTAACTATCAGATGAGACATTCTATGACACTTTCAACTTCCTTAGCAAAATGAATACTCTTGTCTATTTCACACCTATTCATGTGATCTATTTTTTACTTGTCTGTGGTCTCAGGTAATCAGCAATATGTAAAGTTCTTGTTTTGCCTTAATTTATTTACCTGTGAGTTTATGGATTATGTGAAGGACTGATTTTAGATAGCTGCCATCTTTCACCACAGAGGAATGACTGCATTCCATTGGTGAACCATGTCGTAAGCAATGAGTCTTTGGGGGGGGAAACTCATTTGTTTCTCTTTGAAGTAATTGTGTCTGATATCAGTACCAGGGACTACCCCTTCACCTTATAAGAAATTATACTAATACTTTTTAAAATTTTTTTACAGGTATTCTTTCAGAGAGCAAAGCCCTAAGGATCACACTGGAAATCCCTGTACCAATTTCTGTGATCAGGAACTCCAGTTAATAATTTATACAGATGGTATTTTTTTTTGTGCCATTTATGTTGGTGATCTTTTTAAAGTTGCTCTGTGCTTACTGCAGTATGTATTTTGGCATTTGTCTGTAAAAATGGGTATGACTGAGTTGGCTTAAATACAGGTATGTAACATGAAAAGTTGACCTGCATGCCTCCTCAGAGATTGTTGTATAGAAAAAAATAATTGCTGTAAACAATACAGCAAAGCTGTCATGGTATCTTTAATTTTTTATTTGAAACTTAATTGAAGTCTTTAAAGACCATAGCAGTGATTAAGCAATGTATATCCTAAAAAAAAATTATCGACTATAACACATTCGACATAAGAATTTAATTTTTCCTCATGTATGCCAATATTAAAATATGGAAGAAAAAAAAAGAATCAAAACTGATTTTTTTGTAGATAGCCATGACATTTCTTTAAGCTGTTTTAATGCTAACATGTGTTTCCTACGGAACACAGTGATTTCATAAATTAATTGATTTAAAAGTAGGTGCTGGTTATACATTTTTATATAAAAAAAATAAATTTTATGTAGTGAATTCTGTGAAGTTTTTTTTTAAGTCATTGTTCATACTTTATATTAGTCATGTCTTCCTGTGTTTCTAGCTCTCCTGCATTTCCCGGAATATTCATAGTTGGGGCAGAGGAGCGTGTGTGGAGGGATGGGGAGAGGAAGAGATTTTTGGAGAAAGCTCCAGTCATAGTCCACAGGTCTGGGTTCACTTACTGCCACCTGCTCTTAATGGTGCATCTTAACCTGCAAAATTAGGATGGTGACATTTTTACTATGAACCCCAAAAGGTAGGGTTCTGAGAAAAGCAGTGAAATAAGTTTCAAGTGCTTCTGTAGATGTGAACTCTTGGGATTGGTGTCCTTCACATATTCAGGAGCTGTTTTAATCTAATGTGTATAAATCTAATTTGGCAAAATTTTAAGCACTATAGGTGTGTGTTTCTATTTTAGGAAATCTTACTTGAATGTTTGTAAACCAATCCTACTTTAACTTAGCTCCATCTTTTTTGGCATAGGACTTTGGTCAAGCCAGGCTATGCCAGTGTTTTCATTTCATTCATCAGCCTTCCAGTGAGCAATGATCCAAGAACTACAAGTAGCACTATTTTTTCCCCCACAGCAATCATTTTCAACCAAACCTTCTTCAGTTGACCTGAAACAATGACCACAGCCATCTAAGATTAAACTCTCAGCCTTCACATTTTTGTTTCTTCTCTCCCACTCTTCCCCATCTTTTTCATCAGCACTTTCAGCCCCTTGTATCAGACTTGTGTTTTGTATGAGGGGAGAGATGGTAATGATGACAGAAGTACTGGGAATGATGCCAAGGAAGGGAAAGAAGCAGTTGTATTCAGAATTGTGGACTGTCTGTCTTCTGCAGCCAGGTTACCAGCCAAGGAACCTTGCCAGAGTGGACTTCAGTCAGTCTTATCTTCCCCATTCAGAATGTCAAGGGGATGTCTGAGCAGAATCCCAGGATTTGGGGCCAGGATCACTAAATTTAAATCACTTCACTGTGCCAAAATAAATACACCCCAGGGTGCCAACAGAAAGCAACTCAGATGCAGTTGTTGAATGGATATTGGTAATCTTAGAGGAATTATGGTTATAGATGACATTCCAGATGATCATCAAGTACATTGTATGCCAGGCTGTGTACCTGGCACCAGGCATATGAGACAAAAACAATCCCTGCCCTCATATACATATGTGTGTGTACATAATAAGTAGAGATATAGTAGAAATAGGGTGAAGATGGGGGAGGGAGGAGGTACATCCAAATCTTGAAGAAAATTAGGGATACTGAGAAATGCAGACAAGTGCAGAATATGATCCAGGTATGAGGAACAGCTGGGGGATGCCACATAGGCTGAAAGTGGGTTACCTTGTTTGGGTGTATGTGAAAGCCCATTGAGTTGAAATGCAGCGCGCATGGAGAGAGGTTGGGCCCATTCTGTAAGGGCTTCAGAAGTTATAGGGTATCACTGGAGCTTATTGTTAGGGCTGGGTAACATAGACTTGCACGTCCGGAAAGTCTTTTTGAAGCAACTTTTTGAAGTTTGACTTAGAATAGGGAGAAAAATGAGGCAAAAAAAACCCAATCAGGAGGCTGTTACAATAGTGTATATATAATCTGAGCAGCTAGGTGGCGCAGTGGATAGGGTGCTGGGCCTGCAGTCAGGAAGACTCATCATCCTGAGTTCAAATGTGACCGTAGACACTTAGTATAGCTGTATGGTCCTGGGCAAGTCACTTAATTGTTTGCCTTAGTTCCTTATCACTAAAATGAGCTGGAGAAGGAAATGGCAAACTACTCCAATATCCTTGTCAAGAAAACCCCAAAATGGAATCACAAAGAGGCAGACACTACTGAAAAATGACCAAACAACCATAATAGTAGCGCACGATAAGAAAGAAAGGCCTGAAAGTGGGTGGTGGTGAAGGGAAGTATGGAGAAGTGGATGGATTCCAAAAACAGTGGAATGCAAATTACAATACTTGGCAGCTCAGTTGATACAGAAGTTGGAGCTGACACCATGTTTATGAATTTGAGTGATTGGAAGGATGGTGATAACCTTGCCACAAACAGGGAAGTCTGAAAGAGGGATGGCTTTGGGGAGAGAAAGATTATGAGCTCAACTTGGAACATGTTGAATTTGAAATGTCTGTGGGCTGCCTAGTTGGTGATATGAGACTGAGTTTGGGAAAGAAACTAGGACTGGAAATAGAGATCTGTGAGTCACCTGCATAAAGACAAGAAGAAAACTCATGGAACTAATGAGGTCGCTGAGTGAATAGGGACAGTAAGGAAGGAGGGCCCAGGACAGCTAGGAAGTATAACATAATGCTAATTCAGGAGAAAACTGAGGCAGCAGTAGGAGAACCAAGAGAGCAGCAGCACAAAAGAAATGAAAAAGATTATCCAAAAGGAGAGGATTGAATGTCCAAAAGGTCAAATCCTTCTGGTCATGTATGAACATTGAGGAAAAGCCAGCAGATTTAGAAACTAAGGCACAAAGATGTTACGTGACTCGCCTGAGCTCACGTAAATAATGATTAGTAAGCAGGACTTCTGTATTCTTCCTACCATGCTGACTCTGGGTAATTCGCTTGACTCCTGAGCATCATTTTCCTCATGGGTAAAAATCTGTTTCACAGTGTTATAAGGGTCCAGTGAAACAATGACCTAAAATACTCATTTAAGTAATTTTTATTTGGGTGACTTACTCTGTTTTGGAAAACTGAATACTTCTACTTCTGCTCGAGAATATGGGCCCAGCTTTGTGGATTCTAAGATTACATCTGTTTCCATTACTTGGGCAGGTCACACTTTTCTAGGTCTCAGTTTCCTTATCTGTGAAAGGAGGGTGTGGGACTGTACAGCCTCTAAGGTCTCTTCCAAATATGCCATGATGCTCTGAAGCCTAGAAGACAAAGGTGGGTCAGTGAGCTTAGATGCTTATCTCGGGTAACCTTCTAGAATGAATTATCAAATGGATATTGTCTGTGAGGACTTCCAGTAAAGCTGTTGTCTTTGGGACCTAGCCTGGATTTAACAATGATAAAGAACAGTCTTTCCCAGTGACACATTTTAGGAACCCTGAAAATGTTAGGGTACAAGGCAGAGTTACCTGGAACAAATTCACACAAACCATCTTCCAGTCAAGTGGCAAAGTTTGTTGTATCACCAATGGGAGCCAGCAAAGTTCCTAGCCAACCTGCAAACCAGTGAGGATGCAACTGATGTTTATATACAAAAGAGACAGGGAAAGATTCTGGATGACATTAAGGAGGGAGGGATAAGTTTTCTGGGGTGGACCAGGTGCCACAGTGAAAGGAATGTCAAGTAAGGCACTAAGTAATGTAGATGGGCTGGGATAGGCCAAGAGCCTTAGGTGGAGGTGCCAATGAGATGGGCTGCTGAAATGTATGGGAAAATTCAGGGACTGAGTTGCTTTCAGAGACATGATCTTTTCAGTTTTAGGGGTCCAGGTCCCATCACCCCATTATTAGTATACGTAACAGGGAAGTATCACAGGACTGGAGGAGTCAGCCTTGAGTTCTAGTCTTGGCACTGCCACTTCCTTGCTTTTGTGATCTGAGATGTGACACTTGCTACCTGCCTTGTTTTCTCATCTGTCAAGGGGTTCTGATATACCAGTTCTAACCTCCTGGTAAGTAATGAAAAGCTAAGTCTTGTTTCCCTTTTTGCCAGGTACAAGACTGGCAGATCAAGAAAACACTACAGTTTGTATAGACTTACACAAGACACTGGACAAACTTTCAGAATATTTGTATGGACTTTACAAGTTGCAGATGAGTTGCTGATCTGCATAAGTGGTAGGAGTTTGTGGAGGAGTGCCCACCCCAATAAAATGCTAGATCTGCATTTAAAAAATGGTGTATGGGTAAGATCAAGAGATAGGAGCTAGATGGAATTACAGTTAAGTGGATTCCTAATTGATTGAAAGATTATCATCAAAAGCTATTGATTCATGCATCAGTGCCAGCCTGTTTAAGGTTTATAGTGGTGAGCCATGAGGTTTTATCTCGTTCCTTTTATGCCCCACATTTTTTTAATTAAATGATTAGGATGGAGATTGGTGAACCCAATTCACTCTGTAGCTCATAGACTGGACAAGTCCCTACCCACCTACCATAGACTGGATGTAATAACTAAATAGTCATTATTTCTCTTTTACCCAGAAATGCTGAGAGTCTTCCCTCCCAGTTTGATTTTTTTTTTTTTATTAAAGGGGCCGTCCTTTGAGAAACTTAAAGAAGTCTATTCATTGAACGGGTGTATCTCAAAGTAAGATAGTGGTAAGACTTTAGGCTGAAAGGCCAAGGTCTCCCATTGCATCCTGGGCCCTCTCCAGTCATCCTGATGAGTATCAGGTGACTGGACCCAGATGGCTCAGGAGAAGAAAGTGAGGCTGGTGACCTGCACAGTCCTCCCTCACTCAAATCAAAGTCAATTGCAAGTCAGGTCATCATCTTGATGTCATTGTCCTCTTCGAGAACAAAGGACTCAACACAAAATGTAAAGCCTCGAAGGATAGCTACTGTGTGGGATGGTGCAATAGCCACTTACAGTTTTATGGTTTTTAAGTATTTTCCCAGTATTAATAGACAATTTAATAACCGGGTTGGGATCCAAAAAGACCTAGCTGGCTAGGAACCATGGGTTAGACTGAAGAAAATTAAATTTTACAGGGATAAACATAAAATACTGAATTAAGGGCTTTTTTCCTTTCAAAGAAAATTACAAGATGGAAGAGATTCATAGTTAAATAAGAAGTTTATGTGGAAGGGATTTATGGTCTGGGTTTGTTAGAAGTGTGATGAGGCTACCATAAAAGCTGTGATTTGGGGCTATATCAACAGTCTCTGAGACAAAGGTTTCTATTCTACCTCTGCTGGCCAGATCACAACTGGAGTGTTATGTTCAGTTTGGTGTAACTGGATTGGTTAACCTGAATATTGACAAATGAGTAATTGTAGAGGATGATGGTCAGCATGGTGAGAGAGATCCAAACCAAATCCCCAATTATGAAGCATGATTGAAAAGACCTAGAAACGAAAAGGCTTGGAGGGCAAGAGGGAAATGGCAGGGAGGATGGGGATGGGGATGGCAGTACACCTACTATTTTCAAATACTTGGCACAAATAGATGACTCCCTAGGACAGAAGTAGGAACAATGGGTGGCAGAGGAAGTGCCTGCTTACTATAAGATCTTCTTAACAATTAAAGGTATTTGAAAAATTAAAAACAAATTGAACTACTCAAGGTAATAGCACCTTCCCTATCACTGGGAGATTTCTAAGCAGAGTCTAGATGACCACTTTTAAGATTTGTTATAAAGGAAGTTCATTCAAGTATTAAGTTGAACTAGATATCTTGTAATATTTCTTCCAACTCTGAAATTCTTTGATAACTATGACTAAAATGACAAAGTACTGCTTTTTTGGGAAGTAGATTGAATACATCTTAAAATCCCACAAGTCATCCAGCATTTATAAAGCATACAGTACATTATGTGCCTGGCGCTGTACACTGGAGGTACAAAGAAAAGGAAACATTTTTTAAAAAAATTTTAATGGTCACTACCCTCAAGGAGCATTTCTTGTGAGACATAATTTACAAACAACTTTGTACATAAAAAATCTGTACAAAGTAAATTGAGAATTAACCTCAGAAAAGTCACTGGCTTGGGAGTGGTGGAATGGGTAATGTGAAGCTGAGAAAAGTTCGTGCAGCATGTAGGATTTGAGTTTTGCTCCGAAGGAAGCCAGGGAAACTTTGAGGTAGCAATGAAGAGGAAAAGCATTCCAAGCATAATGAAAATGCAGTCTAGACATTGAGTGTCTTGTGCTAGAAACAGTGAGTAGGATGGTGTCACCCTACTGTAGAGTACGTAGAGGGCTGTCAAGTATAAAAAGTCTAGGAAGGTCAGAAGGGGTCAGGTTGTAAAGGGCTTTAAAAATCAAAAAGGCATTTATTTTTGTTCCTGGAGATAATAAGGGACCTGCTCGAATTCACTGAGTGTGGATTAGTGACATGGTCAGACCTGCTTTTGAGTAAGTTGACTTTGATAGTGTAGTGGAGGATGGGCTGGAGTAGGGTGTTGGAGTAGTCAGAGTGAGGGACCTGATGAGCATGCACCAGAATGATATCTGTGTTAGGAGAGAAGGGAACATATAGAGAGGTGTTGCACAGGTAGAAACAACAGGAATATCCTATTTACAGTGTCTGTTACTGTTAAGTCTTCTCAGTTCTGCTTTGACAGCATATCTCACATCTATGCTGTTTTCTCCGCTCATCCGGCCACTTACTCTACTGTTGTTCAGTCACGTACAACTCTTCATGACCCCCCATCGACCGTAGCACACCAGGTCCTTCTGTCTTCCACTATCTCCTGAAAACTGTCCAAGTTCATGTTTGTTGTTTCCATAAGACTCTTCATCTCATCCTCTGCTGTCTCCTTTTCCTTTTGTCTTCAGTCTTTCCCAGCATCACGGAGTGATGTTGTGATCCCAGTGAGTTCCATCTTCTCATTATATATCCAAAGTATTTACTCTTCAGCTGCAGTATTTGATCTGCCAGGGAATACCCTGAATTAATTTTGTTAAGTATTGACTGGTTTGATCTCCTTGCTGTCCCAGGGACTCTCAGAAGTCTCCAGCACTACAGTTTGAAATGCTTCATTCTTTGGTACTCAGCTTTCCTTATAACAGGAATATATTACATAATAATATAACTTTTCCTTATACATTGCTACTAGAAAACCATAGCTTTGGCTGTACAGACCTTTGTTGGTAAGGGAAGGTCTCTGATTTTTAGTGTGCTATCCAGATTTGCCATAGCTTTGCTTCCAAGGATGAAACATCTTTTGATTTCATGGCTGCAGTTACTGTCTACAGTGATCATTTAGACCCTTAATTATCTCTTGCCTGGACTATTGCAATTATCTCCTAATTGCTGTCCCCTAGGGACAGCTAGGTGGGGAAGTAAATAGAGCATTGAGCCTGGATTGAAGAAGACCTCAGTTCAAATCCAGCTCCTGACACTTATACTGTATGTCACTGAACAAGTCACTTAATCTCTGAATCAATTTCTTCAGGTGTAAAAAAGGGATAATAATAGCATCTACCTCACCAGGTGTTGGGAGATTATAATGAAATAAGATTTATAAAGCTTAGTACAGTAGCTATGATGCAGTTTGGGGTGCTAGATACCCCAAAATGTAAGGGTACAGGGTGAGTCTGCCTGGGAAGAATTTGAGCACTCAAGCATTCTTTCAAAGTAGTGAAGTTTATTTTAACACCAATAGGAGCAGGCTAGTAAATCTGTGCCTTGATGGGATGAGACTGATACATAAGTACCAAATAAATACCAAAAAAGACTGAGAAGATTTGGATGGGATTAAGGAGTGGTAAATAGCTTGGGGTGGCTCAGGTGCAACAGTGAAAGGAGTTAAGGTGGTCTGGGGTGGGTCTGAGAGCCATAGTAAAAGGACCATGGAGTATGGGCTGAGATGGGGCAGATGCCTTGGGTAGAGGTGCCAATGATCTGGGTTACTGAAATGTATGGGAAAGTCGAGAGACTGCATTGCTTTCAAAGACCTGGTTTTTTCTGTTTTCTGTCACCCCATTAATAAATGCTTGTTCCCTTGCTTGCCTTCCTAACTGGTCTCCCTGCCTTATTTTTTATCAAGTCTTAATCACTGAAATGGGTGCTGCCTCAGTGAGAGTCCTGTTAAAGACCTTAGCTTGAAAAAAACAATTTCCCCCACTGAATCCAGAGCCATCTCCAGCTGTCTTGCTCTATATCTGGCCACTGGACCCAGAAGAATCCAGAGGAGTAAGTGATGCTGGTGACTTTGCACAGCTCTCCCTCACTTAAATCCAATTCACTTGGCATCACCTCCCTGTGTCATGATCCTTTTCCAGAATGTAGGACAAACAGCAACCCCTGTCTCTAGACTCTCCCTTCTCCAATCTATCCACCATACTGTTAAAGGAATCTTTAAAAAGTGCAGGTACTTTTCCTGCCCCAGAAACCCTAGTGGCTTCCTTTCCTTTTAGGGTACAAAAAGACAAACTCCCTTGTTTGGCTTTTCAAGCTCTTTATAATCTTACCTCAATCTATCTCTCTAGGGTAACTGCATATTATTCTCCCATTTGTACTCCGCATTCCATCCCCCTTGGTGCCTCTACACAAACTATTCTCTTTGCTTGACTTGCCCTCCTTCCTCAGCTTCACTTTGTAGAATCTCTTCCTTCTCTTAGAGCTCAGTTCAAGATCATTCCTCTTCATGAAGCCTCTTCTGATCCTCCCAGTTGCTAGTGCCCTCCTTCTCTCCCCAAAAATCACTTTGTGTATTTTTGTACTTAATATTCTATGTACAAGGTTCCCCCCCAAATAGGATAAAGTCTTTGAGGGCATGGACAGGTTCATTTTGCCTTTGTATCCCCAGTACCTAAAGGTTCTAAACTATGCCAGGCACATAATTGGTGCTTAATAAAAATTTAACAAATGCCTACTGAATGTCAAGGAGATAAGAGTGCTGTACTTGGAGTTTAGTAGGACTTGCTTTTAAATCCTGCCTTTGTTACTTGGTAGCTCTGGGCAAGCCACAACCTCTCTGAGCCTCAATTTTCCCATCTGTAAAATGAGGGAGCTAGATTATATGACCTTTAAGGTCCCTTTCAGCTCTAAGTTCTATGAGTAGGGTACTGACTGGCAGAATCACTTAGATTTTCCATATTTGTGAGGATATTTCTCTCCTAGACTCCCCTCAACACTTCTGATTTCATCCAAATTACACATGGAAAAAAACTGTTCCCATAAGCACTTCTGGAAAGGAAAAAAATAAAGGACTGTAGTCATAGAAACTTGATTCAATAAATTGCTTGATTTAAAATTCAGATAAGTGCCTTTTTTTGGCTAACATGAAATTCCTACTTGGAGGGCATTTGGAGCTGGCACCATCCAATTTCCTAGTAAATAGCATTGCTTTGGGTAATATAAATCCATCTAGAAGTTGATGTGATGAGAAAATTTAGTCACAGTTTGGAAGTAGAAGCACAATAGATGAGCTGGTGGGTAGTTTACTCTGAAACCTGTAAGAAACTTTGAAGTCTGTCATTTAATCAATGTCTTTCATACAGGTTCTATCGATTGGTTAAATGTCAGGCAACATTTTTTTTCTCTACCACTTTGGAATGTTTTGTTGCAGAATGAATTCATTACCGGGATTTTGAAAATGTTTTCGACACATAGTTTCATTGAAAGCCTTCTTTAACCTTTTTAAGGACCTTCCTTAACCTTTTTTTTTTGGTGTGTCCTAGACAGTCTGGGGAAGCTTATGCACTACTTGGAATCATGTTTTCAAATGCATAAAATATTTGAGATTACAAAGGAAGCCAATTGTGTTGGAATTCAGTTAATAAAATTGTAAAAAGTTCACAGACTCCCCAGATTAAGAGTCCTTGGAAGGACCTGGATTTTTTTTTTTTAGCCAAGACACTTGGTTATCAGTACTTGGTTTCTTGTCTGTATGATGCATTGCAATGATTCTTAATGTTATCTATCCCATACGTATATTTTGGAGAATGTGCTTTTGTAAAATTTATACAAAGTTTTCATGTGTTTTCACATATTTGTAGAATTTGTTACAAATAAAAAGGTTTTCATTATATTTATGTGAAAAAGTGGAACTGTAAGAAATTAAGGTTTTTCTATACTAGAGTATGGATACTAGAATTACACATGATGTGTTATTACTAAAACCTAAAAAAAAAATTTGCTGCAGTGTACTTTGCCAGATAGTAGGAATTCAACAAATATTCAACAAATGAAAGAATGAGCTGTCCCAGCTGTGTTAAAAAGATTAATTATAGATAACATCTGGGTACCTTGGTCTTAGTTTTGTGGCTCTGTGCTCCAAATCAGGGTGGGCTCGGTAGGACAAGAATAAGTAATTGTTGGTAGTATTTATATAGTGTTTTTTAATGTTTGTGAAATACTTTATAAATATGTCATTTTATCCTCTCAACAACCCTGGGAGATAGGTGCTATTATTATTCCCATTTTACAGATGAGCAAACTGAAGGAGACCTCAGTTAAGTGACTTGCTCAGTCACACAGCTTGGTAGTATCTGAAGCTTCTTCCTGACCTGCCTGCTACCTGGGTTTGAGCTCCAGGTCTCCCAAGATCTAGGTCCAGAGCTCTATCTGACTTAGATATTATGAATGAAAGCAGGAGGACGCACACATATGACTTAGCCCTTCAGAAACTATCATTCTTTGATGTCAGTTTTGAGAAACAGGTAGGGTCCAACATCTGGGAGCCTAGAGCCCTTAATTCTGGACTTTAACTGGGCTAAATCGCAGTATTGTGACATTTCCCAGGGCTGATTCAGTGGCTCTCAGACCGTACACCTTGGTGGATGAATTTAACTAGTTAGTGAATTAATTAAATGAGTTTAATAAGCCTACCTCATTAGAATTTAAGCTAATTTGTTAAATGAGTTTATCTACCTGATGAGAGTTTAAGGAACTAGGCTAGCCATCTGATTAAAATCCGAGAGGAAGGCCATTGAAAGAATTCCCCAGAGGCTGCCTACCAGGAGAAATGTGAACACTGAACACCACCCGCAGACTTCAGCATAGGTAAAATAGATTTTAAATTTAAAGGGGGGAGAGGGAGAGGAGTGAACTGTAGGCTTTAGAACCAAAAGGAACCTTAGAGATCTGGTCCAACTTCCTCTTGGCCCCAGCTCTCAGTCTTCACTGTACTAATCTTACTATTCAAGGAGAAAGAATGCATTTGTAGAGTTTACGACGGTTCTAGGAGGCCCAGGTTTCACTATCCCCCAAGGAGGGGCTGCTGGGATGGGGGTGGGGAGGAGGGTTTTCCCAGCATCCATTCAGCTCCCAACTCTCATTAAGCACCTGGCAGAAGAGGATGAGGACCGCACCTCCCCGCCGCCCAAGCGTGGATTGCTAAATGCGCGGAAGGGGAGTGGGGGAGAAAGGAGAAGAGGGGGTTCTTTTGCCTTGTTCTTGGTAACTTCGGTGTACGTTTCACCGCTTCCACAAGGGACTGGACCCTGAGCTCCTTGGGAGCGCACTGTGTGTGGGGGAGGGTGGGGAGGTTCTGCCCTCCACCACCCCCGATTTTTGTGGATGGGCGCCGTCTGTCTGCATTTGGGACTAATGCCTCTAGCTTCGCTTCGCCCATCCAAGGAGAGGCGGGTCGCTTTGCCATGGGGGGAGCCCGTGGCCGCATCTTGGCCAGCCACAGCCCCTCCCCAATTCAGCCTGCACAGGTCATCTAGGCAGGACTTTCTCGGGGCGTGCCCCAGCCCCACAACCCCCTATCGCGGGAAGCTGGAAAGCTCGGATTCTCCCCATCCAGAAAAAGGGCGACCGGTGAGGAAGGGCGACGGGAGCGGGGGGAGGGGCAGCGAAGGGAAGGGGGCGGAGCAGAGGGGAGGGGAGGAGCACTGGGGGCGGAGCGAAGGGGAGGGGAGGTGCACTGGGGGCGGGGCTGGGGGAGGGGTAGGGAAGGGGAGGAGCAGTGGGGGCGGAGCGGAGGGGAGGGGCTTCGGATGAGGAAGGGACGGGGGGGAGGGGGAGAAGCGGGGCTGCGCTACGTCGGGCGGCCGGCCGGGAGGGCGCGCACACGCGCACGCTCGGGCCAGTCACGTGGCCGCCCGGGCCGCGCTCACCTAACAGGAAGTGTCCCGGGGCGTGAAGAGGAGGGCCGCGGAAGCTGAGCCGCGCCTGGGACCCTGACCCGGTGAGTGAGGTGGCGGGGGCGACAGCGAGCGGGGGCGGCCGGGAAGGCTATCCGAGCCTCCGAGGCCTCCCAGGACCGAGGCCCCCGAGCGACGGGCCGAGGAGCGAATGCTGAGTCAGAGCGGGGCAGGAGCCGAGCGGGGGGCGGGGCCGGGCGGCCGGAGCCTCTCTCCGCTGCCCGGACCGGGCGTCGGGAACCGGCCCCACCCACCCCGTTAGTGAGTCCCCGCCCTGGCCTTGGGGGAGTCCGAAACCTGACGGACGTAAAGCCGACCGGGTTCGGAAGAGGGGGTTAAGGTGGGTCCTCCGTGGGGCGTGTGTGAGCTTGGCCGACCCCGGAAGCTGGAGCCGCTTTCCAGCTCGCGCGTGGGATCCGCACCTCCTCGCGCTCCTTCGGCTTCTTCCCTAATTAGTCGCCTTGGCCCTTTCAGTTGGCTCTGCCTCGGTTTTCTACGAGTCCGTCCGGCGCGCTCGTGAACATGGGCATCTTTCTCCCGGAGCCCTGCTTCTAACCTCCTCCCTACCTGTGGAGCGTCGCCGAGGCCAGCCACCTGCCAGGTACATCCCGCCCCATCCCCTGTCAGGAGGTACCTTTTGTTCCCCGCTCGCGTGGACGGGGTGCTATGCATCCTGCCCGCTGCGTCCGGGCCCCTCCTAAGTGCCCGGTGCTGAATCACGGCTAGCTTTGCTGGTGCGGAGACTGTGCGAGGAGATCGGCTCTGGTCTTTGGGAACCCGGCAGACTGTGGCTCGTGAGCTTGTGTCCTGTAACGCATGGCTTTTACGTGTAGCCTCCGGTCACTGTGCTACATTGTAGCGCCGAGTAGTATGCAGTGTAGTTACGTACCACGTAGTGTATTATGTAGTGCCTAACAGTATATTATATAGTATAGTAGTGCGCTGTGTAATGTACTACATACAGTATTGTTATATACTGTATAGTATATTGGAGCATAGTGCCTAGTAGTATACACTATTGTTATGTACCACATAGTGTATTATGTAGTGCTAATAGTATATTATATAGTATAGCCATGCACTATATAGTATACTTTAGTGTCGTGCCTACTAGTATACAGTGTTGTTATGTACTATATGGTGTGTTATAATGTAGTGCCTAGTAGTACATAGTAGAGTCATATACTATGTAGTATACTTCAGTATAGTGCCTAATAGTATACAGTATTGTTATGTACTATATAGTGTGTTATAATGTAGTGCCTAGTAGTATATAGTAGAGTCATACACTATGTAGTATACTTCAGTATAGTGCCTAATAGTATACAGTATTGTTATGTACTATGTAGTGTATTATAATGTAATGCCTAGTAGCATATAGTATAGTCATGCACTATGTATTATAGTGTAGTGCCTAATTATATATGTGTGTAAATACACACATACATATAGTATAGTTATACACTATATAGTATACTATAACACATCATACTTAGGTGATAATACTTGGTGATGGTATTGAATAAGATTGCTTTTTATAAAGCAATAGGCAGAGTTTAAGTGAGAGAACTCACCAGATTTTGAGCACCCTTTTTTTTCCCCTTAGAGGACTTATGGGGAAAAATAGTCATTAGTCATAGAAGGAAATTTGACTTCCCCTCCCCCACCCCTTACAACAAAACTCTTTCACTTTGTATTAGATATATAGAAAGTGATAGAAGGAAGTTTCATATCCACAATTGGCAGAATTCCATCCACTGGAAAAATGCAGTGCCCTCATGGCTTTGCATATAGTGTTCCTAAGAATACTTTGTAGGGGTTTGATTCATGTTTATGTCTTGTTCACTAACCTCCCAAGTGTGCTCTGAAAGCAGCAAGCTAACAGGACTCCTCTTGTGGTGGACCTGACAGTACTTTAGTCTTGATCGTTTGCCATCTTGCCCTTAGAGTCACCCGTTGAAATTTTACCCATTCTTTAAAAACCAACTCAGATACCACCTAATCTATGAAACTTTCAAGACTCAGAAATAATCTTTATAATAATTCTTTGTACTTGCACTTAGATTTATCTTATTGTATTTTGTGTTATATTCCTAGGACCGTAGATTTAGGATTGGAAGGCAAGAGGCCATCGGCACCAACCTCCTCACACAGAGAAGTTAGGTGATTAGGTCTTACAACTAGAAAGTATCTAAGGCAGAAATTGAACCCAAGTCTTTCTTGTTCCAAGCTCAGTGTCCTAGTTACCGTTCCATACTGTCTCCACTTCTTCACCGTTATGTATCACTTTCTCCTACCAGATTTTAAGATCTATGGATGTAGGGGTGCATCTTAATTAAATTGTCTTTCATAGTAAATTGTCTATCATAGTATACTGCAAGTAGTAGAAGCTTCATAAATATTTGTTTGAATTTAAACTGGAGCTACTACAATGGAGTGCTATTAGTGGCACTCCAATTTTCCCTTAGTTCACCATGGGTTCAAATATTTTACTCCCATACTAATTTGTTCTGAGAAACAGACTGCATTTATGAATAGAGGCCCAGTCTTAGAGGCAGGAAGATCTGAATTTAAGTCCTGCCTGTGACATGAATTGACTTTGTGACTATGGAGAGATCATTTGACCTCTCAAGGACCCCAGGGCATTAAGTATGTAAGGCATAGTGCATGACTTCTCTCTGAATAGAGCATTCCCTACGTTTAGACATCATATTTAATTTTAAAAGGTTATGTGTAGATACATGATAAATTTGTGGCATGTCTGAGGAAGCAGACTTCAGCTTACTCCAAAAAAAAGCCGAGAATCTTTCAAAGATGACATTTTTCACATCCTTCAGTAATGATTATATTTTTAATATACTTATATTGTTGCAGCTAAGGAATTTAAATTGATATTTTGCTCTTTGAAACACTTTGCATTTACCCTGGCCTAAAGGAAACAGAGTACACTCTTAAATTTTTTCTGAAAATTTACACAGTTTTGTTTGATCTTCTGAGAATTCTCCAAATAAATAACTTTTTAATTATTCTTTACAAAAATCTTGGCAAAGGAAGTTATAAAGTAATATACCTTTAATTTATTTTATGGAAAGAAAATCTAAGAATAATTGTGGTTTTCCCTGGAATTGCCATGTAATGTTAGAGCTCATAGATTAGTGCCTTTGATAGGTCACTTTGAGTCTGTATAGGCTGTTAAGAGAGCATTTAATATTTCTTCATAGTTCATTCAGCATTTTAACTTTTAAGGTAGTTGTTGAAAACTCATTTGAGATTGAACTGTTTGTATGCTTTGAAGAAGTAATAACTTAATATACCTTAAATGTGTGTATATATTTTGTAGATATCTATAAATACATGTATCTTAAATCTTTTTCCCTCAGTATTTGAAGAGGATCCCTAATCAGTCAGAAATGCAGAGTACTTCTAATCATCTGTGGCTCCTGTCTGATATCCTAGGGCAAGGAGCCACTGCAAATGTCTTTCGTGGAAGACATAAGGTTAGTGTGGAGAAAAATTTCAGAATTTGAGAGCTTTATAAAATATTCTCAATAATGTGTAATTAATTTTTGTATAAATACTCATAAAAGAAACCTATTCAAAAATATAAAAGTTTCATTATTTGAAGTGATATTAAACAGTGAAAACATATTTTAAATAATACTTGTTTTCCGAATGAAAATAGGGATAAAAATCTGCCATGCGGGAGGGATAATGTTGAGGGTTATTGGGATATAAAAGTGGATAAGTAGAGAACCTTTAAAATCAGGGTAGAGGTTTGGATTTTGTTTCAGGCAATAGAGGGCCTTTGATAGGTTGTTGAACTGGGGAGCGAAATGATGAATCTAGAATTAGAAAAATTAGTTGGCAATAAATAGTATATAGGATAGATAGGAGGTAGGAAGAAGTAGGGAAGTCAATGGGGAAGATTCATGGTGTAATCCAGAAGAATGTAGAATATAGTGGTTGGCTTAGGAAAGAAGACCATGTGAATCAGAGATTTCAAAGGAAGAATAATAGGACTTGGTGACAATACTTAAAAAGGATAAAAGAGAGACAATGAAAGACAATTCCAGGGCTCCTAACTCTGGAAAACAAGAGAGAGAGCGAGAGCAAGCGCAAGCGAGAGCGTGTGCGCATCTGTATAGTAATAATAATAGTGGTAGTATATGTAAACTGGAGTCATTCATTTTGTAAATTAAAGAATCATTTTGTAATGCTAAAATGAACCTCTAATTTGTTAGTTTTGAGTGTTTGGAATTTTGTATGTAGGGCTTTTTAAAACTGTCGTAAGGACTTCTGGTGTACTAGTTTGTATTTAGAATCTCTTAAATCGTCATCCCTTAAATTTGGAGTCTAACCGTTTTTGTAAGGGAGGAATTTCTAGTCTGCTAAATGAAGGGGTTGGACTGGGTGGTTTCTGAAGTCAGGCACAGTTGAGGGCTGGGAGTATATTAAATATAAAGGATGAACAGAGGAGATAGTGTATACATGTATAAGCATATGCAGAATAAACATAAAAAGAATAAATGTAAACAAATACAAGTTAGCCTTGTAGGAATAGCACTAGGAGTTGGAATCAGGAAAATATTCATGTAAAAGATATTGCTTGAACTATGTCTTGAAGGAAAGAAGGGATTTGAAGAGGAAAGTGATACATTCCAGGCAAAGGGGATTGGCAGTCAAAAGGTAGAGGGTTGAAATATGCTGTTTAATATGTGAAGAACACAGAGAAGGTCATTTTGATCTATAGTATTATAAACAGCTTTTTATTTATTAAGGCTTATGCCTTGAGGAATAGGGACTTGGCTTACAAACTGGACATTTCCCCAGGGATGATTAGAACTGGAAGTCACTGTTGTGGTTTGTGGATGAGGAAGATATAAGAGCTTAAAGATTTCTAGCATGAAAAAACGTGGTATTAAGAAGAGTATAAGAATGTAGGAAATTAACTTGCAGCTTTTTGTAAATCAGAGAGTCATTTTATAATGTGAGTATAAACCGGGCAACAAATTGGTTGTTTCCATTCCAGAACTGACTCTGTATGTGCTTAAGCTCTTACATGTCAAGGGAAAGACATGACAGTGTCACAGAATTTGGCACTCAAGAGTACTCCAATATGTTCCTACCACTCAACTAGAAATCATATCAAGAAAGAGATGGATAGTTGAAAAAATCATAGAATCTCAGGGTTAGTTGGAAGGACTCTTAGAGCTCATCCTAGTTAGGTTCATGCCAGAATAGGAATGCTTTCTACAGTATCCCTGACAGTCTTGTCCTCTGCTTGAAGCCCTCCAGTACTATAGAAATCACACTTCCTAAAGCAGTCCATTGCATTTTTGGACAGTTCTAATTGTTGAGAAATTCTTCCACATCTTGAGCCAAAATCTAGCTTTATAACTCTTGTTTAAAATCGCCACAATTTCTGCCTTTTCTTCCCACTTCTGTCTGTTGGTACCAAGAAACGCAAATCTGATGTCTGTGCCCTATGGTGGCTTTTCACATATTTTGAAATTATATTTTCCGACTATAAGTATTTTTTTTAAGCAAACAGGAAGTTTTTTGGAGCATTTGGCTGAAGGAGTTTTCAGTAAAAGGTTCAGGGGACTGAGAGTCTCCATTTCCATGGGTGTGAAAGATGAAAGAAACCTTTTCTTGACTTGCAGCGATTATACATGTTCCTTCCAAAGCCAGTTAATGACTTCATGTGTAGGAAATGCAGGTTGCTCTCCTTTTGAGAAGGTGGAATGGCTGAAGAAACACCTTTCTCTTCTCTTCATTACTAGGGAGGATGAAGTATTCCATTAAGAACAGAGAAAGTACTTTAAGAAGAAAACAAAGAAGACAGAGAGGTCTGAACCACTGTCAGGGAGTTAGAGAGTAAAAGGATGTTGCCTGAAAAAAAGAAGGAAACGAGGAACACTGAACAAGTACAGTTATGTAACAGATTTGATCCTCTCCTCATTGAAGGTAGAACTGGATGCATTGAAGAGAAAGCAGAAGAATTATGAGAGGACTTAATAGATGTCACCAAGAAGAAGAACATCTTGTGCTGGCCACAAGGAAAAAAAACATAGTTGTCAACTGTCTGCTGCAGGCCTTTTGTCAACTCAATATGAATAAACAGGTGGTATCCTCTCTTACCCAGGTACTTATCTGGGATGTGACTGGGTCCTCATAAGACTTGTTAAATATGACATCCAGTATTGACCACCATTTGACTGACATCCAGTGACCACCATTTCTAGTGATTGATGAAGGAACATGTGATTCTGCCAGAAGAAACCTCTTAAGCATCCCTAGGGATATAAAGTCCTTAGGCAGTGAATTTTGAAGACAGAGACAGAGGTGATATTTTTATCACTACTGTTGATTGAAGGCATAGACTTTAAAGAGGACAAAAGATATGGAAATAGCAGCTGTTGTTAAAATAAGACTTTAATTGTGGGCTGAGGCTTAAGATACAGGCTAGGGATGGAGTACATCTGAGAGACAAAAGAAAATTTGGAAATTTACAGATCTGATAAAAAGGTCTTTGAAATGAATATGGAAGAGAAGAGAGAAATCTGTACCTATGAACTGCCACGGCAAATGCCATAGAGTAACAGGTGATAGAATAATAATAGAGGTGTTGGTGATGGAAAGAAAACAATATCCAGGAGTTACGAAAGTATTGATGCCTCCTTCCCCTTTAGATGCTGAGTCCCTGGTTGTTTTCTCTACTCATTACTCTTTTTTGATAACCTCATTTGCCACCCCCCGCCCCGATAGTTGTCATCTTTAAGCAGATGATGCCCAGATCCATATATTCACACTTGATTTTTTCCTGAGCTCCAGTCTCACATCACCAACTGTCTGTTGGATATTTTAAACTAGAGGTGTCCTAGACAGTTGGTGATGTGAGACTGGAGCTCAGGAAAAACTCTAGTTCTGTTTTGGAACAGAAGCAGAACTCACTATCTTGCATACCAAATCCATCCCTCTTATGACCTTTCCTGGTTCTGTTTAAGATACCACCACCTTTCTAGTCAGCCAGGTATACAACCGTAGAGTTAACCTCATTTCACAACTTGACTTATGTGACTACTAATATATTATGATCTCTATCATATGGCCACTAATCTATTATGATCCCTACAACAACTCTGGGAGATAAGTGCAATTATTATCTCCACTTTACAGTTGAGAAAATTGAGGCAAACAGAGATTAAGGGACTTGCCCGAAGTCACACAGCTACTAAGTGTGTGAGACTACGTGTTTGAGACTGGATTTGAACTCAAGTCTTCCTTACTCTGGGCCCAACACTTCTATCCACTGTGCCACTTAGCTGTTTGTTATTTAAAGCCCTTCATCTACTTTCCCAACCTTATATGTTACTCTCCTTCACACAGTCTGAGTCCAATCAAACTGACTGTACTACCATTCCTCATGCACAATTCTCCATCTCCAAATCCTTGTGCCTTTTTGTGGTCTGACTACAATGTTTGGAATGCTTTCTTTCTCATATCCACATAATCATATAACTTAGGGGGACCTACTTTCAAGAATTAATAGCTTGGTTAATGTACACAGCAGAAACCAGGGATAGTATGGTGCAGTGAAAAAGAGTGCTGGATTTGGAGTCAGATGACTTTGGATTGAATTCCAGCTCAATCACTAACCTTGGTCTGCCATCTGCCCTGCTGCTGTTGCCTTCTTCAGACCTCCCAGTTGTTCTGCTCTGCAGACGCATACCAAGGAGCCCTGACACTTGCCATCCATCCTGCCACCAGACCTTTAAAAATCCCTGGACCTTTCCACTAGTCTACAACTGGATCTTCAGTTGTGTTGCTTCTCCTTCCCCTTTAGAATGTGTTCTCCTTTGAGAGCAGGAACTGCCTTTCTTTTCTATTTGTATTCCTCACATCTTAGCACAGTGCTAAGTACTTAATAAATTTAAAATAAATTTCTATTTATATTTTTTGTTTTATGTTATCTACATTTCCCATTGTATTCCTCTGCCTCCCAAGAATAAGAAGAAAAGAAGTTTGGCAAAACTATCAAAATAAGTCTAACATTATGTGAAGTGTTCCATACCTATAGTTAAATGCTTTTTCATTCATCCCTAATGTCCTTCCAAACTCAACTCAAGTGAATTCATCTTGTACATGAAGCCTTTTCTGATTTCTGTAAATGCTAATGGCTCTTCTCCCCTCAAACTACTTTGCATTGATTTTGTACATATTTTGTATTTATTTGTAGTTATACATATTGTATCTCCATGGAAAATACAAACTTTTTGAGGTTAAATACTGCTTCATTTTGATCTTTAGTTTTCCTAGCACAGTGCCAAGAACATAACTGGTCTTTAATTGTTGAATCTTTGGTCTCAGCTGTCTTTACACTGATGTACAGAACATGAATGTTAAAGCGAACTAAAGATCTTAACCCAAGGAGGTAGATGTAACTTCGTATTGAAGCTTGGTTAAATTGTACCTTATGCTGTAGAAGGGTATACTTTATTCATAAGGAACAGATTATATAATAGGGGCAGTGGAGCAGTTCTAATTGTGATTATGTATCAAGAAGTTATTCTGTGTGGAAATACATCAGCTTGAGGGGGAAACATGGCATTGAATATTTAGATAAGGATCAGTGGCAGGCAAGAATAAATTACAGGAGGCAGAAAGGAATGGTAGTGAGTTACCAAAGTCAAAGGTAAAAAGAACATAAGGCCCTGATGCAGTCATGAGGGTGGACTACATTTCCTTTGCTCTGCTGCTAGAGGTTTCCCTTCAGTAAAGCCGGGCATTGAGACATTCTGTTCAGAAATTCCTTCAGAAGATAGAAAAACCAACAAGAGGAGCTTCTATTTTGGGCCAGGTTTAGACAAACAAAGAAGAGCTGGGTTAAAAAGTAGAATTAGAAGAACTGTATTCTACTATTCTGGACATAGTTTAGGCCAGTCTAGTCATTAAGGTATGGCATTACAGCAAGAAGTTAGCAATCACTTATTAAGCCACCAACTGGCTAAGTTGTGCTGAAATCCTGGGGTTACAATGAAAGGTGAAAAACAGTTCTTGCTCTTGAGAAGCTTACAGTCTGCAGGAGACAATATGCAAACAGGTACAAACAAGATAATGTACAGGATAATTAGAGATAATTCAGAGGGGGACACTAAGTTTAAGAGGACAGGGAGAGGCTTCTTGTAGAAGGTGGAGTTGTAACTGAGACTTGAGGAAGCGAGGTCTAGGCTAGGGGTAAACAGTTTAGCCAGGAAACAGGTTTAAAAGACTACAATTCCTAATTAATAAAAATAAAACTCTACTCCCTTCACATTTCCATACTGATCATGGCAACCACAGTGTTAGGTGAGAAAGGCATCCCTTCAGGACAATAGAAATTCTGCTGAACCTGAATGAACACTGACTTCATAGTGACTAGGACTTTTATGCTTTAGGTCAAAAGTTAGCCAATTCAGTGAGAAGGAATCAAAACCAAAGATTAGTGAGGCAATAAGTAACTCGCTGCTCAGTAAATTTGTCAGTAGGCTTTGGTAACTGAAGATTGAATGTACTTAATGAACATGCAATGATGTGATCGTAAAACAGGTATTCTTAAACTTTTTTGTATCACATACTTCTTTGGCAGTCTGGTAAAAATTATAACATGACTTCCTCAGAATTATGACTTTAAAATGCATAAATAAAAGACTAGGGAAGACAATTATATTTTCAATTTTTTAAAAATTCACGCATACCGAGTGAAGAACCTCTGACCTAGAAGACTGAGAGCCTTAGATTGAGATACTGAGAAGCAAAGTTGTAAAAGATTGATTGCTTTTGGAGCAAAGAATTGAATTTGAAATTAGAACAGCCTTGCCAAACTATGGAAGAAACACATGAATGAACACTATAAGGATAATTTCAGTCCTACTGATAAAATTGAGCGTTTTTGCACTAAATTCTCCTTATCTCAAGTGCTTTTCTGAGCAACCCTACCCCCAACTATCCCTTTTCTGAGCAACCCTAACCCCAAACTATCATTAATAAATTTTATCATTTTGTTTAATAAGAGGCAGGATGGCATTATGTATAGAGAGCTGGCCTCAGTCAAGAATAATTTCATTCAGGTCAAAGGAGTGGACCAGCTATGAAAGTTCTGTGGGCACTGTGCAAGGAATGCTGACATTTTGGAGTGTTCAGGTAACTTTAGAAAGAGAATGATTTTCCCCGTTAAGGTGAGAGATACATCTAGATTGGTCTCATGATCAGAGAAATCAAGAGAGAGACTTTGGACTTGGGACTAGCAGTGCAAACCAGTGTGGCATAGAAGGTAATGCCAAGCCCCTGGATAAGAGGAAGAGTCAGCTAAATTGAAATAGATTGAAAATGAGAATGGGTGTGAAGCAGGAAGTGATTGCTCAAGACTTTAGGTCAAATCAAGATAAATTACCAAAAGGAAGAATATATAATGGGTACGCAGAAAATTCCTTAGACTTTTTGCTGTGCATTATGTGTACCATATACTTGGGATACAAGCATAAAGAAATAAATAATCCCCACTCAGCAGGAGCTTACATTCTAATGGAGACAAGTATATATGAAAAAAATAGCATAAATGTAAATATATACAAAGCAGTTAAAATTACAAAGTAATTTGATCAGGAACACACTAGCAGTTGGTAATCTGGAAAAGCTTCATGCAGAAGATGGTAATTGTGAGGCAGAGAGAAGGAATGAGTAAACCTCTGGAAAGCACAGAGTTGGGAGCCATTTTCATAGTGTGTCTGTCCTGTGTGAGGAATAAAGAGAAAGCCAGTTTGATTGGATTGCAGAGGGCAAAAGGAAGCCTGGAGTTGATTGAGTGAGGAAGTAGTCAGACCTTTTCTTAAGGAAATTTACTTTGACCGCAGTGAGTGGGAGGGACTGGAGGGGTCAGGGACTTGAAGCAGAGTCCAGAGAGGAAGAAAGCTGTTTAAATAATCTAGGTGAGGGCCTAAACTAAGATAGTAGCTGTGTGAGTGAAGAAAGAGGGTAAAATATGAGAGATATTGTACATAGAGACATGGCAAGATTTGGATAAAGTGAGGAGTGAAGGAAAATTCCAAAATTTTAAACCTGTGAGACTAGAAAGATAGTGGTGCCATCAGCCGAAATAAGGAAGTTTGGGGAGGATTTTGGATGGCAGGATTTAGGGGAAGAGATGAGTTCAGTTTGGAACTAAGTTTAATCTGCCTTTGAGGTATCCAGTTTGAAATGTCCAATAGATGATTGATGATGCAGTTCTCATGCTTGGGGAGAGGGCTTTCAAGGAACTATCATCTGCACAGAGGTGACACTTAAATTCATAGGTGCTGATGATGTTACCGAGATTGTCTAGAGGGAGAAGAGACCTATGAATAAAACCTAGAGGAATGCTCACAATTAGAGGGCATAATAAGGATAACAACCCCAAAGAACCTGAGAGGGAACAGTCAAACAGGTAGCAGGAGAACTAGGAGAGAATAATGTCACAAAAACCAGGAATGGAGAGAGTCTAAAAGGAGAGGGTGGTTATCAGTGTCAAATGTAGCAGTGAGATCAAGAGGTATGAGGACTGAGAAAGAACTATCAGATTTGGCATTAAAAAAAAAGGTCCTTGGTAAACTCAGAGATCAAAGGCCAGAGTGCACAGACTACGTGGAGAAGTAGAAGTAAACTTGAGAGACAATAGAGACAGCTTTTTCAAGGAGTTTGAGAAAAGGAAGAGAGACATAGTATAATAACATACTTCATATACATACATACGTATGTATGTAGAGAGAAACATGTTAAAGCATGTTTAAAATAAATATGTGTATATATGTACATATACACACCCACATACATAAAAGGAAACTTGAAATGAGTTATACTATCAAATCTCATTTGAGTCTGATAGTAGTTCTGGGAAGTAATATAGATATTAACCCATTTTACAAATGAGGAAACTGAGGCTCAGAAAGGTTAAGTGATTATATCCATTGTATATCAGACCTGGGATTTGTCCCCAGGCCTCTCAACTCCGCATTCAACTCTTTGTCCACTATACAGCAGCGCCTCTCAAGGCACTTTGTATTTGCTATTTTGCAGTGGATGCTATATGGAAGTGACTGCAGAATAAAAAGGGGACAGGTTGTAAATCCAAAAAGGAGCCACCTTCACAGATCCAGGATGACAGCAGAAAAGTGACTAAGCAAGCAGTAATTAAACTGGACTCTAAAATATACTGTTTAAGGCTATCATGAAGGCTGTTTTTGGTCATTGATTTGGAAGTTTTCTTCATAGTTGATTGAATTGTATTTTTAAATCTCTTTAGTATAGGAGTTCTTAACTTTCGTGCATGTCAGGGGCCCTTTTGGCTGTCGGTCTGGTTTAGCCAGTGGACTCCCTTTCTCAGAAGAATGTTTGTAAATGTGTAAAATGAAGTACTTAGGATTACAAGAGAAACTAATTAGACTGCAACGATTGCAATTTGCAAGATTTCCCTTGGACCTGAGATTGAAATAGATAAGTTTCACTTGCTATTTCCTTTTGATTTAGTGTTTATTTCGAGTAGAAATTCTTATCTTCCACCTGTGCCAGGAGCAATATGTTAATACAGTGTTTTCTTTGAAATTTAGCAGAAAATTTAAAAAAAAACCTCTTAAATGTAAGTAACTTTAGTAAAAAAAAAAAAAGCAAGTAAATTTAAGTAACTTTAGGCATACATGATCAAACTTGAATAACCATTGAATAGGAAACGTTGATTGATTCACTGTAGCTTTAAAAAAAAAAACTTGTGGTCCTGTAGAAGTAGCCTAATCTGAAAAGTAAGATTTTCTACAAGATGAAGATATAAATTAATATTAGTAGCAGTAGTTGTTTATCCTGGAAAAGAGAAGACTTAGTAGGGGAGACAAACAATTTTCTTCATGTACTTAAATAAATGCCTATCATGTGGAAAAGAGATGAGATTTTAGTTCCTAAAGGCAGAAGTATGAAATGCAAATTAAGTATGAAGAAAAATCCATATTGTCACCATTGAATAGCTGCTAACAAGTGAAATTTTTCTTGATATGTAATAGGTTCCCCACCACTGAAAGGTATTCAAGTAGAGAGAACCTCAGTGACCACTTGGAAATTACTGCTCAGTAGTGGGTTGAGACTATATGGTTTTCAAGGGCCCTTACAACTCTGAAATTTATGATTCTTATGTTGTTACATTGGCTTTATAGAACTGCTGTTTTTCAAAGAACTCATCATGATCATTGGGTTTTTTAAATAAAAATAAATTTTTAGTGATATTTTTTGCTTTTACATCCTCTGCATTTTGTAGTATAGCTCCCTTTCAGAAAGCATTATAAGAATGCTTATAAGAAAGAATAAAAGAGAGGGAGGAACAGTTTAGCCAAACTAAGCAACATTAAAGAAGTCTGACATTATAGCCATTGTTCCTCAGGGATCGTCTCTGATCTCTGCAAAAAAGGTGGACGGAGAAGGTTCTTTCTCATACCTTTTCTTGGAGACCAAGTTGGTCATTATAGTCATGACATTCTGTTTCGGTTATTTTGTTATTAATTTTTCCATTTACATTGTTGTAGTCACTGTGTTTGTTGTTTTCCTTCTTTTCCCTATGTTACTTTATATCAGATCATATAAATCTTCCTGTACTTCTCTGCATTCATCATATGCATCATTTCTTACCATATAATAGTATTCCATTAGTCATGTATCACAGTTTGTGTGGCACTCCTCAATATCATTTTTTTATATTGATTGAGTTTTGTGTGCAAAGTTTCAGTGTGTAGTAATTTAGGTATTTGGGTACTCAAAATAATATCTCTTGTTTTTGAAATCATAGCATGAAGTGTCTTCTGGTACAGAAGCTATTAGTATCCCACTTTAGCTACATGATGCTCTTAATTGTACTAAGCATATGTCATATTTAAAAGTAGATTTTTGCTCAGTCTTCCTCATGTGTAGATTAAGTACTTCCTAAGTGATAATAGCTACAATAGAAAAACCAAAAGTGTTTATGTGACGTAGTTCTTACACTTTTGTTTAAATGTAAGTAGCCTTTGTACCATTTCTTTGTACCAGATTGTGCCAAGTAATTTATAAAGATATGAATATTTGTAGTGATTTTAATTTTCTATATAATATGTTTAATTGGACATTTTTCTCTTTAGAAAACTGGTGATTTATTTGCAGTCAAGGTGTTTAATAGCATAAGTTTCCTTCGTCCTGTGGATGTTCAGATGAGAGAATTTGAAGTCTTAAAAAAATTAAACCACAAGAATATTGTCAAATTGTTTGCTATTGAAGAGGAGGTAAGTATTTGTTGTATTTTAATCAATCATATCTTATGTTTGTTATAATTATGTAAGTTCTACATATTATTAGGTATATCCTTAAATTTTTAAAAATAATTTTATTACTATAACATAGTGATTTCATTTGATCCCTACAGCAATCCTCTGAGGCAAGTATTGTTATCCCCAATTGATAGATGAAGAACCTGAGTTTCATAGAAGGTAAATGACTGTCCAGGGTTACACAGCTTTATAAGGGGCAGAATCTAGTCTTCTGACTTTCAGCCCAAAGCTCTTTCCAGTGTACTACACTGCAAACAGAAGTTTAAATGAATGAAGGAAAGAAAGGCAATCAGAAAAAAATCTGCTGGAAATTAACAATGTGATAGAAGTTAGAATTCTAGATACATTGTGTAATACTAGGAAGAACATAGCTAAATACACACATAAATAAAATACAGGGGAAAGTCAATCTAGTACAAGAAGCTAGTGGGAAAGGAAAGAGGAGAGCAGAATTTGGAGATCAGACAAAAGGAATGGAACTTATAAAAGGAAACAGTAACAGAAATGATGATAATTTGTAAATTTTTTAAATTATTATTATGAACTTGACAGATATCAACAAAAATGACCATTTCCTTATACAGAGAACAGAAAAAGGATGTATAAGAAAGCATGGCTCTCTTTTAAAGTATCTAGCTTTTAAAGTGTGTGTGTGTGTGTGTGTGTGTGTGTGTGTGAAACACAATTAAATCTAGTCTAAGGTACCTGAAGACTTAGAAGATATTAGAGGAATAGTGGGGAAGATACATAGTATCGAAATCTATACTTAGCCTTTTTCTTCTTGTTTCTTCTGTGTGTTGTACATAGTCAGATATTGCAATACAGTAATGTTCTTTACTCATTGAAAGACTCTTAGGAATAGAGAACATGTTTGATAATGTTGATAATATGATTTTCCCCAAGTAATCGGAGGTAGAAAAAACTCTAACCCCTCAAAGAGAAACATCTCACAAGGAAATGTGGGCAAAACCAAAATGAAGTGGTACCCAGTTGCTGAGCTGCCCTGCTGAATTGCTTTGTGATTTTACAATTCAGTTAAGCATTAAATATGACATTGACCTTCCTGTCTCAATCCCTTTCAGAACTTTTCCACTATCTTCTGTGTTTTTTGTTGTTTTGGTTTTGTTTTTGATGCCTTATTGATGCTCGTTTCTTGTCTTCCCTTGGGGAATATTATTACCTTCTCTTAATATATTTCCCTCTTCTCCTCTAACCCTAAATAAAAGTCCTCATTGTAAAAATTATAATTTAAAAAAAAGACAACAACAATCCAATCATTGGCTGTGTCTGCAAATATGTGTATCACGTTTCTAGTTTTCTAGTCCTTCACCTTATGTGCAAGAAGTGGAAAGCTACTTCTTCAGTCTGCTGGAGTCTTTGCCATTTTGTTGATACTGGTTCTTAAGTATTTCAGTATTCGCTTGAAAATGTGTACCTCATTCTGCATCTATTTATCATCCTTCTGCCAAGAAGTACCTCCTCATCAGTCTTCTGGAATCAAAAATCAGTCATTGTTTTGATCATAGTTCAGTTTTTCATTGTTTTCTTTTACACTATTAGAGTCAGTGTATGGATTCTTCTGGTTCTGTTCAGTTTATACTACCCAGCTTCTTTGAGTCTGCTTTCATTATTTTATGCAGCCAGTAATACTCCATTATGGTCACATACCACAGTTTGTTCAGCTGCTCCTCAATTGTCTGAGAAATAACCTAAGGCATTCCATTAGATTCTGTTTCTTTTACTTTTTCTTTCTTTTTGCTCTTTAATCTCCTTTGAAGACTAGGAACTTTGTTTTGTTTATAATTATTCCCTCTTCCTAGCCCCTCTTAACTCCTCGCTATCCCTTGTTTTCTTTTTGAGTTTGATGTATTCCTTCACCAAACTGTCTGTTCCACCCTCCTTTATCCATTTCAGATAATAGTAAAGTTCGTTTGATGCCCCCTCCCCCATCTCTTCCTCTGTTCTCATAGACCTCAGTTATGAGAAATCGTTCCATTACCTTTCCTTGTTTCTACGTTCTTACCCTTCCTTCTCTTTCCTCTCAGGATTTCTATTTTTCTTATTTAATTCCCTTACTACCTTTGAAGAAGTTCTGAAGGGAGACTTCTTTACTTTTTCTTTACTAAATTGTCAGCTCTGTATCATTGTACATCTTCTTCTAAATTCCCAAGTACATTTACCTTTCTGGGTTTCTGTGGGCTTTCTGAATCAGCTCTGGTCTTTTCATTAGAAGTAATTAAAAGTTCTCTATTCCATTAAAAGTCCATGCGTTGGATTATACTCATCCTTGGTTGTAAGCCTTTTTTTCTTCTTTTTTTCTAAGTTCTTCCCTTGTTTATAGCAAAAGCTACTAGGTCTTGTGTGATCCTGACCACAGTAACTTGATACTTGATATATTTCTTTCTGGCTGTTTGCAGTATTTTTTTGTTTGATGTGAATGCTTAGGATTTGTGTTATGACTTTCCTGGGACTTTTTTCATCTGGGGATCCTTTCAGAAGGTAATTGGTGAATTCTACCTTTACCTTGTTCTTTGGGCAGATTTGGACAGTTTTCATTTATGATTTCTTAAAGTATAGTATATTCAGGCTTTTTAAAGACATGGTTTTCAGGAAGTTGAGTGGTTCTTAAATTCTCTCTCCTTGAACTGTTTTTCCACATCAGCCACTTTTGATATCAGTTCACTGGTAAATCCCTCTTGTGCTAGAGATGTTTTATTTGGATATTCCTTTATACCTTGTTAGATTTCTTTTTCCGAAATTAGGTTATTTATGGTCTTTTTGTTCTGTTAATCTGTATTTTATATTTTAGATACTCATTTAAGTTGTTTTCTTAGTTTATAATAATTGTCTTTGCTCTTCATTTGTTGTGAATTTTCCTTTTTCATTTTTAATATCAATTTGATTTTCTTCTTTTTTTAATCAAATTTGAGTCATCATTTATCTTATTAGTTTTCCTTAAAAAAATTTTTTTTGTTTTCAGTTCTCTTTTCCCCTTCTTTAGATTTCAGAAATTTTATTCTTGTGTTTAGTGTTTGTTGTTGCTTTTCCAGTTTTTTTGGTTTGTTTTCTTAGTTTCATGCCTGATTTGTTGATGTTTTCTTTCCCTCTTGATGAAAATACTTAAAGATTTACATTTTCTCATAAATATGCTCTCAGTAGGTTTGGTATGTTGTCTCATCTTTGGTAGTTATCTGTTATTTCTATTTGTTCTCAGATCTACCAGTTCTTTAGGATTAAATTATTTTGTGTACATTTAAGTGTGAATTCTTTCTTCAAGTGCCCTGTCTCGAATATACTTTTTACTGCATTGTGATCAGGAAAGATTGTATTTAATATTTCTGCTTTTCTGCATTTTTATGATGATTTTATGCTTTAGCAAAAGATTAATTTTTATAACGATATCCTACACAGATGATAAATGTATATGTTCCTTTCTATTTCCATTCACTAATCACCGGATATCTATCATACCCAACTTTTCTGAGTCTGTGCTTGTACTTGTATAGTTACTCTCTTCTGGATTTCCCAGTATTTCTCTAAATACATAGCATTTCTTCATTGTCTTTGGTTTATTCTTATTTCCAGCTTATTGTAACAATTCTGGGATCTGTCTTCAAGCCCATATTACCAGAGCTAATACTTACTTGTGAACTCTCCAAATGCATCCGCATTTGGAATATCTGCTTGCTTCAGACTTGCCACAAACCTGACTTCACTGGCATAACCCCACGCTCACAAAGCTGTCAGGCTCCAGGCCCATTTACTGTGATGTGGATCCCTCTCCTAATTCTTGGAAGCTTCAGAGTTGTTTACCAGAGCTTATCCTGTCTTTTCTGATGTGAGCTCTCCCCCCACCTCTTCTGACCTCTGGCTTGTGTTTGTGCTGGTGATTGTGTTTATGTGTGCACATGAATGTCTAAACAGGATGGAGAAGCTTGTCTTATTATTGTTCTGTCGGATATGGGGGAGAGGGTAAGGTAAGGGGGGAACAGAGAGAGAGAGAGAGATCCTCTGTGGCCTTTCATATTTCCAACTTAACCAAAAGTCAGAATGCACCTTTAGATAGCATTAAAAGTTTTAGGAATGTCAACAGTCTGCAGCCTTATAAATAGCTTGATAGAGAAAATAAACGTATAGTACAGAGTAGTGGTTTCATTTATTTTATTTACTCTCTGTTAATGAGTTAAACCTTTGTTGGTAGAAATGAGTTAAACCTGTGTTGGTAGAAACAACATTGTGTGCTGGTAAAGTTTTTGTAATTTCTTGCAGAGACAAGATTAATTTCTGTTCACAAACTTTTACCTACCCTGATTTTTCTGCCTGCATTTATACATCTGCTGGCAGTACCTTACAGTTCAAAGAGTACTGGATTTGGAGTCAGAAGCCTGGATTCAAATCTCAGCTCTGCCCACTTCCTAGTTATGTGACCTTAGGCAAGTCACTGAAACTTTATGGAGCTCAGTTATTCATCTTTAAAATGACATGATCTCTAAGGTAGCTCTAAGTTAAAAATCTCTGATTCTGTAGCATAGAAACTAAATATTTTATGGCTATATTCTCTACTCTGTGCTTTTAGGAGCATTGAAAATATTTAAAGTTTTAGAAGGTGAGAAAGCAAAATTTCTTTTTAAAATTTATCATCACTGTAATAGCGCTGGGCATGCGAGACTCTGGCCAGATAGATAGGGACTGTTCAGTACGTGTATTGGCCAGTCAGTTTGAGGATATGGTTCCATCCCTGGGGCAGGTGTATTTGTAAATAGGAGTGTTTAAACTTAAATGTTTTCTGTTAAAAATTGTTTTCATTGTAGTAATGTGCCTTTTTAAGTACTGCTTATAAGGAATTGTAATTTGGGAAAACTGAAATTTAAAATTGATGATTATCCCTAAATTTAGTCCTTGTTTTTAGCAATTTGGCTTCCCAATTCAGTAGAATTTTAGAAGATCTTAAGTAGAACTAAGCATCAAAGTTACTACAATAAAGTCTCTTCTTACAAATTGTTGCAATAAGTCCTGGGAATATGAAGGAAGTGATTACTGTGTTTTATACTCTTATACTGTGTCTCAGCCACTGGTTATTTGTTTTTCTCAGACAACTACAAGACATAAAGTACTTGTTATGGAATTTTGCCCATGTGGCAGTTTATATACTGTTTTAGAAGAACCATCTAATGCATATGGACTACCAGAATCGGAATTTTTAATTGTGTTGAGAGATGTGGGTATGTTGAATCAGTTTTTAAAATTTAATCTTAATTCTTTTCAGATTTGGATATTCTTAGATCTCTTCCATTCAGAGTCAGATCATTTTAGAGTAGTGCTGGGCACAGGATTACTTTTTATTCCTGATTCTTTTCACCTGCCAGTACTTCTTTCCCTGTTTACCTTTTATTTTTAAATTTATTTTGTACATACACACACACACACACACACACACACCCCACCCCACCCCACCTTTTCTGATTAAATGTCTTGACAGTAGGAATTGTGCCCTTTTTTTGTATTTGTATCTTCATCAAAGTACCTGGGATATAGTTGATGCTTATAAATGTTTTGGATTGCTTGATTGTAGGGCAAATAGATTTCCAGTAATAGTATAGTTATCCCTTCTACACTGTGGCTTTTCCCATAACAATTTCATTATACTACAGGTCAGCATAAGAAATTACATGGAAACTTTTGGGGAGTTTTGTAGAAGGATGCGGAAACCAGCAGACAACACAGAAAAATTTTAGAAACTCAAAAATTCATAAAATATATGTAATATTATTGTATATCAACCCAAATTTTACAGTAAGATGAGGTAAACACCACACAAAAGAAAAAGAAAATTCAGATTTCCTCTGGTATGAAGGAAGGGCCAAAACATTTTGCACAAATTTTCCAGATCATGAGGATGCCACACCCCTAACCTCTATGATGTGAAAAGGATAACTATAATTCTGGTATTTTACTCCCTTAACAGTTTCATGTCATTTATAGGGAGCTTTGAACACATAAGAGATATGTTAGACTGAGATTGGAAGTTGTAACCCCAGGAAGGAGTCCTCCAGTTCTTAGATTTAGGCATATTTTTATCATATGTTTTCCTGGAATAATAATTATGCACTGTTAAAATATTCTTTATTCTGCTGTGCTATATTTTTTCTTCCTATGCTTCAGATGTTTGACTCGTACCCAGAGTAAATTGATCAAGATCACATTATAACCCTTAGGATATTATTTAAAAATATTATTATTATTATTATTAAAAAAAAACACTCATTATCCCTGTCCTGCCTTGAAATACTGGGAAAACTTTGATTTTAATGAATTTTAATACTGAATGATTATATGTATGTATAAGTACAACCCCCATACATAGAATATACAGAGTGCTACACAACCTTCTTTGTTCTGTTTTGTATTTGGTGCTGAAGTGGGTGGAATGAATCACCTCCGAGAAAATGGAATAGTACACCGTGACATCAAGCCGGGCAATATCATGCGTGTTATAGGGGAAGATGGACAGTCTGTTTACAAACTGACAGATTTTGGTGCTGCTAGAGTATTAGAAGATGATGAGCAGTTTGTTTCTTTGTATGGCACAGAAGAATATTTGGTAAGCTGTTCATCACAATTGTAGTTGGCTGAAGAAATTGATCTAAAACATAATTTATCAACTTGGAAAATGAACCACAATGGAATGGTGGGGAAAGGAGGTTCATTATCCATAAATTGTCTTCTACTATAGGTACAGTAAATATAGGGGGAGTGGGAGTCTTATCTCTCATGAGTGCGTAGTCATTTGAAAGACAAAAAGTTAAATATAGCTTTGTAAGCATTCTCTGATTTTTAGTACTACTGATGCCCTTCTTAGCTATATGGAACTTAAATTTTTGCTATTTTTTAAAAAACCCAACTATTACTAGATGTTTGGTCTTTGTCCTCAATTACCTTACCATCTTAGTAAAGTATTCAGTTTATGTTTATATGCTGGCATACCTAAAACATTTGCTGGGGGACAGAATTCATGATAAAGTTAGTCAGTCTTAGATCTTATCCAAGGGAATTTACTAAAAAGGGTCACCTTTCAGATTATCCTTAGTGTGGACCCTGAGAGCACTATCATATCAAAGTTCTGATTTATTTCAAACAAATATTTGAGTGTTAGAAGATATTTTCTGGAAACACACAATAAATAAGCAAAGTCACACTGAAAAGACCTGTCTTGGGCAGTGCTGAATAGCTTTCTAACTGAAAAACTTCAAATTTTTTTCTTTATGAAGTGAGAAGTTATTTAGCTTCACATTTGACCTTTGCCTGGTTTCACTGACATGGGTGTTTGCTCCATTGACTCAGATTATAAACCTGACTATAATTTGGTTGAGAGACTTCCCAAGCTGGCTGAAAAGTTCATTCTGTGCCTAACCTAGTTACTGTGAAGTTCTACAAATTTTGCTGATCATTGGGTCGTAGAGGACAGTAGAGTTAGGTCTGGAAGAAACCTTAGTGATGATTATCTAGTCATACTCATTCATTTTGCAGTTGAAGAAGCTGAGACTGGAAAGGTTAAGTGTTTTGCCCAGAGTTACACAAGTAGTAAATTACAGGCTAAATTTAAACCCAGGTCCTCTGACCCCAGCACCAATGCTTTTGCCATTGTACCAAATTGTCTGTCAGCATGATCCTTGGATCTTGTTGAACTTGCCCACTTTGTAGGAGCAAGTCAAGCTTATATTCATCCAGGATCATTTACATGCTATAATGTAGATGTCATAGAGGAAAACGTATATCAGATTATCAAAACTGAGAGTAAATAGGTGTAATAAATATTAAAAAAAATTAAGTAGGTTGTTAGTTTCCCGTGTGCCTCCAAAGAATTAATTTTTTTAATTGGTCACCTTGCTGCATCTGATAACTATAGCTTGAAGCATAAAAGGACAGTTTTCTTTTATGTACATTTTACCATTTAGCTATTAGCTAAATAACCTTTTTTAGATTTGTTAATTCTGTTTAATCTTAACATGTCACAATGTATCTGACCAGGCCTGACCTCAACTCAAAAAACTGGTTCCCTCTTAAGATAAAATACAAATGCTCAGGTATGTTTTTAAGTTTCTCCAGCATCCAACTCCTATTTTCTTTTGTACTTTTATTTTAAAAACTCACTTTCACACTCCACATTTCAGCAAATCTACATGACCAGTTATTCCCCAAACTCAGTATTCCATTTCCTTTATCCATGCTTTCTCTCAAACCAGTCTCCATATCCAAAATCCGAAATGTACTACTCTCGTCATCTTTTTCAGCATTCTTATTTTCATCTGAGGTGCCACTTTCATGAAGCCATCCTGAATCTCCTGTTAGTGTTTTCTTCCTGCACAGATTACCTTGGCATTACTTACCTGTGTACATGCCGTATTCCCAAGTGGATTGTAAACTATTGGAGATCAGGGGCTATTTTTATCTTAGTATTCTCAGTGCCTTGAACAGACTAGATGTTTAGTTTTTGATTCTCTCTATATATAGTATGTCTAAGAATACTACTAGTATATAGTATATACCTGTCATACACCTGTAGTATGTCATATGTTTATGAATACCTTTGACTCACTTGTGAATATATCTGATGATCCTTTGTATGAGTACACAGAAAATTTTTGTCAGTGGGATATAGATTGCCATGTGTCTCATGTATTTTCACATTTTTCTTTCAGCATCCTGATATGTATGAACGAGCAGTGCTAAGGAAAGATCACCAGAAGAAATATGGTGCAACAGTTGATCTTTGGAGCATTGGAGTAACGTTTTACCATGCTGCAACAGGGTCACTACCCTTTCGCCCTTTTGAAGGACCTAGACGAAACAAAGAAGTAATGTAGGTAGTTGTTTCATATAGAATTCTAAAAAAATAGGTTAGTCATTTCTAATTTTTAAGCCTTTTTTATCAAAGAATATCTTAACTGATACACACACATATGAAATTTAATGTATGTAATATACTATATATGATATATAATTTTTACATGTAAATATGCATCATGCAAATATGTTTCAAAGCTGTTAATATGCTTAAATTTCTTTGTACACAAATTTTAAATGGCAGATGGTATTTCATTGGGATTGTTTTCCTACCTTTTTAGCTATTTCACTTACTCATCTTTCGTCCTTTGCAGTACCATTAAATATATACAGTTTTCATAAATTTCATTTAATTTTAATGCCAGTTACTACCCTTGCACCTTTCGTATTATTTGGAGGAGTTTTTTTTTGAGGGGGGAGGTTGTTTTGTCCAGCGCTAAAAAAATTACAGCAGCTGATGTCATACTAGGAACTGATTTGTTTTATATTTCCCAAAAGGATATTTTGATAGATGTAATACTAAACATTTGGCTCTTGTACTAAAGAGGTTGTTTCAGACTAGTTGCAATTTCCCAGTAAAGTATAATCTTATATGGCACTATTGTCCATATTGTTAGAAAATAACATCTTTTTTTAAGTGAAGAAATCTAAATGATAAAATGCTCCAAATCACTAGTAATTAGAGAAATGCAAATTTAAGTAACTCAGAGGTTCCATCCCACACCTGTCCAGTTGGCAAAGGTAAATGTTAGAGAGGCTTCAGAAAATCAGGCACGTTATTGTATTGTTGATGGAATTGTGAATTGCTCCAGCCACTTTGGAAAACAATTTGGAACTATACTCAGAAAATTGTGAAACTCTGTATACTCCATCACCCAGTAGTACTGCTACCACTAGGCCCCAGCGAGATCAAAGAGAGAGGTCCTACACATACAAGAATGTTTAAAGCAGCTCTTTTTGTGGTGGCAGAAACTGGAAGCTAAGGGAGAGTCCATCATATGGGAATGGCTGAGCAAATGGTGGCTTAAATGTCATCAGATACCACTGTGATGTAAGAAACACTGAGGAAAGCTTAATTCTAGAGAAACCTGGTAAAACTTGGACGCAAAATGAAATAAGCAGAACCAGGAGAGCAGTGTACACTGTTACAGCAATACTATAAAAGCAAGCACTTCTGAGTGATCTAATGGTGCTCACTAAATGGGGGCGAATCCTGGTTCTGGAGGAGAAACAATGAAGTGTGCTCTTCTCTCCCTGCCCCCCTCAAGAGTAGCACAGGCAGAAGGAGGGAGACGTGTTTGGATATGGCCAAGGAAGGAAGCTGTTCTGCTCTACTGTGCATATTTGTTACAAGGGCTTTTTTTCCCTCCAGTGGGGAAGGAAGAGAAAAATGCTTGTTAATTCAATAGCAGAACAGGAAAATTTGATTTTTAAAAATAGCATAAGCTTAAGCCACACAGTGAATGGAAATAAAAGGATTGTTTCCAGGTGTGTATAAAGACCAGGCTTGAATTCTACCCCTGACATGTAGTGGCTCTGTGATCCTTAAGTTCTCTAGGCAGTGTTACAGTTGTAGAGAAGGTGCCAGCCTGCACTGGTAGAGGAAGCTTCTTTCCCCAGAATTTCCCTACACTAGAGAAAATACAGGTGCAGTCCCTGTCCCTATCCCTGTGTATTTTCCACAGAACAATTAATTTGATTTTTCTTTATGGCCTGATGATTACCCTTATTTTTAAAGACTTTTTATACAGGTGGAAAACAAGCACTGGCAGGTTCTACCAACCTGGAAAATTTTTAAATTTGGATCTGGTGATAGATTGTGTCTACTATCCACATATACAAGCTTTAACTAAGTTCCATATATCTTTGCCAAAAAGTTGGAGACTTAGTGAGGAGGTTTTGATCATGGGGACCCATGAAACATGAAACTATAAGAGAACCTTAAGCCCTTTGCAATCGTCTTCTACTTCCACAGTATTTGGAACACAGAATGCTAAGAAACACAGAGCTCTTAGCCCATCTACAAACATTAATAATCATTGGCACTCAGTGTGTTGTCTGTATTCAGTGAACAGGTAGGTGACTCACCTACTGAACTGATCATGTAAGAGTTGACACTCATTATAAATGAAACAAGAAGTTGCAACTGCATGTAAAAGGACAGCCTACAGGTTCATTTCATACAAAGGCAAATCAACAAGTTGGTAATTGCTTTTATTGAGAATTAAAGACAAGAAATAATATTTAATGAACTTGGTCATCTGACCTTTCAGTGCTCACTGTTAGTAAATGAACAAAAAGACCATGAAGATAATTGCAGTGCATGAATCAGCATTTGGCAGCTAGATGACAGAGTGCATGGAATGCCAGATCTAGAGTTAGGAGGACCTGAGTTCAAATCTGTCCCCAGACACTTACTAGCTATGTGACCCTGAGGAAGTCACTTACCAAATTTGCCACAGTTCCTCATCTGTAAAATGCACTGGAGAAGGAAATGGCAAACCATTGGTATCTCAGCCAAGAAAATCCCAAGTGGAGTCACGAAGAATTGAACACAGCTGAAACAATTGGACAACATGAACCAGTATCTACTGCAAAGGATGAAGAAAAGCAATTTCATGAAGAATATGCCAAAATTCTCCCAAAGTAATTCATTATGCCCTAAAATGGCAAAGGTTTCTAGATTACTAAAATGGCTTATGCCTTTATATTAGGAAGACTTCAAGAAGAAAGTTGGAAGGCATAGGATATGGCAAACACCAACATGTAGAACAGTGAGTGCATTGAACTTTCTTTTAGAGGACCTGGGTTCATACCTGCCTCTATAGCTTATAAACTGTGTGACCTTAGTCAAGTAATCTCTGAGCCCAAGTTCGTCATCTGAAAAGTGAAAGGGGATTAGATGAGAGAGCTTCTAGGACTAAATCTAAAATTACGTGAACATCACAGAAAGTGAAGTTGTTGTTAGTGAACAATAAAGCACTATTTAACCACAGATCATGGAGGTCAAAATCAAAACTAAATTAAAAGAAAGGATCAAGAGGAAAGAAAGACATTGAATATGTCTCAAAGGAGGCAGCATGGCCCAGGAAAAGAGTTCAGTACTACCTGCTAGAGGCTTTTTTCTTCTCTCCCTCTAAATGTTCTAGTGGAGTTAAGATTTTCTTGGATAACATTAATGGAAACATAGCTTCTCTGCACTTCAGTCACAGTCAGTGTATTTTGACCCTTTTGTGATTTCTGTGCGTGCTACAAAGTGTCAGGAAATTTTACAAAACTGATTGATAGTCATGACTTAATGAACTTTTTGTTTTTGTCTGCTTTTGCTTTTTCAAAGGTACAAAATAATTACTGGAAAACCTTCTGGTGCAATATCAGGAGTACAAAAAGCAGAGAATGGGCCAATTGACTGGAGTGCAGATATGCCTGTTTCTTGTAGCCTTTCTAGGTAAGTGTATTGTATTTACCTGGTATCTTAGTATCATGACCATAGCTGGTTAATACCACAATTTTTCCAGCCCTCTTAACCCTAGAAATATTCTCTAGTGAACAGTATTTTCCTATACAGAGATATTGCTACTGATCTACTATTTATAAGGTATTTGTTTTGAATCATTCTTTTTTCCTGTTTGTAATAGATTTTCAATGATCCTGTACATTATTACTTAGTCTTATGACCAATGGCATATACTTCTGTGATTACTAGTCAGAAATTGAAGTACATTTTCTGACCCTAAAATATTTTGGAAATGTAGCCCAGAATACTGGTCTTGGTAGAATCATGCTTCACCCGAATTGACTGGTTATAGATGAAATTACTCAATTCAATTCAACAGCTGTTCAACATTTATGAAGCACTTATGTGACCTTACCTCTCTTCAAATCTCTGCTCAAGTGCTACATTTATAAGTCTTCTGTGATCAGTCTCTCCAGTTGGTGTTTTCTTTTCCCCACCCCCCAAAAATCTGTCAAATTACTTTGTATTTGCCTATCTGTGTTCATGTCCTTTCCCCACTAAGGGAGTGATTCTTTGAGGGTTTTTTTAATCTATTTATCCCCAACCCCTGAGACAGCATGGTATAGTGAATGGAGAATTGATCGTGTGACCCTAGAAAGTCACTTACTTCTCAGTGTTTCCAGATAATTCTCTAAGTTTTAGAGAAAAAGGCCAATCTGCATTGGTAGAGAAATTTCTCCATAAGAGGATCCTACACCAGTGGAATCCATAGTCCATGAAAAATGGGGAGCCTCCAGTACAGTGCCTGCCATAAGCAGCTATGTATTGAATGGACTTGGTCAAGGATTCAAAGATGGAAATAAAAGTCTTCCAAAGGACAGAAATTGAAGGATTATGACACTGCTTTTATTTTTGTGAAATATTTGTCCAAAAGCTGGTCTCGTGAAGGCTAAGGAATTTTAAAGCACTTATTATTTCTAGTACTTGGATCCCCCAACAGTTCACATATTCTGGTAATCATTAGTTCATTGAGCTGCCATAGCTAGAAAAATTATTTTGTGAGATCAAAATCCAATTAAACAAAACACTAGGTTGAAGAAAACTTACAAATGATTAAGCGTTTTGTTACCTTTTCCTCAGTTTAGAGCCACGGTAATATTTTAATTACTTGGGATTTGTCATATAACTTCTTTCTTCAGCACAATAAGATTCAAACAGATTGTAAGATATCAGAGCTCTTCTTTCTCAGATCTTTTTCCCAGGATTTTCCTTCGTTGTTTAAAGTTGTTCATTAAGAATATCAGACATTTTTTTAAAAAGGATCGTGGAGTAGGGGGCATAGAAACAAGAAATATTGACCTGGGATTGGTCTAGAAGAAGGGACATCTTCATACCTACTACTTGGTGGTATTATTAGGTTCAAGAACCTAAGTAGTTAGACTGAGTCCCCTGGGCTCAAGCTCATTCCTTTCCAATGATGGCAACCCAGTACAGTAGAAGAAGCAATGGTGCTGGCTTCTTTCACTGCCCCTAGTACTGCCTCTGTGACTTTTGTTTTCTTAACCTTGTCTGGGCTTCACTTTCCCCCTGGATACAATAATGAAGATTGGGCTAGGCAGTTTTCTAAATCTCTGCCAACTTTACACCAATGATCCAAGAGCAGCAGGAAACTTTTTTTTGATGTAATCTTTAGTTATCTGTCTTTCTGTCCATCTAAACCACTGGCTACTGTACTGTATGATCTTGAATAGTTACTTAGCTTTCTGAACCCTCTTTCCCCAGCTATAAAATCAAGAATGGTAATTCCTGTTCTCCCTTACAAGTTTTTTTGTAGGAACTAAATGAGATGTATGAAAAATTCTGTCCCTGTAAAGCAATATAAAAAATGTAAGCTAATATATCTAGCTCTCTTTAATAATTAAAATAAATATCAGCCAGCTTCTTCCAGAACAACTCAGAGAATTTGTATTCCAGATTATAGAATACCAGTTAAAAATTAGCAACCAAAAAGTTAATATTCTCAGCTATCCACTTCACTGTAGGCTAAAGACTCCTAAAACCTTTTTTTGAGTCATGGGCCCCTTTGTAAATCTGGTGAAAACCCCTTCTCAGAATAATGTTTTGAAATGGAGGTATTTTTTAAAATGTCACAACTTCCATGTTAAAAATTACAGCTCCAAGCCATGTTTGTCTCTCTGTTTCTCTCTTTTTGCTCTCTCTCTCCATCTCTCTCTCTCTCTCTCTCTCTCTCTCTCTCTCTCATGTGTACACATACACACACGATAGGAAGAAAACATATTCATTTGCTACTATAGTAATAATGCTGTTAGATATGATTTGAGAAACATTAATTTCTGGGGCTTCAAGAAGGCTGATATAATTTGAATGCCTCAGAAAATTAATTTATACTGTTTAATATTTAGAGTGATGATGTTTAAGATTTATTTTCTATCTTCCAACTCTTCTAAGTCATTTTCTAATAGGATTCCAACAGGTCATCATTTTACAAATGTGTTAGAAAAGAACATCTGATTTAGGCAAATTTTGGTTGTCCAATAAAGAATCTACAACCTTAAAAAAATAAAATGTTGAAACTTGCTCTTTAATAAACATAGTTAAATACCTTCCTAAGTAATTTTACAATCTGGTCTGCAAAGCGCTTATAGTAAACTTCTATAGGACAAGAGACCTTATCTAAATGAATCTAACACTGGGTATTTAAAAAGTGTCCTGTGATAAAAACTGGAATATCTTAGCTACCAAGGAGTATGCAGAATGAGTCTAATAATAGGGTCTTACAGTTCAAATGAATTGTGTAAATATGTTCCAAAAATAAAATAGGCCACAAAAACTCATCTTGATCTACCTTCTCATATGGCTAATCACTAAGTAAACATCCTTGACCATGAACATTTTATAAATTAATACTGGGCCTGTGTAAAAGCACATTTCTTGGTCAAAGATTATTAAATAGCTTTGGTATATGGTGAATTCTAATTGCAAGGTAACTTACTTTATGACCATCATTCTAACCAACCCTTCCTTATATATGTAGTATTATAATGTGTTTGGGGAGGTAAAACAGAGGTGGGCGGTAGCAGAATCACACAAGTAGTTGTATAATGAAGTCATTATAGAATGCTCTTAACACCCTACTTATTTATAGTGAATTGCAATAGACGAAAGCTGTCTTTTTTTCTGAAAAATGGCACATTTTATGAAGTATCAAGCACATTAAGTAACCATTATTAAATGTTGAAATAAGCTTTTTTTCTTCTATAGTTGTGTTATAGTAATTATTATTGCCAAACTATGAAACACTGATCGTATAATTAAATGTTATTTTAGGGGTCTGCAAGTACTGCTAACCCCAGTTCTTGCAAACATTCTTGAAGCTGACCAGGAAAAATGCTGGGGTTTTGACCAGTTTTTTGCTGAAACTAGCGATATACTTCACCGAATGATAGTGCATGTTTTTTCTTTACAACAAATGACAGCACACAAAATTTATATTCATAGCTGTAATACGTAAGTACTTATTTTGCATTTTTATTTGTTGTGATGTGTATAGAATATTCCTTAGGCCAAATAAGCGGGCTAATAGAAAAGTTATTTTCCTTGATGAGGAGAATGGAAAACTATCATAAATATTCATCTAATGATTCAAAAATGGACAAATTATACTTGAATTTTTAGCGAATTTTATTTCATTTCTATTTTATCAATTAGCAAGCCTTTATTAAGTGCTCACCTTTTATTAAATGATACCAGCTACTATGCTACACAGTAGAGGTGCAAAGAAAGGCAAAAACATTTCCTGCCTTTAGGGAGCTCACATTCTAATAAGAATTTTTTCCTCAAATATTAGGTGAAATTGGCTATTCCTTAAACTTTTCCATTCTTGTCATTGTTTATATTACTTCCTGGTTTTGTTTACTTTGTTTTGTATCAGTTCATAACAATTTTCCCATGCTTCTCTGTATTCTTCACAATTGTCATTTCTTACAGCAATATTCCATTTTGTTAATCACCCCCTAATTAGTGGGCATGTGCTTTATGACAAATTTTATTAAGATTATTTTATATTATGTCACTATTTAAATACCTTACAAAATTGACTTGAATGAATAAATGGGATCTTGTGACTATATCTGTGAGGATTTTTTTGTTTAATAGAATAACATTGTTTAATCAGAATAGCATTGGTGTATGCTTATCAGTACATGAATTATATAGCCAGATGTTTTATTATTATTGCTAAAATATTATGTTATCTTTTTTCTAACTATGTTATCATTGTGGATTCTTCCACACAGTGCTAGTGTATTCCATGATTTGGTTTATAAACAGACCAAAATTGTTTCTTCAAATCAAGAATTGATCTATGAAGGACGACGATTAATACTTGAACCTGGAAGACTGGCACAGCATTTCCCTAAAACTACTGAAGAAAATCCTATCATTGTAGTAAGCCGGGAACCCATGAGCACTGTAGGATTAATGTATGAAAAAAGTATGCTGATTTCTCATTTTATATTGGGGGAGCTTATTTTAAAAATTATTGCATGTGCTTTGCAAAGGCTAATAATGATAGGTAGAATTTGATAAAAAATTAGTTTATCATTATTGTAAAGTTTCTATGATAAAAACTAGTGTTGAGCTGAAATGTTTTATGTCATATAGTTTAAAGTGTATCCTACAATATAATACAATTTGTAAATGTAACTCATCATACCTAGGTTTGGTTTTTTTTTTCATGAAAAGTAAGGCAGAATATTTTATCAGCATCATCTTTTGTACAAGACTTTTTTTTAAGCAGAGAACTCCTAATCACTGAATGCATTTAATAAATTATTTCTTTTTCACAGTAGCATCCTCATGCCATAAAAATATTGAAGCACTTCAAAAGTTATTTAACCTTTCAACTCTAGAGTTGATTCCATTATCTTGAGAAATTTATGAAGTTACAAAGTAATTTTGGAAAAAAGTAAATTGAAGAGGATGTTTATCTTTGAATGGGCAGCCTACCACAGTGTCTTGCACAGAGTAGGCACCTATTAAATGTTTAAATAAGTAGCAAGATTTATATTCATTTAATGATATATGTGTCATTGTTTAAGTTACTGTTTTTCCTGAGGAAATTAGCTTTGAGTGTAGTTAACAGCAGTTAGATTAAAAGATTTACTTTGCAGGGGATAAAATAATTTTTGAAGTTATATTCACTACTAATTTTTCAGTGTCTGAATAATTATTTATTTCCTGTTTTAGTTTTACTCCCTAAAATACATCCACGTTATGATTTGGATGGTGATGCTAGTATGGCTAAGGTTAGTATTTAATTAGAATATTTCATATTCCTAAAGACATTAATTTAAATTTAGAGATGATCTGTGGAAGTGAGAAGTAACATTACTGATTTTAAAGTAAACTTTGTCCCTGTATTTACTCAAGCTACGGTGTAATTTTTCATATATTATTGACCTGCCGGAGGTACAACTCTGCAAAAATGGATGTTCTAAACAGAAGAGTTCATTTTTGAAAAAAGATGAACCACTCCAAAAATACAGATGATTTATTAACCTCTCCATAACAGATAAATGAAAAAGAGACCAAAGCCAAAGTTTAGGAAAAGAGAAATAAATTAAGTGGACTCCTGATACAACAAGGGAAATCCTTCTTTGCTGGAATTTGGCTTTTCTCTTTTATTTTGCATAGCTATATGCATACTTGCTTTGCCAGAATGGATCAGAGTTTAATAAATTGCCAGTACCTTGTCCCATATTTTATTATGAACTACTTTAGAACATTCACTTTTAAATAATCGGAAAGCTATATGGATTTTCTTTTGATGTGTGTCACATTTATTTTTCTTCCTTATTAACTGACATGTGGTTATACACTTTTTATAAAAGTATCCAGTATTTATGCTTTTAAGTTCCTTGTGCATTTAGTAAACTCATGATTGAGTTTGAAGTTCATAAATAACACTTATGACAGTCTTGAAGATTTTTGCCTGAGTGTCCATTTTTTATGGTTTATTATCATTAGCCCAGTTATCACTAACTTTTTTTCCCATTAGGTAATAACAGGTGTCATCTGTTATGCCTGTAGAGTTGCTAGTACCTTGCTGCTTTATCAGGAATTGATGCGAAAAGGAATACGATGGCTGATGTAAGTAATATGTTAAATTTTGAGAATGGTCATTTATGTGAAGAGACAGATTATATGTCAGATAATATGATGTGATCATTGCTTCCAAAGAGATGAAAGTGACATGGCTTTATCACTGCCTGCATAGACAGGCACATGCTTGCCATTTTCTAGGTATACAGTTGACATTTGTTACTACTGAGGAAGAATTTTGTATAATAATTCAGTATCTACTCAGTGCTGCCTTCTAATATGAATAATTCCTCAAAATACTCCCCCTGCATTTTGCACTTAACAACTCTGATCCACTCTAGCAAACCAAGTATGCATATAGCTAAGCAAATGATTTAGACAAACAGCTTACTTGATTAAATTACCTTCTTAAGAACATAACCAGTATTTCATCAGATCCATTCATTCAGCAAGCATTTAAGGACTTCCTATTAATATACCACCAAGAGCCTTTGTTAGAAAGTAGGATAATACCCCAGAATGATAACTTTACAAAGTTAGAGTTGCATCTTAAAGTATCCCTTTTATTAACACTGTGACCATATCCTTCCAGTCTTATGTTAGGACTCAAAGAGTCTTTGTTAATGGTTCAATGTCAGGGTGACTTGTATCCAGTAGAATGTCCCAAAGGTCTGTTCATACTCTTCTAATCTGCAAATGATACAAATTTGAGGCGGATAGCTTATGATAGCTAAAACACTGCTATCCGATTGATCCTTTGGCAAGAACGTTCCCTCCAGGGATCATGACATAGAAGAATTCCTCTCATGGAGGAATTTAATCTCACAAAAGATACATTGGTTAAATAGTTGACTCTTCCTGGGAAGGGCAAAGGGATGTGTTTGAATGGGTGAGTATCCAAGTTGAGAGGAGGAAGAAACTATAAGTCTGACTAAAAGACCATAAAAGACTATAGTAACATTTATAGCTTCTGCAGAAAAGAAGAAAATCTTTTTTCTTCAAAGAGAATGACAGGTGAATTTGATACTGAGTGAGTGAAGTGAGCAGAACCAGGAGGATATTGTACACAGCAACACTATGCAATGATCCACTTAGCTCTTGTGGGACTTAGCTTTTCTCAGCAGTACAATGACCCAAGACAGTCCCAGACACTCTTTGAGTCCTAACGTAAGACTGGAAGGATGAAAAATCCTATATACATTCAGAGAGGGAAGTATGGAGTCAATGCAGATTGAAGCATACTATTTTCCCCTTTTTTTGTTGTTTTTTGGTTTTTCATCTTTATCATTTTCCCCTTTCGTTTTAATTCTTTTTTTTACAACATGACTAATGTGGAAATGTTTAACATGATTGTACTTGCATAACCTACACCAAATTGCTTGCCATCTTGGAAGGGAAACAATTTGGAACTCAAAATCCTATAAAAATTAATGTTGAAAACTGTCTTTACATGTAATTGGAAAAAATACAATACTATTAAGTGGGAGAAAAAAGTGACAAGATGCAAAAGACAAGATGAAATTTAGTAGAAATAAATGTAAAGTCTTGTACTTGGGTATAAAAACAACTGTACAAGTGTGATATGATGATTAGACAGCAGTTATTTTGAACAAAATCTCTGGGTTTTAGTGGACTTCAAACTTGATATGAGTCAACATTTTGATGTGGTAAGCAAAAACAAAAAACTAATGAAATGGTGGACTGCATTAAGAGAGGTATAGCTTCTAGGAATAGGGAGGTGACAATCTCATCATACTTGGCCTTCATCAGATCTCCTCTGGAGCTCTGTGTTTAGTTCTGGGTGTTGTAGTTTAAGAAGGATATTGTGTTGGAGAGTGTGTAGCTGCGGGCAGCCAAAATAGTGAAGGCACTGCATCTGTGTCACATGAGGGTCACTTTAAAGAATTGAGAATGTTTAGCCTGGAGAAGACTCAAGGGATTTGAGTGCCCCCTCCTGTTTGAAGGGCTCTCATGTGGAAGAGGGATTAGGCTTGTTCTGTTTTTCCTCAGAAGGCAAAATCTGAAGCAGTGGGTGGAAGGTGCAAAAAGGTTGATTTAGGCTTGATTTCAGGAAAGATTTCTTAGGATTAGAACTGTCCTAGAGTGGAATGGACTGCCTAGAGAGTTAAGGGCTTGTGCCTCGTTGGTTGTCATCAAGCAGAGGCTGGGTGACCATTTGTCAGGTATGTTACTGTAGGAATTCCTTTCATATAGATGGTGAATTAGGGACATTGAGGTCTCTTTGCAACCCTCAGATTCTTAGTTTGTAAAGTCTGGTGGAGAGGAGCATGAGGAAATGGGCAAGGGAACTCTGTTAGGAAACTCTTGCAGTCATGGAAATTGGGACGTGGACTATGATGATGGTAGTGGGAGGGATAGAAGTGAAAAGTATTGTAGAGTTGTGTCTACTAAGTAATAACTAGATGTGAAAGGTGAAGGAGAGGGAAGGGTCAAAGATAAAGCCAAAATTTTACAATGGGAGACTGGCTGAGTGGTGGTGGCACTGACAGATAGTGAAGTCAGAAAGGTATAGATTTGGGGACAAATATAAAAGGTTCAATGTCGAACTTTTAAGTCTGAAGTCAGTCAGATGGAAGTGTTCTGTAGGCAGTTAAGAGACTTATACCTGAAATTCAGGAAGGGGGGTGGGGTAGAGCTCTAGGAGCCACCTACATAGATGTGATCATTGAAGCTATGGGAGACTGCAAAGGGAGCCCAAGAGGGAAGAGGGAGAGAGATAGTAGAGAACAGTTTAGATGTTCAGGAACCAGTAGCAACCAATGAGGAGCACTTAGAAATAGGTGGCAGAGTCCTAATGTCTCTGGGGCTAGGGAAAGAAGCCGCATTCGGAGAGGAGGGGTGGTAGTCAGTACTGTCAAAGGCTGCAGAAGAAGAGAGCCAGGACAAAGGCTGAAGGTCATTAGGATTGTCAAATGGTAGTCATTTCTAGCCTTTGAGAGAATATATTCAGTGGAATTGTGGAACCAAACTAAATTACAAGGGTTAAAGGAGAGAGGTGAGAGGGGTGAAGAAGCAGAAATATTGGGAGTTATCGTCTCTAAGTTTTTAATAACTAATTCCTGTATTTTAAGGGGGAAAAACTTAGGTTTTGTTATATTTATGTGGGTAGTACTGTTAATAGAAACTTTCAGTTTCACTTGTTAACTGTTCCATTCAAGTGGATTGTCCAGCGACCCATGAAATTGTTCCTTTTCTTTATTAGTTTAATGAGTCATAGGAGTATAAAGATTTTATGATTTTTTAAAAAAAATTTATGGAAAAGAAGAAAACTCGTCTACATGTTAAATATGTGGTATTACATTTTTAGAGAGCAGATTGATGGTTTAATTATAAAGGGAATGTATGTCACTATATCAGGTGTTTCCAATGGAGAAAAATAAACCATAGTGGCATATAAATTGAATGCCAAATAAATTTATTAGGGTACTTTGCATTCATAGAATTATAAAACTCCAAATTCTAAAACATTAAACTAACCACCAGTAAAGTTTACAGTATTAAGTGCTATAGTAGTACTTAGAAATAAATTTTTTAGTAGTATCCTCAAAATCCGAATCAAATTTCATATATGTTAAGAATGTTGTTATAAAGTATGCATATAGTAGTTCATATGATCTGTAAGAATAGTACTTTTCTTAACAGCTGTTGTTACTATAAATGGTAGAAAAGAGAAAATCCAGTGACTCTTTAGGTAGATTGATATGGTTAGTATTATTTTACAGTGAACTGATTAAAGAAGATTATAATGAAACCATACACAAAAAGACAGAAGTTGTGATTGCTCTGGATTTCTGTATCAGGAACATTGAAAAAACTGTGAAAATGTAAGTAAGATGACGTGTTTGCTTCTAGTTGTTTGAATGTTGGATTCAGTTACATTTCTTAGGTATCCTTGACATAATAAGATAAAATGTCTCAAAAGTACATTTTAATGCCCTTTTAAAAAAAAAACTTAGTTTATTAGTAGTATTAAGAATAAAGTTCCTATTGGTGGGATGGCTGTGATATGAAAACAGTATCACTACTATTTAGGAAGAATTAAATACTAAGTCATTTGGGGAGAGGGGGGTCTCATTTTTAAGAAGGAAAAAAATTGAAAATAAAGACATCCAATTCTAACCTTGTAAGCCAAAAATCCTGCACTGAAAATAAAATCTTATACTCTTCAGTAAAGAGTAGTTGCCTAAAATCTTATTTTGATACCTTTTTCAGAGCTATGAGATAATCCTGATTTTTTCCTTTCTTGTTCATCTCAACCCTATGTCAGGCTGCCATGATTTCATATTCTTAAATGTAGTCTAGTTATATATTTTACAGAGAATAGTAAAAGAAATTTTTTTTTATTTTACCTTTTTAGGTGTTACCCTTCATTGCCATTCAGTAGTTACTGAAATTAGATATCTGAGTGAATATATAGACTCAGACTGTTTATTATTAAATTTAACATGCCCACTTTCCTCCTTAACTCACAAGATTACATTAGAATAATGTGAAATTTTCTTTCACTTAGAAAGGTACCATTCTCTTTTGGGAGTTTGGTGGCAGACATATGTATCATCTTTTTTTGATTGTTAGAATAGTAAGTGGATCTGATGTTCTTAATTAGTCATTAAATATAGCTTTTCTAAATATCTTTTTAAAAATATGTATATATGTATGCATTGGATTACCATTTAATTTTTTTCCTGCTGACATTTTTATTGTGAATAGATATGAAAAATTGATGCAGATTGATTTGGAAGCAGCAGAGCTGGGTGAAATCTCAGACATACACACTAAATTGTTGCGAGTAAGTAATTAACAGATCTTAAGCTATAAAGCCATAGTCCATCTTTTGCTTATCAGAGGTAGAAATGGAAATCGGGTTGATCAACTTCTAGTCTACCTATATCCAAGCCATCTTAAAAGACCTAGAAAAAGAGTCTTCCATATCCTGCCAGAGCAAACAAAAATTTCAATAACAGATTCTCCTACCCAGATTCCTCCTGCTGTAATTTAAGCCTTTTCTTAGAAGTATAGCATTTTAGGACTGAAAGCAGCATTATAGATCATCTAGTCCAACTCCCTCATTTTGCCAAAAAAAAAAAAAAGGAAACTGAGTCTCAGAGAGGTAGTGACTTGCTTAGATCAAATCACTAGTCCATTTGTGCTCCCCATAATGTTCCCTTGTTTTGGCCTTTGTGATTAAAAAAACTCCAATTTACAAATGCAAGTTAACATACTTCTTGAAATGATCCAGAAATGAATAACAAGGTAGGTAATAAATGAGAAATTAATCCAAGGTTCTTATCTAGTGCCTCGTCCTGGCGCAGACACGAGCCTGTATTCTCTACGGTAGTGGCAGGCCTTCTGGCAGACTAATGGGTCACGGAATTAGAGCTCTCAGTAACCTTCGAGGTTGTGTATCCAGCCTCACTTTGTAGTCGAGGAAACCCAGAGACAGAGGGGAAGCGTAACTTGCCTCCTGTCACAGATCCTGCCTTGCTGCTCGTTCTGTCAGCGTGTGTAGAACAGCTGTCTCGACTCCCTCCATTGTTCTCCCAACTTCCTTAGTTACCTCATCGGTCAGAGTTTAAGCTAAAGCAAAGAAACCGTAAGAAAAAAAACGATGAATTTGTCCTCACCCTCCATGTGCTTACAGATGGAAATGCTTGATTTGAGGTGCGCTAAGCAAGAGCAGAATGACACCTCGATGTTTTCCCCAGTAGGATCACCATTGTGATCGTTGGCACTCTAACTCCAAGCCTGTTACTCTTTAGCTCTCCAGCTCACAGGGAACAATAGAAACCAGTCTTCAGGATATCAAAAGCAAATTGTCTCCTGGGGGATTATTGGCAGATACCTGGGCAAACCAGGAAGGAACGCATCCCAGAGACCGGAAGTAAGTCAGAGCTTTGCTTGCCCAGCTCTTCATTGTTACCTGCCTTTTGCCACACTGACTACAGTAGAACCCTTGGTCTCTTTTTTTCTGAATAGTGTAGAAAAACTGCAAGTCCTGCTAAATTGCATTACAGAGATTTACTATCAGTTCAAAAAAGACAAAGCAGAACGTAGTAAGTAAATTTTAACTTATTTCATTTCTAAGTCAGTTGAATTGATTGTGTGTAATAGTGATTGTTATTTTAAGAGATGTGATTCTCAATAGTAATGGCTGCTTAAGGGAAATAGTTTATTTTTAAGATATTTTTAGAAAAATTTAAGATCTTAGGCTTTTTGAACTATGTCATCTCAAAAGAAGCTCTGCAACATTTTGAGATTTTAATTAACAAAATTAACGTGATAAACTCTTATTTCTAGGACTAGCTTACAATGAAGAACAGATTCACAAATTTGACAAGTAAGTAACTAAATTACATGTTTAGTTATCAGATTACTTTTTGTTGCCATTTTGCTTATCCTGCTACTGTGATTTTTCATAGAAAGAATTGTCCTTTAACCTTGACTTAATAAGGCTGCTTAGTATGTGTATGTAGTGTATTAAGGTCCATGACATTCCTGGAACAGAATGATAAAGTGGAAGGGAAAATCTGAATTATTTTGAACCACACCTTCACCACTGAAATAATGGCAGAAAGAGAAAAGCTCCATGCCTCTACTCCCCATTCTCCTTTGCTGTGACTTTTCTTATTGCTCTTCACCAAGTCATAATGAATAATGCTGCCCTCACCTCCCAGTAGCTTCAAGTATTGTGGACTTTGGCTTTCCAGTATAGCTCATGTAAAATCTCATATCAAACTACATTCCTTTTATTTTGTCTGAGTCACACATGCTTTTAAAAAATGTCACTGCCAGAGAGTGACTCAAAAAGAGAATATTTGCTGCTCTCTGAATCCCCAGGCAGCCTAAGTTTACCCCATATCCATATGATGTGATGGGCATCCCAGCTTCCATCCTTTCCCCTGTCCAATCCATCATCCACACAGCTGCCAAATTGATATTTCAGACAAAATGAACTGTCCATTTCATTTCTCCACTCACAAATCTTTAGCAGTTCCCTCAGTTACAGATAAAATACTGAATCCTTAGCCTGACATTGAAAACCTATTCTTCTTCACACACTCTGTTCCAGATTGGCCTAGCTACCCCGATTGTCAGTCTGTTATTTCTCCCATTTGTTACATGACTATGGCTTTTCCAATTTTATTTTTTGTCACTTCTTGTATTGCAGTCATCATTGGTAAGATGCTGCAGCCTACTTCTGCCTGCCAGGCATCTTGCCAGTACCTTTTATGTCCCTGGGAATTTTTTTTTTGGGAGCTATGGCAGTCAGATCTTCACCAGGAGAACATGACTGTTAAAAAATATTGACTCAGGCAGTGGGAACCGATTGAGATCATTGAAAGCCCTTTGGTAGTTTACCAAATATGGTCCAGTCTTCTTTTTTCCTCTTATTTAAATTCCAGTATTACTGTGATAGCTTTCAAAAACAAAAGTCATGCTGAAAGGTTGGAATGTGTAATCAACTTTTAAGATGTAAGGTAAGAAATTAAGAAATTTGTGGGAGAAGATTCCATTGATTATTTTTAAATTACAGGCAGAAGCTTTATTTTTATGCAACAAAAGCTATGAGCCACTTTACTGATGAGTGTGTTGAAAAATATGAAACATTTTTGGATAAAGCAGAAGAATGGATGAGGTAAAACACCCCTTTTTTGATTTTTACAATTTATAATTTTGCTTTTTCTTAATGAGAACTGCCATCTACTTTAGTAACTTGCTTATGTTAAGTGAATTCATTTTACTTTCAGAAAGATGCTTCACCTAAGGAAACAGTTGTCATCTCTAACTAATCAGTGTTTTGATATGGAAGAAGAGGTATCAAAGTACCAGGACTATACTAATGAGGTACTGGAGCCTTTATGATTGGGGGGAAAAGGCCTTTCTTCCCCTTGAAGACCACTGATATTAAATTAGAAAAAAACAATATCTGAGAATATTAATTTCAGTAATTAATAGGAGAAAGAGCACAGGCAATACCTAACTCTTAATTTAATTTCTTGGACAGTCAATAAACATTTATTAAGCTCCTGCTATGTGCTAGGCACTGGGGATCCAAAGAGAGACAAAAGACAGTCCCTGCCCTCAGGCAGCTCACAAGCTAATAAGGGAAAACAATAAATAAAAAAGAAGTTGATAAAGGGGACTAAGGAGGGGAGGATACCTGGTATGGAGGCATGATGGAGTCCAGCATCCAGGTGCGAAATGTTTCTCATTACATCCACAAATACCTAAATATACATAGGGTGTTTCAGAAGTCTTGGTATGGTTTTAAGCTTACACCTGTATATATTGCTATCAGTTACAATGTAGGATGAATAAAGATGCAAGTTGACATTTATTAAATGAAATGAGCTGCCTCTTGGTGTGCATGCCAAAGTCTTTCACAGAGACCGGAGGACTGCTTGTTGAAGGTGTTATAGACAGTATTCATACAGCAGGCAGAAGTTACCCTAGATAACCTTGAAGATTACTGTCCAACCCTGCCATTTGATGGCTCTCTTCTAAGATCACTGCCGAGGCTATTGCAGTGTCCTCAAAATAAAGCTCCCTACCTCCATTGTCTCCTTCATGCAATCCGTCCTTCTTGGTCTTGCAAGATCAGCCTTCTTGATGACACTCATGATCATGTCAAGCCTGTGCCTAGAAAACACTAATGATTCCTTTATGCCCAAAGAGAAAAGTTCCTGTTTCTTTTATTAACATTAGAAGCTCTCCATAGTTTACCTCCTCACCTTTCCAGCTGTAGCTTTTATTATTCCTCTCCTTGCACTGTATGTTCAGCCAGACTACACAAGTCTTTGTTTCCTGCACAGTCCTCTTCCTAATGCCCCAAATGTCCTCTCTTCCCCTACACATAGAAATTTGAGTATGTGACTTCCTATAAGCTGGTGAGTTCCATCCTGGCAGAGACTGTTAATGTAAATGTTATCTTGTTTTCTGCCTTGAGCACAGTGCTTTGTGAAAATAGGCATTTAATGATGCTCATTGCATAGCTCATGCTCAATAACACTTTAGGAATTAAAAGTGGAACACTGTCCTGTACAACCACGTTTCAAAATATCCAGGTGTTTGTTCAATCCTATTTAAAAGTAATTAACTATTTACAACGTTTAAGGAACTGGGGTTGCAAACAAGAAAAACATTTGTATAATTAAAATCTCTTGGTTGGAAACATGTTTATTTATATATTTCTTATAGCTACCAGCTTAAAATTATTATGAGATTTTTGTATGAGTCATAAATGTTGTCACACTAGCAATTTTGATTCCAAATGTAAATACATAGTTTTATTAAAAGGTATAAGCATGAGCTGTGTAGTAGAAAATCTGTTGCTCTTTGTTTGTGATTCATGTATACCTTTTCTGTATTTCAGTTACAGGAAACTTTGCCTCAGAAATTGTTTTCAGCTTCCAGTGGAATAAAACCTATCATGGCTCCCATTTATCCAAGCTCCAACACACTAGTGGAGATGACTCTTGGGTAAGAAGTTCAGAGCTGAGTGATTAATCCAGTTTGTCATCACTTTTAGCTCTGAGTATTTGATATTAGTAAATATCTAGGATATTTATTACTTATTTAATTCTAGGATAAAGTTTAAAATTGCTTGAAAACCACTAACATTACTTGCTAATTAATTAAATCTGCAGATGGAAATTTCATGTTATAAAGGTGATTCTGAGAACTGGTAACGACATGTTACCTTTTGTTTTATAGCATGAAGAAACTGAAGGAAGAGATGGAAGGTGTTGTTAAAGAACTTGCCGAAAATAATCATATTTTAGAGAGGTGAGGTTCTTTTCCATCCACACCCCACGATAAATATCTGCTTAGTTAAATATAGGCACAGACTTTTGTATTCCTGGATCATTGGCTAAGTAGTAGTGGGAGATATGTGGGCACAAGTCTGCTTCAGGTTTTTCTCTAACTTGACCTAACAATTAACTTGTTTGACCCCTTTTGTTGTTTATTATTCATCTACCTGTTGACTTCTCACAGTTGCCTTGTGAGGAAATCATATTATCAATTTTACAGTGGATTCCATGCTATATAATGATAATAATATTAGCTCTTTTAATAAATAACTATTTGAATCAAAACCATCTTTATTTTGTATGTAAAAATTGCTCATTTCAACAATCATTTTGCATTTTCTGAAATCAAAGTTACTTGTTAGGTGCTATTCTGGAATCTTTTGGTTTATTATTGGTGCTGGAGTGTTGTGCAAACACAGTTTTTAGTAAACCAGTTACAGGTGAGCCAACAAGCCCACCCCCCCGTCTGATTGGAGCCTTGTTCACTTCACAAGGTGACAAAGGGCTTGCCAAACCTTCTCATAAATGGAAGTTGTTTTGATTGTGTCTGGCCCCTCTTGAGTCCATTTCCACAAGCATTTATTGGGTACCTATTACTGCCAGTCAGTATTGCTAGTAGTAGTTGTCTCTATAATAATAACAAATTAGAAAATTTGGTCATGGAGCTAATACGTCATTGAGTTGGAATTCACATTCAGGTCTTCTGAATCTCATACTGTTAGACCATATTTGATTACAGTGTCAGAGTTAGGCTCCTGTAGCTTTGATACACATTTTTGTTGGTGCTTCAAGCTCTGTATTTATCCAGTTATTAAAAGAACCAGGAGAGGACCTTATAAGATTTGAGTTCCAAAGAAAACAGTTTAGTAGTTTTAAAAAAATAAACTTCATAGCTATATGTAGAAATTTATTGAAGACCTCTGTAAACATAAGGCTTACTTTAAACTCAGAACTTATATTTTTGGTCCAAAATTCAGACTCTAGTGTAGTGGAAAGACATTTAGACTGAGGAGACTTGAAATCTAGTTCTAGCTCTGTATCTCATGAGCTGTGTGATCTGGAGCAAATCATTTAACATCTCAAGGTCTCAGCTTCCTCGTTTAAAAGATTAAAGAATTGAACAAGGTGATTTCTTAGTTTTCTTCCAAGTCTATACTGTAGTGAATCTTTCTGGAGTTCTTGCAAGTAAAATGGGCATAGTAGTACTATTCAGTTGATCATTGTGAAGACAGAATTAAATAATGTACGTGAGGGGCAGTTAGGTGGGGCAATGAATAGAGCCCCAAGCCTGGAGTTAGGAGGACCTGAGTTCAAATTTGACCTTAGATGGTAGCTGTGTGACCCTGGACATGTCACTTAATCCCACTTGTCTCCCCCCAGAATAATAGTTTATGTAAAAATATTTTGAAAATTTTAAGGAAATGACTTCTGATTATGATAGTAAAATGAGAGGTTATAGAGAAGTTGACTTCTCCCACATAAATCCAGGGAAATATCTTAAAAGTACCCCAGACAGATTAATAAAGAAAATAGTAAGCTACTACATTTAGTCCAGAATTTCACAAAAAGATGTCTAGAAATCTGCCAGTGGTAGGTAGAGAGGTCTCAGTAGGGATACCAAATAATTTAAGAATATCAGACTCTTTAAGAACAGAACCACATTTTTTAAAAAAAGCCTGGACAACATATTTCAGAAACTGCCCAGATCTGTTAGAACTAGAGGAGGACAAATGAAAGTAGAAAGAACCTACCTCCTCAAAAGAAACTGCAAAATGAATATGCCCAAAGGTATCACAGGCCAATCCAGAGCTCCTGTGTCAAAGGAAAAAGTGCTCAAGAGTATAGAAAGAGACCAAGTAGTGAGGGACCATAGGATCACAGACCTGTGAGACAGCTACAGAAAAGGAGAGAAAAATCTTGGAATACAGTATTCCAAAAGGCAAAAGCTAAAAGTTTGTATTGAGTAATAACATAATCCTAAAAACTGAGCATATTCCTAAAGGGGGAAAAATGTATCCTTAATAAAGAGGACTTTTGGTCACTTTGGATAAAAAGACTAGATAGAAACTCAGAGTAGAAACTTGGAAAACACAGGAGTCAGGAAGAACCTAGGAAGGTAAGTTCAGCCCCTCCTGATTTGAACAATCAGGAGAGACTAAATGACAGTGAAATTCTTAGGTTCTTTTAAGAAGAAAAAGAAAGGTGTCCTTTAGAATCCTAATGTCTTTGAGGATCACTGAGGAAGTTAAATAAGGCAAACATTGTTGTGCTAGTTTTAAGAGAATATAAAAGAATACACTGGGGAAGAAAAAAGGATGTTTCACATAAATGATATATGTGAAAAGATGAGTATACTAACACAGAAGAAAATGAGAAAGAGCAGGGGTCTGCAGCACTACTCTCATTTGAACCTGATAAAAAAGGATTGGACACAGAAATGGGATCGTAGAGTTTAGTGTCAAAATACCCCAGTCACAAGTGAGATGCAGGAAGAAAGACGAGGAAAGAGTAGAAAAGGAAAATAGGTTTGGGGAGCAAATAGTCACAAGCCAAACAAACCAGTCAAGTTAACAAACATTTATTAAGCATTTACTTTGTGTCAGGCACTGTAAGTGCTGGAGAGACAGACAAAGACAAAAGATAGTCTCTGCCTTCAGGGAGCTCCCAGTCTGAAGAGAGAGAGAAGAGGTACACAGCTATGTACGCGTGATACATTACACAGGATAAATTGGAGATGATCAGTAGATGGGAGGCAGCAGCATTAAAAAGGGTCAGGAAAGGCCTCTTGCAGAAGACGGGCTTTTAGCTGAGACTCAGGAAGCCAAGAGGTGGAGAAGAGGAGGAAGAGGATTCTAGGCATGGGGAACAAATGCTGCAAAGTCAGGGAGTCAGGAAGAGGAGTGTATTGTGTGAGAAACAGCGAAAGAACCGTAGAATGTGTGGAGCGAGATGTAAGAAGATTAGGAAAAAGTAGTGAGGGACCGGATTGTAAAGGACTTCAAAGACCAAATAGATTTATTTTTGATCCTGGAAGTAATAGGAAGCCATGGAATGTATTGAATGAGAGGGAGGGGAGAGTAATATGGTCAGACCTCTACAGTAGGATGATCACTTCGGATAACTGAGTAGAGGATGGACTGAAGTGGCAGCGACTTGAGGCGAGCAGATCACCTGTCAACCAGTATACCCTTTCAGTACTCCAGGAGTGAAATGATAGGAGGATGTATCATGGTAGTAGGGGTGTTGAAAGAGAAAGGGTTTTATCCAAGAGATATTTCAAAGGTGAAATTGAGCCCAGGTGATGAGGATGGTGGAGCCCTCCACACCAGTGAAGAAATTCAGAAGGACTGAACATAAAGGAATTTTCAAGGGGTTAATCATGAAAGATAATTATGAACAACATGTCAGAATTAGAGAGTTGGAGTCTGGCCTTAAGAAGAGAGGAGAAGGAACAGCTCTTTTCACTTACAGATTTCTGATATTAATCATTTATTCTTATTCTGCATTCTTTATATAGAGAGTAAAGAAAGAATAGAGGGGAAAAGTATCTAACAAAATGATAAAGTTAGAAAATATATGTACACACACATATGCGTGTGTGTGTGTGTATGTCTTTGTGTATGTTTGTGGTAAAATATTGGACTTGGAGTCAGGAAGATCTGAACTAGACTCCTTCCTCAGACGCTAGCTGTATGTTTCTAAGTGAGTCCCTTAGCCGTTTTGAGTGTTTCCTCATCTTAAAGGTAGTACTTTATAGGATTGTTGTGAGGAACAAATACAACAACATGTAAAGTGTTCTGTAAACCTTTGAAGTGCTATATAAATGTTTGCTATCTATCAACTGCTGAGTATTAATAAAAAGGAATATACACATTTCCTAACAAAAATGATACTTTTATGAAAGTTGACCAGGTGTTATAAGGAATTAAAACCTCATATTAAACATATCCCTCATTGCAATGTAATAAAAATTATAATTAATAAAGAACCTTTGAAGAAAAGAGTCAAGTGGAGAACAGACCATTTAATCCTAAAGAATTTATGCGTCAAAGAATAAATTATGCAAACAACAGATAATTTCTTCAAGGAAAATGAAAATAGTAAGACAACATAATCCAAACTTCTGTGATTCAGCCAAAGTAGTCCTTTGGGGAAATATTTCTATCTCTATAAACATTTTCCATTAATAAGAAAAAAGACCAGATCAATGAATTCAACGTGTATTACTCAGTTAAATACAAAAATAGAAATTTTGAAAGTAAAAAAAAGTTGAACAAAATTAAAAGCAAAAAAAAAAGTTGAATTGATAAAATTAAGCTGGTTATTTGAAGAAAAAAGATACTCTTAGCTAAACTGATCCAGAAAATAGACGAAAACCAAATTATCAGTTTCAAAAGTGAAAAAAGATAGAGAAATTGTTTTGCCCAATTATATTTGAAAAACTGACAAATGGATGAATGTTTACAAAAATCTTAACTGCCCAGATTAAGAGAATAAAAAGAGAATATTAATAACCCAGTCTTAGAAAGTGAATGTCATAGAAAGAACTCTCAAAGAAGCAACTCCAAAACCAGATCTTTACGAGTTAATTCTATCAGATATTCAAAACTAAATAAATAACAGCATTATGTCAATTAATTACAAAAGTAGAGAAAAATAAAATCCTGCCAAATTCCTTTTTTGAGAAAAATATGGCTCTGATGCTTAAACCAGAGAGTAGGGAAGCACAGAAAGAAAACTATAGGTCAAAACCTCTAATGAATATCAAAATATTAGCAAAGAAGATAATATTAGATATGAAAAATCTAGGAATCCAGCTTCTAAGATACAGGAATTATGCAAATACAACTGCAAAACAGTTGTATTTTAGTTCTTTATGGAACTAAAACTGAGGCAAATAATTGGAGAAATATGAAATAAATGATCATGGTTGAGTATGTCAACATTATAAAAATGACAATACTACCTTAATTACAGATGCAGTGTGATACCTAGAAAAATAAAGGATTGCCTTATAGAAATAGGAAAAAAATTAATCTGGAAGAATAAAAGGTCAAGAAGTCTAAGAACGTTCTTGAAAAAAGTGGACAAGGAGTGGCCTAGCAGTGCTAAATATCAAACTGTATTGCAAAGGAATAATCATCAAAAAACTTTGATACTTTATAAAAACTTTATACTTGGTACTTTATAAAACCTAGACAAGCTAGTCAGTGGCTACCACACAATTGCATAGTGTTTGATAAAATCCAAGGATTCCAGGTACTCTTCTAAGGACTCACTGATTAAACAACAGTACTGGGAAAGTCATCTGGAAGAAATTGGATTTAGACCAGCTGTTCACACACGTATCACAGAAAGATTAAAATGGCTATATGAGCTAGGTATAAAAAGTCAAACAAATGAGAGGATCGGTGAAGGGCACACCTTTTATAGCTGTAGAATTCTTAACCAAACAAGGCCTAGACCACATTGCAGAAGATAACATGGATAATTTTTATTACCTGAATCTGAAATATTTTTCCACAGACAAAACCAATGTAAAAATTAGAAAAGAAATAACTAGGAAAAATAATCTTTGCAGCAGATTTCACTGGTAACGGTTTGCTATCCAAGATATTTGGAGGATTGATATAAATAGATATGGTCAAAAGCTTTTTTATCCCCAATCTCAAGAGGAGTTCTTAAAGGATATGAAAAAGTAGTTTTCAAGGGAAGAAATCCATACTGTCAACTACTATGTGGAAAAATGTCCCAAATCACTAATGATAAGAAAAATGCAAATTAAAACAACTCTAAAATTTTACCTCCTATGTATCAGAGTGGCATACATGACCAAAAGTGAAAACTATAGTTGTTGGAGAGGCATTTTTATCACTGTTGGTGAAACTGATGTGGTCAGGCCATTTTGGAAAACAGTTTTAGACCTATGCCCCCCAAAAACTAAACTGGTCATATTTTTTGATCCAGTGATAACACTACTGGACTTATGTTGCACAGAACTGAAAGAGCTCATGTACAATCATTTATAACAGCGTTTTTCATTGTAGCAAAGAATTGTAAACAAAGGGAATGCCCATCATTTGGGGGCAATGGCCAAACAAGTTACGACATATGGTATATGATGTGGTTATGATATATGGTATACATTAATGGAATACTATTGTACCATAACAAAATGGCAAAAGGAACAGTTTCAGAAGATCCCTAGAAACTTGTATGAGTTGTTGGAGTGCAGCAAGAGGAACCACGAGACCAATTTAGACAGTAAGTTACATTGTAAGACTTAAGAACTTTAATCGAGTTAATGACCAAGATACATTGATAGGCCCAATGAGTAAATGCTCTGTCCAGCCCCTGATAAAGGGGGACTCAGGATGCAGAATATGACCTCTATTTTTGGACAAGACCAATGCAAGCATCTGTTTTGCTTGACTGCATATTTTTTTAAAAGTTTGGTCATTTTTTGTGGTTCTTTTTAAGGGGTTGGGGGAGTAGATGAGAACAAGAGAAAAAATATACTTGTTCACTGAAGAAATCAAGTAAGTTTTTAGAAGACTATTATAGCATCTAGAAAAAAAGAGATCGATTCAGTGAAGTCAGGATTTGTAGGGACTCATTAAGAGCGAAAATGAGCAGAATTAGGAGAGTAGTTTATTCAGTTTTATTACAACATCATAAAGAAAACCAGCTTTCACAGAGATAAGAATTATGATTAAAGCAGTGAATAATTACAGCTCCTGAAAACCAACAACGAATTACTTCTTGGCACAGGAGTGATTGAGGGAGAGATGCAGAATGAGACATAAATTTTCCCTGGCCACGTGTAAATGTGTTTTTAATGACTGTTTGTTACAATGAAACATTTTGTTTTTGTAGTTAGAGTGGGTTGGAGGGAAATACCTTATACTCCCAAAAAAGGAAGATAAGGAAAAGAGTATTAGTGAATCACTTTGAAACAAACAGAAAAGATCAGAAGGAAATTTGAAGCAGACAGAGAAGCAGAATTGTGTTGAAAAATTACCATGTTAAATTTGAATTACTTAAAAAAAATATACTGGGGGGGAGCACTACAGAAAAATAAATTTTATTTAAAAAAAATATGGCATTTTACAAATATGAAGTAATGGTACTTTCCTAAAATGTTTTTATAAATTTTAATCATAGGCAATAAAATTACAATTTCTCAGAATGTTTTTAATAAGCAAAGTCTCCTAGCTTGTTTGTAGCTTGCTTGTCCAAACCAGAGGACCTGTTATTAAAGTCTCATTGATTTTAATCTCTTGTTATATACCTATAAAGGTGCTCACTATATTTTGGGATAAACACAAGAAGTGAATAGCTATTTAAAGTTGTTTTTTTAACTTTTTCAGAAATATGTGCTGTTTTCTTCTCAAATGTATTTTAATGGTTAGTTAAATTTTGGGAGATTTACTTTGTCTTCTGTTTCAGATTTGGCGCTTTGACTATGGATGGTGGCCTTCGGAATGTTGATTGCCTCTAACTTCCTGAGAATGTTGAAAAAACCTTATTCAATTTGCACAAGAAAAAATGCTTTGGGGGCATTAAATGTTAGTGACTCTACAGGTGTCTCCTATTTCTATATTTCAGTATTTGACACAAGCATGTAAATATGTATTATATTGTAAATACATAAATATATAAATTTTTGGCTGCTGCTAAAATTTACTTTTCTCTTTTAACATTTATAATCAAGTGAGGAAATTTACCTCAGTGAGCACCAGTATATGGCTGTGATAAATATGTAGAGATACTGAGATTTCTAAGCTACTTTGACAGAAGACTAGATGAGCCATAGTTTGCTCTAGCATCTAAGGGAGAATTTTTAGTTGGAACCAAATCTACATTACTGTACTACATTACAATACGTTACTGTATTGCATCCTTAAAATTCAGAAATGGAACCAGTTTTTGTTGCTGATGAGACTTTTGGCTGTAATTTCAGGGGCAAGGGAAAGAATGGAAGAAGTTGTTTTTCTTGTCTTGGCTTTTGTTTTATGGGAATTGGAAATTGAACTTGTGTATTTCTAGGATTCTAAAGTCATACTTTTTAGTTGGAAAACTAAATGACATTATTTTCAGGCTACAAATTGCCCAGGTCTCTGTTTACTCTGGGAAAATCGTCTCATTATTTTAGGATAAAGTCTAAAGCAAAGTTTTTAGTAGTTTAATCATCAAAACTCATCCACCTCTGATAGCCATAAAACTTAGTTGTGATTTCAATACAGAACCTAAACAAAGGGCAGCTGAAATAAATTAATGTATTCATTTCCTATCATCTTTTCTAAAACTAATTTTGCTCAATATTTTATGGAAGCTAATGAATTTACTTGTTTTTATGAGAAGAATGTGTGTATGTGCATATAGTTCATATGAGAAAAATGCTTATTTTTAAAAAGAAATAATATGGGTGATGATGGTAAATGATACTCTTATGTCCTTCAAGTAGAAAAGCAATTTTTTGTCTCATATCCCCAAAGGTTTTGCAAACTTGGTAAAGATTTATTCATTCAACAAATACTTACTGAGCACCAACCGTGTAGGGAATACAGAAAAGAATAAAATAGAATCCCTGCCCTCACCAAACTTAATAGTCTAGTAAGGGAGGTGAGATCAGGTAAGACCAGAAATACATAACAAGCACAGGGTAAACAGTTAAAAAGACATATAAAGAAGAGACAAAAGTTTCTTCTGAGGAAATGGAAAGGGGTAAATCTCAAGGAGATGACATTTGAACTAGCCTTGAATGTAAGAATAGGAAAGAATTAAGCACAACTAGGGGAAGTGCGTTCCAGGTAAATGGAACTGCATGAGCCAAGGCACAAAAACAAGAGTACTCGTAGTTAAGGAATGAGTAGTTTGGCTAGAATGTAGGCTGCATAGATGTAGATTGTAGACAAACTGTGGTCTTAGAAAAAGTAATCCCTTTAACCCAAAGAGAGTGTTCTCTTTGAAAGGTATTCCAGGAATTGCAAACTGAAGGGTTGTGCTCAGCACTTACTTTTATTATTCCACCAATAATTTTTGTAATGATTAGTTTTGGTCTCAGACATATCAGGTCTGTGAATGTTGTTTTGATCAGTCTGTGTATCATGATTCCCTGACAAAAACAGCAGTGGAAAATAAAGCAATTTTTAAAAAAAATTACATTGTATTAAGATTTTATTTGGAAAAATGATGCATTATTGTATGGGGATGGTTTAAGATACCCTTGTATTCATTAAATAAATGCATGAGTGAATGGCTTTATTTACTTAAATATAAGTATCAACAGCCAATCAATTTTATGGTCTGAGTGTGTTTTTCTTTAAATGACACATTTACTCTTTGTTGACTTTTTCTAAAGGTCACTTGACCATATAAATTTTGCTTATGTTTTAAAATTTGATGCTCTTGAATATTTTATAATATCTTTAGATTTTATATTGCCAAACTTAAGCAAGGACTGTCAGAGAAACTTTAACTCTGTAGACTGTCATCAGTGTCTTAGATGGTTGTTTTCACTATAGGATTTATTGACATAAACTGAGTTTCATTAGTTTCCCCATTTCCCCAAAGAGAGTGATCATGATGCTTGAAAAGGAAGTAGTGCAGCCAACCTCTCCCCCACTACTATTGCATAAAGATCTGGAAAATGCTTCAAGAGATATTATCAGGAAATCCAGGAAAAAATTATGAGTCAGTTTTTCAGCTCAGGTTAACATAAGGAGATGAGGTCTGCAGACACTGAGTATGGGATCTAGCCAGGTATAGCTGCACCCCAGCACAGGGACTAAAAAAAGCCAAGGCTTTGAACCAGGGAAAGACATCTGATGCATAGCAACCTTTACGTTGTTCAGGGAGCAGGGACCAACTACTGTTTACTACCCAGTGCTGGGTCACAGATCCAGTGCTGAGCAGGGGCTTAAAGATGGCATCCCAGGGCAGGGAGTAGATGTAGTCACTTCACTATGTTCTCAGGAAAAGATCCAGAACAGGCAGAAACTGTGCAGCTCTGACCCCAGGAGTGAAGCAGGGTCTTAGTTCCAGCCAATATGAGACTTAGAGTGAAATATACCCAGGGAAGCCAGACCTATGGGAAAGTATTCTGAAGCCACAGGTCAACCACAAGGCCACAGTGGAATTGCTCAGACCCAAACAGATCAGGGTCTTGCAGAGCTCGGATCTGCGGGGCAGTGCTCAAATTTAGCTCTAGATCAGAAATTTTAGATACAGCAAAAGCTAGCAGGACTCCAGCCTAAGCTGTCTCTAAGTTGCTGGAGTAGTGCTACACTAAATACTCTTGAGTAATCAAGAGACAAGGAGATAGAAAACAGAACCAAGCACAACCCAGAAGTGTGCAGAGTCTGGTCCTAACAAAGTCCAAACTCAGGATGTCTGGAGGAATGAGCAAAGAATTGTATCATACAAAGCTATTCCAGTTAGAGGAGCACTCAAGACAAACTCAGGTGAAGAGAATGATTCCAAAATGTTTATAAGCAAGGGAATCACGGCTTGCTATAACATTAATTAGAATACTAAAAGAATTTATTTCTTTTTTAAGAGCAAAAATTTTTTAAATGAGAGTACTACTGGAAACATTTGACAAACATGCCCCAGGGAGAAACTGGAAGAGAAATGAGAGCTATGAAAGAAAGAAATGAAAATAGAATTCCATAAGAAGTGTGAAACCTTAACTAACTGATAGACTTTATGAAAATTAGACTGGAACAAATAGAACTTAGTGACTTTATGAGGCAAAAAATATGTAAACACAATGAAAAAGCTACTACTGAAAAACAGAACCGTAAGTTATCTTATATAAAAAGCCACTGACCTGGAAAACATCAAAGAGAATTTAAAAATCATTCAACTGCCTGAAAATCATGACCCTCCTTCCAAAAAAAAAAAAGCCTAAACATCATATTTCAAGAAATTAAAACTGCCTCACATCTCTTAAAACAAGAAGACAAAGTAAAAATAGACTACACTGGTGACCTGAAACCCAAAATAAAAAATTCCAGGATTATAAAAATCCAGAGCTTCCAGGTCAAGGGAAAAATACCTCAAGCAGTCAGAAAGAATCCAAGTACCAAGGAGCCACAATTAGGATCACACAAGATTTGGCAGCTATCAGATGAAGAAATGGACTGCAGCATTCTGGAAAGCAGAGGATGAGGACAATCCTACAAGGGGAAAAAATAAATCTGATGAAATAGAGGATTTCCAAAACATTCCTGACTTAAAAAAAAAAACAAAAAAAAACCAGCTACATCGAAACTTTGAAATACAAATACAAGACTCAAGTGAAACAAAAAATAAGTGAACAATCATAAGGGACTAAACAAATATAAGTGCTGGAGAGATACATGTGCCATTCCCAAACCCTATCTTCAGGGCTTATAAAAGCTTTCTAGTAAGAAAGAGGGAAATGAAGAAAGGATAAGTTCTGAGAGAGGGATAGAAGAGGAGCAGGAAAACAGAAGCAGATTGTGTCAAGGGTAGAACACAGATGTTGAACATGTTCTGCTGTGACCATACTCTTCTTTATAAAGAGGGATTGGAAAATTAAATGATGCAGTGAGCAATCTAGATTCCAAAAAGACTTACAGTGAAAGCATGGTACTCGCCTCCTAGAAGAGAGTTGATGGTACAGATTGACTTTGCTCCACATCACCAATGATTAAAGAAACGCAAATTAGAGTAATTTGGGTTCCACTTCATATTCTCAGATTGGCAAAACTGACAGGAAAATGACAAGTTTTGCAAGCGATTATGAGAAAATAGAAATACTGGTAGAGTTGCGTATTGGTCTTGCCATTCTAGAAAACAATTTGAAACTATCCCCTAAAAGTTACTAATCTGCATGTTACAGTGATAGTAATACTAGACCTCTACCCCCAAAGACATGAAGTAAAGATTAAAAGGACCTATGTGTTCAAAATACAGTTCTTGTTTTAGTGGCAAAGAACTACAAACTAAGGGTGGGGGGTGGGGGTGGGGGTGGCATCAATTGGGGAATGACTAAACAAATTATATGAATGTAATGTGTCATCTCTATGCCATACACGGTTACAAAAGGGATGGCTCCAGAGAAACAAGGAAAGATTTGAATTAATATGTAATGAAGTCAGCAGAATCAAGAGAATGATTTATACAATAATATTGTAAAAACAAAACAGCTTTGAAAGATTTCAGAACTCTGATCACGGCAGTGATCAACCACTATTCCTGAATGCTGATAATGAATGATGACATTCACCTTCTAACAGAGAAGTGATGACTTAAGATACAGAATGGGATGTACTTTTTTACATTGTGAATATGGAGATTTGTTTTGCTTGATTATGCATATTTCTTTCAAAGGTTTTTTACATTTTTTATGGAAAGGAATGGTAAGAAATGCTTATTAATTGAATGTAAATTTAATTAAAAACATATAATACCTTATCTTTAAGTGAATTTTATGCTTTCAACACTTGGTATGGTAGACTTATTTGGAGGCTTTCTGTAACCAAGATGCAAAATTAAAGGAAATAACAGCCACAAATAGAAAACCGTGTTTAAAAGACTGTAGCTATGATCAAATAAGGATAAAGATGTGTTTAGCAGGCAACCAAAAAGTAGAATATTTTTCTTCTACAGTTTGGCCAATTTTTTTGCAATATTTGGTTTTGTATATAGTAAATGGTTTGAATTCTGAGGAGAGCAATCAAGATTCTTGTTTATTCATAACTTCTATCCATAAGTCTCATATGTGCTCCATATTCTTCTTATTTCCTTATGCTATCTCTCTTTAAATCTAGGTCATATATCTATTTTGACCTTATCTTGATAAATGGTATAAGATATTGTTCTATACCTAGTTTTTGCCAAACTGTTTTCCAGTTTTCCCTATTTTTACCAATTAGTGAATTCTTTTTCAAAAGTTTAAATCTTTACGTGTCAAACACAAATTTACTATGATTATTTTACTACTGTGTATTCTATATTTACTCTGTTTCACTGATCCCCCTTTCTATTTCTTAGCAAGTACCAGAGAATTTTGAAAATTATCACCTTATAATACAGGTTAAGATCTGGTTCTGCTAAACCTCCTTCCTTTCCTTTTTTTTTCATTAGTAACTTTGATATTCTTGATCTTTTGTTCTTCCAAAGGAATTTTCTTATTTTTTCTAGCTCAATAAAGTAACTTTTTGGTTATTTATTTGGGATGGCATTGAATGAGTACATTAATTTAAATAGAATTGTCATTTTTATTATATTGGCTCTGCCCACCTATGAATAATTAATATTTCTCCAATTATTTAAATGAATTTTTGTATAAAAAGTATTTTATAATTCATTCATGTAGTTACTAGGTTTTTCTTGACAGGTATACAACTGGATATTTTTATGCAGTCTACAGTTATTTTAAATGAGGTATGTCTTACTATTACTTCTTGAAGGGTTTTGTTAATGATATATAGAAATGCTGATGACTTACATAGATTTATTTTGTGTCCTACTACTTTGCAAAAATTAATCATTGTTTCAACTAGTTTTTTAGTCGAATCTCTAGAGTTTTAAAAATATATTGTTATATCATCTGTGAAAAGAGATAGTTTCATTGCATCATTGCCCATTTTGATTCCTTTCATTTCTTTTTCTTCTCATTGCTGCTGCTAACATTTCTAAGACAATATTGAATAATATTGTAATAATGGACAGCCTTGTTTCATTTCTGTTCTTACTGAGAGGACTTCTAGCTTATCCCCATTACAAATAATGCTTGCTGATGGTTTTAGATAGATAATTCTTGTCATTTTAAGGAAAAAAAACATTTATACCTGAGCTTTCAAGTGTTTTTATTAGGAATGAGTGTTGTATTTTGTCAAGTGGTTTTTTTAACCTATTAATATAATCATTATTTTTGTTATTGATATAATCAGTTATGTTAGCCCTTTTCCTTATGTCAAATCATCTCTGCATTTCTCGTGTAAATCTCACTTGGTCACCATGTATAATCTTTGTGATGTATTGTTGTAGTCTCCTGGATAGTATTTTATTAAGGATTTTTGCATCCATATTCACTAGTGAAATTGGTCTATAATTTTCTTTGTTTTTGCTCTTCCTGGTTTGAATTTCAGCCATTTGTTGATTCAGCAGTGTTTACCTAACAGTATCACCGCTTCAGGCCAGATCACTTCATTTCCTCCCCTACTCCCTCAACCACCCCCCCCCCCCCGACCCCCCACCCCCCCAGAGAAGCTTTCTTACTTTCTTAAGTTCTTCTCAAGTTGTTTTAGGCTGGACAACTACCTTACCCTGACATAATTATTTCTACTGCTCTAAAGTTCACTTTGAGGAATTATTTTAAATTATTTCTGAGGGAATTGAGTCAGGTAATTTCCTGCCTTATTCTACCATCTTCCCAGAATCCTCTAGCCTATACCATCAAACTCTTAAGATAGGTCTGTCTTGCAAATCTCACTGTACTCATTTTGAGGAATTATTAAATTTTAGCCTTAGTTGCCTAAGTATAAAGGGCCTTCAAAAAATATTGAAAAAATACCTCATTTGCTAAAGAACCAGAAAGTCGTGATTCTTGATTATGTAAGCAGCAAAGTTTACCCTCCCTGTGAACTGTGTTTAGGAGTAAGACGTTAATGTTGGTAAGAAGACAAAAACGAGGTTAGAAATCAATGATGAAATTTTGAGAAAATGTTCTAGCCCAACATTAGCAAGAGCAAGAAATCGCCAATGTTGGAAATGTTGCTGCTCTTTCAGACTTGCAACTCCAACCAGTCAGTTTTATGTTGTTTTTTAACATTCCAGATTTCGCCCCACCCATGGGAAGGAAGCACATATTTCCATTATGTTTGAGGAAGTACAGGAAAATTGATTTCGGCTATTCAAACAAGTTTTTAAAAGCCAGAAAGTGATAGGAATGTAGGGGGCAGGGGGAGGGGTACAACCAATACATCTGTGCTCAGAATAAATTTCAAGTATTACCCTGTTGTTTTAGCTAATTTTCCCTCTCTCTCCTCTCCCTCTCTCCCACTTTAAGAAAACCTTAGGTCAGAGTTCTTAAATCTTCAAGATAGAATGAAGTGCAAAAGTAAAGCAAAGAGACCAAACACAAGAATGAGTGCTCCTGCATGCTTCTACAGCTTCCTTTTTCTCAAAAAAAAAATTATCTTGAAAATTTATGTGATGAACATATAACTTAAAGATCATATCAGACTATCTTAGAGAGAAGATTAACTGATTAAAAAAAAAAACGTGATGAAACAGAGCAGAATACCAAAGCAGATATAGGTGTCATTTTGAGTGTCACTATGCTAGGCACACATCAGATACTCATGAAATGCTGGTCAAATGTATTTCAGTTGAACTTCTCTGTTGAGATAATACAAATTCAAGTAATCTTGCATGTGGCCCCATTGAAAGAAGGGTTAAAACTGAACCACTAGGCACAAAGGTCTTCAACAGGAATCGCATTATAGTCATAAAGATCTAGAACTCTGGAGACTCAGGAGGACTTTGGGTCAAGGGAATGAGGAAGAGAATGAAATCTGAGTGTTCTTACAAGGAAACAGGACACATGCATGCATGATTTGTTTTCTTCTTTGCATATACACTGTCAACTAAAGCTTCCCCATATTTGTGGTGTGGTAGGCAGAATGCTTCAGTGTTTCTGGATTAAGAGAACCTGACTTTGAGTTCCAATCTTGCCACTAGCACATTCCTTGCACAAGTTATCAAATCTCAGTTTCCTTGGTACAAAATAGAAATAATGATGCTTTTGTGACCTTTCTTGCTGAATTGTTGTAAAGAACACATTTTGTAAACCTTGAGGTACAATGTATATTCAAGATGATTATTTGAATCATTTGATGGTCCAAACAGGCATCTTTTATGGAACCTGTATGTACAAAAACAAAACAAAACAAAAAAAGGATAAACTGATGATACTCCTTGGCTTTGGATAGTAAATGCTATGGGTAACTCTGCTTTGATGCTAAATTTGTGGGGTACTGATTTCCTGAGTGTCTCAATGGAATGCATCCATGCAAAAAAAAAAAATAAGGGGGGTTGCTTTAAAATTTTTGTTAACTGTCAAACCAGGTTAGGGTTTCTGAAGCTTTAAAATCTTTCTTTAGAAAGAACATCTATTAATACAACTTCTTGTTACAAGGAGTAAGGTCTAAAGGACAAACCAAAGGAATGACAAGAGGAAAGGGATTTAGGGCTAACAGGTGGTCAAGAGACATGCTGGCTGAAGCTCAGTTCACAGCTAATGTGTCACATGTGAGTGTTTATGGGTTTTCTTCCTTTATCCTTTCTGCAGAGTAATTCTTGATGTCACCCTGGACTGTTCCTATAGCTAGAGCTATGGCCATAAGAAATGACTTTAGCAAAACTATCAGAAGGATAGCCCGACTCTTTTACTGGTTCCCCAAATCACTGATTTGCTCAAGGAGTCAAAAATTCAAGCTACTTTGGAGCCAGGGTGGGGGTAAGTTATCTTAGATTAACATTGCTTTAGCTACATTTTTTTCCTGTTACTAAATCTGAATTTTAAAAATTAAGGTCCTTAAAAAAGATTTTTAAAATCCATTTGATATGGTCATGTGGGAAAAAATGAAGAATGAATGAAATAAAGCAACTTTGAGTGAGCCACGATATTTCCTATAAAATAGTTTCATTCTTTTACAGTTATTTAGAATCAAAGTTTCCTCTTCTGTAAAATGGGGATAAATAATAGCACCTAACTCCCACAGTCATTGTGAAGATAAATTTAAAAAAAAGACATATGTAAAGCACTTTGCAAACTGTAAATTGCCAAATAAATGCTAGCTAGTATAATTATTAATATATTTCTAATGAAATGTGAAGAATTTTTTGCATTTAAGATAAGCTTTTTTCATTTTTGAGAGTATTTAATTTTGTTATTGGAACAGTACAATGTCTTAGACCAATGGTTCTCAAACTTTATGATCTCAGAACCCCTTTACACTCTTAAAAAATTATTCAGGACCCCAAAGAACTTTTGTTTATGTGAGTTATGGCTATTGATATTTACCATATTTGATATGAAAACCTCTTAGTATCATGGTAGTAGTTTTGATGTCATGGACCCCCAGAAAGGATCTTGGCAACCCTCAGATATCCCTGCACTGCATTATCAGAATTGCTGCTTTAGACAAAACTGAACAGAAAATATAGATGACCATCCTAAAATCACAAATTAACACTTCTCCCCTCCCCAAAATGATGAACTGATCAGTTAAATTTAAATTTCATAAATTTGAGTTGTTTTCCTTGGTCTGTATTAGGGTGTGTATGTTTTAGTTAAGGTTAAGTAGGAGATGGAGAATTTTAAACACCTGGAGTTTGCAACTGATGATTTGTTAAGTACTAGTTAGACCTAAACATGGCATTCTGGCCTGATCAGAGTGATCAGTAGACTGCTCAGGGCTGGGGCAAAAAGGTTGGAATTAGCTGACCTTTCAGGGACTGACTTCTCTACCAAAAAACATTTGTTTCCACACAGCTGCTCCTTCACTTCCACCAAAATTCTATCAGGCAAACATCACCTTACCCCTCACCTTAGCTGCTGAGTGGGTATGTGTTATAGGCTCAGAGATATTACTTGTTGGCACTTGTTGGCCCTGGAAATGCTCTCTCCCTAGGTAAACAAAGTCTCTCACTTGGCAAGTATAGAATAAATGCTTAAAGAAATGTGTCACATCCTAACAGACAGAATCAGGATAGCAAATCCATTCCTGATCCAAAGCTCAGACATTTTCATGTTGCCCAAAAGAAGAATGAATCATCACAAGGTTTTAATAGGTGTAACACTCTATACAGTGCTTGGTGCATCAAACAATCCTTTAATACAAATTAGAGACTTTACTGTTTAAATAATAAAAATAATTGTATTGACATAGAATTTTAAGATTTGCAAAGTGATTTACAAATATTTTTTCATTTGCTCCTCATAACAACCCTAGAAGGTGTCATTATTATCCCCATTTTACCGATGAGGAAACCAAGGCAGAAGTTACGTGACTTGCTTAGGGTCCACACAAGTAGTGTCTGAGACAAGAGTTGAACTCAGGTTTTCCTGACTTTAGGTCCAGTGCTCTCTCTACTGCACCACCTCTAATCTCTAGTGAACAGAATCTTGATTCTGAAGCCCCATGTGTTCCTTCATTATAGGAGAAGGCAATTTTCCTATCTTCATCATACCTGGTCCAGAGAGACTCAATAGTTTAAGGTCTGGTGCAAGCTAAAACTTGACTTCCTTTTAAAAATTTTTTCTAAATCAAAAATTTCTATCTTCATCTTTCCAATTTCAAAATGTGAGGGAGCATTATAAAGTGTGACTAATAATACTTGGCAATATCAAGTGAGGTAATGTCTATAAAGTGCTATATACATATCATTTAGGGTCTTTTTTAATATGGGAGAAAATAGCAATAATAATTCAACAATAAATATTATAGATGACTGCAAAAATTTGGAATGCAGACTATTCCCAAATAAGTAGAATAAATTGTAGAGTTTGATAAGGCGAAGGAGAGATCCTGGCAACATGCTCTAAGAAAATATGAGAAGGGAGAAAAACCCCTTTGATCTAGGTGAATCAATGAGAGATTTCATGGAGGAGGTGGCTGAGCTGAGCCTTGAGCCTTGAAGGAAGAGATTTCTGAGACGCATGAGGAGTAGCCAGTGTGAATTCAGAAAGGCAGAACCTGGACCTGAAAGAATAGATGGAGATGTATACTCCCTCAAGTACATACAACTTCAGTGAAAATAATAAATATGTGAATGAAATATATAGGTCCAGGACACACTTATGGAGAGGCAGTTCCTGCCTCCAGTGCTTATGACCTCCAGGTCATTGATGTCTTAGTGAAATTATCATTACATTGCTCTCACTGGTCTTACGGTCTCTTCTGGGTGGATCTTATATTCACCCCTGGATACCATTCTCTTCTAGGTCTTGTAGTCTGCAGTGGACTTTCTCTTGTGGTCTCTGCTGGGTGGGTCTTATAGTCACCCCTGGACACTACTGTCCTCTACTGCTCCACAGGGCAGTGCTTGCTGACTGCTGCTCTGCTAAGCATCTTAAGGAATAAGTGCTTCCATATTGTTTTCCCTGAAATAAAGCCCATAGACTTTTCCTAACTCTTTTAGAAAAGGAAGAGACCCTTCCACAGAGACAGGAAAAAAAAATAGTCTTCCCTCAAAGTCTTGACTCCGAAGACTATCACCACTACAACGGGATGTTCTGAACCTCAAGTGCCAGGTTCTTCAAAAGGGAGAGCAAGGTCTGTTCCTCTTGCTGATGCACTCAGGCTTAATTCTTCCTCAAGAAAACTAACCCTGGTCCAGAAACTTGGTTCCCTTGGTCATAAGCCTCAATCCAGATGATAGTGAGCACTTGATATATCTCCCAATTTTTAGTCTCTGAAGGCTAGATTATAAGTCACGAAATGATTCTTGCCCAATAACTACCCCATAGTACCAGTTCAGGATTTGTCAGTTTTTGTACCTTTCATTTCTCCTGTTTTCTCATGTAGATGAGTAGGTGCAGAAAAGGCACAAAGAGAAATAAATAAATTAAGATCAGGAGGATAAGTTATTTTCTCTTTTACCAGCCTAACCATATTCTTAGTCTTTTTACATACAGATACATAAGTACAATGCTTTCCTCATAGTTGCATATGCTATAAAACTAAATATTTGTTGAGATAAGTGAAAATGAAATTATCATAGTTAAAACTTATCTTGCTAATCTTAGTTAAATAAAACATGTACAAAGTGGTCTATAGTTTGCATATTTTCCTTACAATGGTGCTGAAAAGGAGATTGTATAAATTTGATGCCCATTTTACAGGTATCCCTTGACCCGAGGCTCAAAGAGTTTTTTTTCTTTGCCAAGATCTCTTTAGGGATAACTACCGGTTCAGATTCTAACCCAGACCTCCGGACTCATTCATTCATTCATTGAACAAGTATTTATTAACTGCCTATAATTTGTAAAGTATACAGCTACACTTTGGTTATTTGTTGCTGTTCAGTTGTTTCAGTTGTGTCTGACTCTTAGTAACCCCTTTCTGGGGTTTTCTTGGCAAAGATACTGGAGTGGTTGGCCATTTCCTTCTCTAACTCATTTTACAGATGAGGAAACAGAGGCAAACAGGGTCAAGTGACTTGCCCAGGGTCACATAACTTGTAAGTGTCTGAGGCCAGATTTGAACTCAGGAAGATGAGTCTTTAAGATTTCAAGTCTGGAATGTCACTTAGCTGCCCCTCCCAACAATTAGAGCTATCTAAAAATAGAATAAGCTACTTCAAGAAGTGATGGGTTCCTCCTCCCTGGATGTCTCCATTCAGTGACTGGTATGTTATAATGGGATTCCTTTACATATGGGCACTAGATGGTCACTAAAGTCTCTTCCAACTCTTAAATTCTATGATTCCCCCCCCACAAAAAAAAAAAAAACACCTCTGCTTTCTCTTATTATTTCAGTGACTCCCACTAAAGAATTATGAAATGTCAGAACTTCTATATTATTTCTCTTGGTGGATTCAGTGATCAACTCTATGCTAATGATTCTTAGATCTACTTATCCAGGCCCAACCTCCTTCCTAATTTCCAATCTCATATCTCTACCTGTCTATCTGACACCTTGAACTGGATATCTCAGACATCTTTAACTCAACAAATCCAAAACTGAACTCCTCTTTTGCCCTCCTCTTTTCTTAACTTTCTTATTACTGTTGAGGACATTACTATCCCCCTAGTCACTGAGGCTCACAGCCTAGGTGTTACCCTCAATTCTTAGCTCTCCTCCCATCCCCACCCCAGGATCCAATCTGTTGCCCACACCCTTTGGTTCTGTCCTTACAACATCTCTTGAATATGCCCCATGATTCTCATCAGACACTGCCACCACCCTGTTACAACCCTCACTACCTTACACTTTGACTATTACAATATTTTTATTATTGGTCTTTTTCCTTCAAGTCTCTCCCTGCCGTAGTCCATCCTTCAATACGCTGTCAATTGATTTTCCTAAAGTGAAAGGCTAACTAGGTCCCACCCCTATTCAATAAACTCAGTTGTCTCCACCAGAATCAAATACAAATCTTCTGTTTGTCTTCATAACCTTGCCTCTTCCTACATTTCAAGTCTTCTTACACCTTACAATGTACTCTATGATTCGGTGGCAATGTCTTCCTCAATGTCCCCCAAACAAGACATTGAATCTCCCAACTCCATGCATTTACCTTGGTTGTCCCCTTGTCTGGAATTCTCTCCCTCTTTATTTCCATTTTTTACCTTTCTTCAAGTTCCAGCTAAAATCCCATGCTTCAGAAGAAGCCTCTCTTAATTCTCACTTAATTCTACAGCCTTCCTTCCCTCTGTTGATTTTTTCCAATTTGTACTGTACATACATCTTGTTCGCCCCATTTGAACTCGGGTCCTTCCTGACTTCAGGCCCAGGTTCTATTCACTGCACCACCTAGCTGCTCACACATTGGTTACACAAAGATACAAATGAAATTATTTCTGCCCCGCAAGGAGCTTACATTATCCTGGTGAAATAAGTCAATACAAAATATATACAAGGTTAAATACAAAATTATTTTGTCAGGGAGAGGGTACTAAAAAGTGATGGGGTCAGGAAAGACTTTATATAGGAGATGACAAATGCTCTGAACGTTGAAGAAATTCCAAGTGGTGGAGATGAGAAAGAAGTAAATTCCAGGTACAAGAGACATCCTGTGTGCATAGACATAGAGGAGGCAGGAGATGGAGTGTTAGGTACAGGAAGTGATAAATAGGATAGTTTGGTTGGAACAGAAAGCATGAGGAGGAGTGATATGAGAGAAATAATAGGGAGTCGTAACTTCTTAAGCAAAAGAACGTGATGACTAAATTGGTCTTTTAGGAATATCAGTTTGGCTGTTGTTTGGTAAGGGAGACACTGACAGCAGGGAGATCAGTTGGAAGGCAATAGTCCAGGTGAGATACAAGGACCACTAGCATTGTGGCAATGTGAGTGGAGGAGAAGAGGGAGATGAAAGAGTTTGAGGTGACAATAAGACTTGAAGACTGATTGAATGTAGGGACTGAAAGAGTGAAGATTGATTCTAGAAATGACTGAGGTTGTGAGCATGAATGGCTGGAAGAATGATGGTGCCCTTAATAGACATAAGAATGCTTGGAAATAAGGTAGGTTTGGGGTGGGGGTTAGGGGAGAGAGATCAATGAGCTGTTTGAGTTTGAGATGCCTTTGGGACACCTACTTGGAGATGTCCAAAATATAGCTTATGATGCAGGACTTAAACTTAGGAGAGACTAGGTCTAGATGAATATTTAGATTTGGGAGTCATCAGCATAGGAATGATAATTGAATCAATGGGAGTTGATTAAATTACCAAGAGAGAGCAAATTGAGAGAAAAGGGTCCATAACAGAGCCTGAGGGATACCCATGATTAAGGGGTGGAAGTGGATGATGATCTGTCACAGGAAACTGAGATCCTTGAAGACTGGGGACTATTTTTGTCTTTCTATCTCTAATCCTTAGCACACTGCCTGGCACTTAGTGAGCCCTTAAAGATCTGTTTGCTAATTGATTGATTAAAACTATTATGGGAGTAATATAGTAGGTAAAAGACCCACATGATATGGCAGTCCTGGGTATCCCTTCCCTGGGGAAATAGAGGAGGGACCTCTGACCAAAGAGGAGGAGCATTTTTTGTTGATCAAGGACTTAATGTTGGATTGGCACTTGGTGACTGCAGTGCCACATCCCAAGAAAGGGTTAATCTCTCATCCCCTTTCCATGAAGGAATATGATGAAGAATTTTATAGTAATAAGGTGATCTGAACCAGTCAGCAAGATGTCATCTGTGTGACGGTGAATCTCTAGAACTGCGGGTACCTTTTGAAGGTCTCTGTGAACCTTCATGACAAGGAGGGAGAACTCAGATAGCCTTGGGGCAGGATTTAGAAGGCATGTTGTGACCCTTCTCAGGTGAAGGAAAATTGTTTCTGGCTTTTACTACAACTGATATGGAGAAAAAGTCAATGACCCTGAACCCCATGGGCCTTGGTCACTATCCCCAACACTCAACAAGTCTGGGAATGCAGCTGCCATGAGAATGTATCAGCTTTATCCAATTTCTTGGTAGTCTGCAGTGAATCTCTTGGTCCCATTGGCTTTCTGAACCAACCAGACAAGGTTGTTGTAAGGGGATTTAGGAGTCCTCAGCACTCCTATGATTTTCATTTCCTTAATTAAAAAATAATCTCCTGAACCTTATCTGGATGGTATAAATGTATCTAATTGACCACCTGGCCACCTGGGTGGTTTGACCAACTTTCATGGTTTCCAATTAGTATGACCCACTACTAAATTAATAAAAGGATGCTGATAGCCTGGGTTGGTACCAGTCCTTCATGTTTCTATACCTAGACACCTGCCCTCAAACACACACACATACATACCATATTGGATTTTAATCATTTCCCCCAGATTTGCTTGTTCCTAAGTCCCATTAACTGAGATATATCAGCCCTGGAAAAGATGGTCCAGGTCCCCTTGTATAAGATTCACCAGATCTCCCAAGTCTGGGATGCCCTTCCCTTTGAAAATAAAGTGTCAGGGAGAAAACAACCTCTGATTACCTGTCCCCAGTCATGAAGGAAGGGTTGGTCACCCCATAAATTGATCCCTAGGGTTAGATGGCTTTACAAATGAATTCTCTCAAATATGCAGAGAATAACTTTGGCCAGGTCCTTCCTTGAGGTAGTATAGATCTGATCTCCCTGACCCATTGAACTCCTTCTTCCCCTTTAGGATTTTAGAGTACCTGATTTGCCCTGGCTCCACTGGCTATGGAGGTGGGCAGAATAAGGCCAGGGCATTGTGGGCTTAACTGACTGATCTCCTCCTGGGATTTTCCACAATATGCAAATCAAAGTGCTCTGAGTGTTTTCTATTAGTCTTGTTTCTCAGAGCCTTTCTTTTTAGGAGCCAAATGAAAAACTGCAAGGGAGAATGTCATCCCCACTAGCTCAAATGGTTGGTTAGTGACATGTCCTAGAATCTGCCTTCTCCCAAAAATACAGTAAGCTTATTGCCCAGAGGGGGCCAAAGTATTGGCCAACCTCATATTCAAATAACCTGTTTTTTATGTAAAGGGTGCCCTCCTTAGCTAAGACAGAGCCACCCAGGTGGTAACTGACGAAGAAAATTCGTACAGTTGGATTAGGTAATACCAGTGACCCCCTACTGAATCCATCCTTTAAGGGACAGAGGGCAAGTTCCTTATCATCCAGGAGAATACGATCAAGTTCACCTTGAAGCAAAGAGTTCTCAATTAACTTTCCTAGCTTTTGACATTCACTATCACTGAGGACAATGGCAGAAGTTCCAATGGCCAGAGCAAATATTATTCTAAGGTTTCATTTCCTGTCTGCCAATATTCTTCAAATTTTCTACAATTTTCCTAGTACTTTCAGGATAAATTCCCAGCCTCTTTGTTAGCTGTCCCAACCATTTACTTCACAGCCCTTTGTGGGGTGCACTTTGAGTATCTCTGGATGTCATGGGTGTTCTCCTCCTGTTCATCCTTTGTAATCCATTCCATGATTCTCTGGTGAAACTGGGGCATCATCCCCATCCCATGATAGACTTCCTTCATAATTCATTCTGTGATTCCATTGGGTATAACTAAGGCATCATCCCCAACCCGGTAATTTCCCAAAAGAAGCCACTCCAACCTCATACCAGGAGTTTCTGGAAGGTCACCCAGGATCAAAGTCCCACAGCACCAAAGCTGACTCCTGCTGGCAACCCCAAATGTTCTAGGCCAGGCATGACTTACATAAGTTCAGTGGTTCAGAAATGGCCAGCCTAAAATGCATAGACCCAAGAATATCAGGTCAAAAAGAAAGTTGTTTAGCTCCATGAAAGGCTACAGAGGCAAGTTCAGGATACAGGTTGTAAGGTACAAAGACCTCTTCCTATAGAGTTCCCTCCAAATGTAAAATAGTATTTTTCTATAACATACAGTCTTTGTTGCTGTTCAGTTGTGTCCAGCACTTTATGATCCCTTGGGCCCGTAATGTCCATGGGGTTTTCTTGGCAAGATTGCTAGAGTGGTTTGTAATTTCTTTTCAGATTAAGGCAAACAGAGCTTAAGTGACTTGTCCAGCTTTGAACTCAGGTTTTCCTGACTCCATGCTCTATCCTTTGAGCTGCCTAGCTGCCTTCTAAGCAAACAAAGGTTAGGTGACTTGCCCAAGGTCACCCAACTTGTGTCTAAGGCTAGATTTGAGCAGCTAGGTACCTGGAATTGTGCCAGGTACTGAGGATACAAAGAAAGGCAAAAAAAAAAAAGTAGTCCTTGATGTTAAGTAGCTCACAGTCTAATGGGGGAAACAGTACAAACTATGTATGTATGAGAGAGACACAGGATAAATTGGAGATTATCAATAGAGAGAAGGCAGGGCCATTAAAGGGGATCAGGAAAGGTAGAGCCAAGACTCCATATCCATCATACTGCTTTCTGGGGAGCTTTGCAACCCCAGCCTTTACCGCTGGAGTGACCACAGGCAAATCACTTCATCTCTCAGGACTTCAGTTCTTTCAGCCATAGGATGAGGGGCCCCTTCCCATTCTCTATATGGTTGTTGGGAGTGAGGGCTACCTACTGTGTCCCACATGGAATTAGAGGTGAATGAATAATATTGGCCCTAATTGTGGAAAGATCTGTGTTAAAACCCCTCTATTCCTCCCTCACAAGGCAACTGGGTACCTTCAGGTGAGAGAGAGAAACAACAGGAGCCTTCCAGGTAGACAGAAAAGGACCCAGATTTTTTTTTAAGCTTCTGTTTTTGTCCCTCCCCGCTGGCATTTTTTAGTTACTCAAAGAACGCATTTCTCTCTATTTCATACCTTTAGGATACTCGATGTCCACAGGGATTGAGAAGACTTTCTGCCATTATGGGTGACATGTTTCATCATTAGCTCACTACAAATGTTGACTTCTTAGCTTGGAGGGTATCCTTGGACACTAGGAATTCTTGGATCCCTGCTGCTTTCTGGGCTGCAAGGGAGACAAATACAGAGAAGTCTCAAGTTGTAAGTTCTTCAGAAGAAAGAACAGACTCTTGGGTTCTTTTCGCATCTTTCTCAGTGCTTGGCACAGCTTTAGGGCCTAATTAATGAAAATCTTGGTTACTTTCTGCAGACCAGGCTGGCTCAGCAAAAATGACTGGGGGAAGAAAATAATGCATTAATACCCTAAAGCCAAGTCCCAGATCATGAAATTTTTGTTTTGACTTCCCCCAATAGCTTGTAAGCTCCCTGAGGGCAGGAATTATCTGGTTTTTCCTTCCATATTTGCATTCCCAGCACTTAGCACACTGCCTGGAACTTAGCAGGTGATTAGCAAATATTTATTGACTATTGAAGTCTATGCCCCGAATAGAAATAGAATTCAATAAAAGTTTTGTGGAGTTAACTGATATTCTCCTCTTCAGAAAGTTGATTTAGTTTACTGGACTGATTTCTGATCCTGTCCTAAATTCTAGGCTTTCTTCAGAAGCCTCAGTATTCCCATACAGGTTTTAAACAGGGAAAAGATACTTTGAAAGATCCTGTTTGATTTTAAAACATTTCATGGCTTTTGCAGTTTGAAAGAGGACAAAAATACATTTCCACATTTAACTGAAAGTTTTCTATTCAGGATCTAAAAAGTGAAGCTCTTGGTTTCACATTTTGTCTCTGAGCAGTGAGATAAAAGTGAAGCTTCCTGTATACCTCCCCATGTTACCGAGATAAAATATCTTCTCAAAGCTCCATGAAGGCAGAGAATGGGTTTGAGTCAAACTTTTCTTTTCCCTCATCTGTCAGCACAGTTCATTCTTCTTTTGGATAGCTTTAATTATTAGGTAGTTTTTCCTTATGGCAAGCCTAAATTTGCTTCTTTGTTATTATGCCCATAATTTCTGGTTTTGCCATCTGCCACAAACCTGTCTCTAATCTCTCTGCCTGGTTATGTCTAAGTCTCTGGCGTATATGTTTAGTTGTGTTATACACATATATAATATACACACATGCATATGTAGCTTCTCTCAGCTTACCAATTTAGTGTAATAGGAAGAGTCAGGTTGCAGGAAGCTCCATGTAACTGAGCACACATCTTTTACTTAGAATTCATATGGAACTATCACTCCCAAAGAGGATTTGTAGTGGGGAGACCTGGCCTAAATTTAGAGATATATATATATATATATATATATATATATATATATATATATATATACACACATATGTAAACACATACATATACACATATACAAACACATACATATATAAACTAATAGCTAACATCGAAATTTGTAAAGCATTTTATATGTTATTTCATTTGACACATGTACACATTAATTATATTCACATATATTTACATATAAATATTGCCCAACGTGTATTTTTCTCATATTTTTGTCTTAATCATTCAGTAAACATGTATTAAGCTCTTAGCATGTTCTAGGTACTGTGGTAAGTGCTAGGGATACAGAAGGACAGTCCCTACATGAAAACAAATCTATACAAAGCAAGCTATATGCAGGAAAAAATAGGGAATAATTAACAGAAGGAAGGTACTAAAGGGTTAGGAAAGTCTTCCCAATCCAGTGCCTAGCACATAGTAGGTGCTTAATAAATGCTTCTTAATTGAATGATTGATCATACTGGTAGGAGGAAGGAGATGTCTGAATTAAAAACTGAACTGCGTACAATGTTGCTGTGGGTCTTTCTTTGCGGGGGAGGTGCTGCTGTGACAGTCTTTCCATTCAGAGATCCTTTATAAAAAAGCCACCAGAAGGTAGTGTTTGTCTAGGGTAGTTTGAGTTTAGTCCCACTTAATCAGGCTAGGCACTTCCTGATTCTGAGATCCTGGTTTAGTCCAAAACAAGATGACTGGGGGAGGAAATAGAGAAGGGTTGTGAGAATACTGAGACACCAGGCTTAGGGTAAATGCGTCTGAAGAAAGGCAAGTATATAGGGAGGAGTCTAGAGATAAGACCATACTTGGATAAAGTGAAGAAACTGGAAATGCTTAGACCAAAGAATGAATGACTCAGGGTAGGTGGGGGAGTTGTCATGTGGAACATGGATTACACTTGTTCTGCTCAATCCCCCAAGAAGGAAGAACTAGAAGCTACTGGGTAAGGAGAGTTTCTCAGAAGTAAATTCTAGTTCCCCTTAAGGAAAAGATTTCTTCAATATTAAGGCTTTCCATAAATGAAATATGCTGGCTCATTAGGGAGTAGATTCTTGAGAAAATGGCAGAATAAGGCAGGAAATTACCTGGCTCTCCTCAATGTCCCCACAAACAATATAAAATAATGCCTCAAAGTGAAATTTAGAGCAGCAGAAATAATCAAAAGTCAGCATAAGGCAGTTGTTTCCTAAGACAACTTGGAGGGATATTAGGAAAGACTCAGCTTTTTAGGGTGATAGTTTGACTTGATTGAAGTGTAAAAGCCTCCAGGTGCCAAATCAACCAACAGCAAGCCATGGGGGCAGCAGAGTTGGGTGGCAGCCTTAACTTCAGGAACTTTTACCTCACTGACAGTGTGGGGGGCAGAGGGCTCATGGGGAAGATTACAGGGCCCTCTGCTGACTCTGGACACATAGGACACGGTCCTGGCCTGTGGCTGTGGGTAAGGAGGAATGAGCACATGCCTGTGAGTTTAGTTGCATGGGAAAGGGGCCTTACTGTGCATGGGTCCCTTAGTCCCTTTGGTTCCACAGCAGTAGGGTGAACTGAAACTTATAGCTGTAGAAGGGGCCCCACGGAACAAGAGTGTTTATGGTCACAGCATTGCTGGGGGCCCTGGTTGTGACTCGGGCAAAGAAAAATACCTGAACTCAGGTCCCATGATAAATCTCAGAAAACAAGAGCACCTGAAATCTGAGATGTTGTCCTCTATACCTGAGAACTTGAGCCTGACTTTAACACAAAGTTAACAGACAAGAAATAAGCTGCAGATGCAAAAATTTCAAATAAGATTTTAGCAAAAAGAATACAGCAACTTATCACAAAGAATAATACATTATGATCAGGTAGGATTCATACCAGGAATGCAGGGCTGGTTCAATATTAGGAAAACTATTAGCCTTATCAATCATATCAACAACAAAACTAACAGAAACCACATGATTATCTCAATAGATGCAGATAAAGCTTTTGACAAAATACAACACCCATTCCTATTAAAAACGCTGAAGAGCATAGGAATAAAGGAAACTTTCCATAAAATAGTAAGATTCTACCTAAAACCTTCAGCAAGCATTATATGCATTGGAGATAAGCTAGATGCATTTCCAATAAGATCAGAAGTGAAACAAGGATGTCCATTATCACCACTATTATTCAATATGGTACTAGAAATGTTAGCTGTTGCAATAAGAGAAGAAAAAGTAATTGAAGGAATTAGAGTAGGCAAAGAAGAAACTAAATTATCACTCTTTCCAGATGATATGATGATATACTTAGAGAATCCCAGAGATTCAAGTAAAAAACTACTTGAAATAATAAATAACTTTAGCAAAGTTGCAGGTTACAAAATAAACCCACACAAATCTTCTGCATTTCTATATATTAGTAACAAAGCACAACAGCAAGAGATAGAAAGAGAAATCCCATTTAAAACTAGGGTAAACACTATAAAATATTAGGGAGTTTACCTGCCAAAACAAACCCAGGGACTATTATATGAACACAATTACAGGACACTTTGCACAAATAAAGTCAGATCTAAGTACGTGGAAAAACATCAGTTGCTCGTGGGTAGACCAAGCCAATATAACAAAAATGACAATTCTACCTAAATTAATTTACTTATTTAATGCCACACCATTCAAACTAACAGATAATTGTTTTCTAGAGCTGGACAAATAATATCAAAATTCATCTGAACAAGAGGTCCAGAATATCAAGGGGACTAATGAAAAGAAATGCTAGGGAAGGTGGCCTAGCCCTACCAGATCTCAAATTGTATTAGAAAGCAGCAATTATCAAAACCACTTGGTACTGGCTAAGAAACAGAAGGAAGTGGAATAGGCAATGAATATAGCAGTCTACTGTTTGATAAACCCAAGGACCCCAGCTTCTGGGATAAGAACTCACAATTTGACAAAAATTGCTAGGAAAACTGGATAACAGTGTGGCGGAAACTAGGCATAGACCAATGCCTGACACTGGACACAAAAATAAAGTCTATACCAATCTAGGTATAAAGATAGATGCTATGGACAAATTGGTGAAGCAAGGAATAGTGTATTTATCAGATTCATGGAGAAGAGAAGAATTTTTGACTAAAGAAGAGATAAAAAGCATTATGAAGTGCAAGATGGATAATTTTGATTACATTAAACTGAAAAGTTTTTGCACAACCAAACCCAATGCAGCCAAGATCTGGAGGGATGCAGAAAACTGGGAAAGAATTTTTGCAGCTAGTGTTGGTGATAAAGGCCTCATTTCTAGAATATACAGAGAACTGAGTCAAATGTACAACAATGCGAGTCATTCCCCAATTGATAAATGGTCAAAGGATATGAACAGGCAGTTTTCAGAGGAAGAAATTAAAGATATCTATAGTCATATGAAAAAAATGCTCTAAATCACTAGTGATTAGAGAGATGCAAATCAAAACAACTCTGAGGTACCACATCACACCTATAAGATTGGCAAACATGACAGAACAGGAAGATGATAAATGTTGGAGAGGATGTGGGAACTAATTCATTGCTGGTGGAGCTGTGAGATGATCCAGCCATTCTGGAGAGCAATTTGGAACTATGCCCAAAGGGCTACAAAAAAGTGCATACCCTTTGACCCAGCAATACCAGTTCTAGGACTGTATCCTCAAGAGATCATAAAAATGGGAAAGGGTCCCACATGTACAAAAAATATTTAGAGCAGCACTCTTTGTGGTTGCCAAAAACTGGAAATCAAGGGGATGCCCATCAACTGGGGAATGGCTGAATAAATTATGGTATATGAATGTAATGGAATACTATTGCACTGTAAGAATGATGAACAGGAAGACTTCAGAGAGGCCTGGAAGGACTTATATGATCTGATGCTGAGTGAAAGGAGCAGAACCAGGAGAACCTTGTGCACAGCAACGACCACAGTGTGTGAGTTTTTTTCTAGTAGACTTGGAACTTCATTGCAACGCAAGGACTTAAAAAAATTCCCAATGGTCTCTTAAGGCAAAGTGCCTTCCACATCCAGAGAAAGAACTATGGAACTCAATTGCAGAATGTAGCAGATCATTTTCTTTTGTATTATGTTTTGGTTTGTTATATGATTTCTCCCATTCACTTTAATTCTTCTACATAGCATGACTATGGTGAAAATGTATTTAATAGGAATGTATGTGTAGAACCTATATAAAATTGTATGCTATTTCAGGGAGGAAGGGGAAGGTAGGGGACAGGTTGGGGGGGAAATCTAAGTTAAATGGTAGTGATTATAGAACACTGAAAACAAATAAAATTAATAAATACAAAAATTAAAATTGAAAAAATACTACTGGCTCCAAGAAATAAAACCCACCCAAAACAATAAGAAACCTTGAAATTCAATCCAAAAAAAGAAGATTCTCAAATAAATATTTTTTATTATTATAAAAAAAAGAAAGAAGCTACTAAAAAATTAGATAGCTACTATGGTGATAGAGAAGATCAGGGTTCAAACTCAGAAGATAGTTAAGTTAAAACAGCTACTTCTAGCTCAAAGATAAATGTACAGTGGTCACAGTCCCAAAAAGAGTTCTTAGGACAGCTTAAAAAGGACTTTAAAAATCAAATAAGAGAGGTTAGGGAAAAATTAAGGGGAAAATAAGAGTTATGTAAGAAAATCAAGAACATTATGGAAAGAATATCAACAAACTGGAAAAAGAGGTACAAAAACTTGTGGAAGAAAGTAACCCTTTAAAAATTAGAATGGGATAAGGGGAAAGCTAATAACTTCATAAAACACCAAGAAATAATTTTTTTTTAAATTTAAAGAATGGGGAAAATAGAAAAGAATGTGAAACATCTCAATAGAAGAACAACCAACCTGGAAAACAGATCAAGGAGAAACAATGTAAGAATTGTTGGACTACTTGAAAATTTTGATTAAAAAAAAGAGTCTAGACATTATACTTCCAGAGATTAATAAGAACAACTGCCCTGAAGTTTTAGAACTAGAGGATAAAATAGAAATTGAAAAAAATACATCAGTCACCACTTGAAAGAGATCCCAAGATGAAAATTCACAGGAACATTATAACTAAATTTCAAAGCTCCCAGGTCAAGGAAAAAATACTACAAGCAACTAAAAAAAATTAAATACTGTGGAGCTACAGTCAGGATAACATAAGATAAAGCAGCTTCTATATTAAAAGCCCAAAGGGCATGGAACAATATATCCCAAAGATCAAAGGAACTGGGCTTGCAACCAAGAATAACTCACCCTGAAATACTGTGTGTTATTCCACATGAAAAAAAGTGGATATTTAAGGAATTAAAGAACTTGCAGGTGAGGAAAAGACCAGAACTGAACAGAAAATTTGTTCTACAAGAATCAGGAGAAACATAAGAAGGTAAACATGAAAGACCAATTATAAGGAATTTAATATGGTCAAATTCTTATATGGGAAAAAGTTATCTGTAACTCTTAAGAACGTTATCATTACTAGGGTAGTTTGAAGGAGTATACATAGACAGAAGGCTTGGGATTGAGTTGAGTGTGATTGGATGATCCTAAAAAATAAAATTGAGTGGGGACAGGTAAAATGAAACAATTATCTCATATAAAAGAGGCATGAATCTAAGAACAGTTACAGTGGAGGCAGGAGAGGCTGGAGGGCTAGTAGTGTTAGAACTGTATTCTTATCAGAATTGGGTTAAAGAGGGAATAACATATACATCTAGAAGGATATAAAAGTCTTTTTAACTTACAGAGAAATAGGAGGGTAAGGAGAGAGGATAAGGGAGGACTTTTAAGGAATTAAATAAATTAAGGAATAGGAGGGTAAAGGGAGACAATAAAGGATAGATTCTTAGAAGAGGTGCCAATGAGAGAGACAGTGATAAGAAATCAATTAGATATCTGATAAGAGATAGGATAAAGAGAGAGAGGGAGAGAAGGATAAACTGATGAAAAATAGGATGGAGGAAAATGCACAATTAGTAATTATAACTTTTCATGCAAATGGGATGAACTCACCCTTAAAGCAGAAACAGATAGCAGAATGAATTAAAAACCAGAATCCAACAATATGTTGTTTACAAGAAACACATTTTAAAAAGAGAACTACACATACAGTAAAAATAAAGGACAAGAGTAGAATTTATTATACTTTAGCTGATGCTAAAAAAAAAAAAGTGGCACTAATCGTGATCTCAGACAAACTTAAAGCTAAATGTGATTAATTGAAAGAGATAAACAGGGAAACTACACTATGATAAAAGGTGCCACAGATAATAAAATAATATCGACTCTAAACCTATATATACCATATATTATGGCATCCAAATTTTTAAAGAAAAAGCAAAATGAATTATAGGTGGAAATAGATAGCAAAACTGTATTGGTAGGGGACACTTCAATCTTCCCCTATCAGAACTAGATAAATCTAACCAAAAAGAAAAATAAGAAAGAAGGCAATGAGATGAATTGAAAATTAGATAAGCTAGGTATGATAGATATTTGGAGAGAACTAAAAGGGAATAGAAATGTACCTTTTTCTCACTGGTATGTGGTAACTTTATAAAAATTGACCATGTATTAAGGCATTATAAACTTTGTAGTAAAATGCAGAAAAACAAAAACATTAAATGTATTCTTTTCAGATCATAATGTAATAAAAATTATATTTAATAAGGTACCATGAAGCATTAAAAATTAATTAGAGACTATATCAACATAATCTTAAAGAATGAGTTGGTTAAAGAACAAATCATAGAAATGATAAATAATTTTATTAAAATAATGATAATAATTAAAAACCATATCAAAACCTATGGGATACAGCAAAAGCAGTAATCAGAGAAAAATTTGTATCTCTAAATGGCTATATCAATAAAATAGAGAAAGAGCAGACTAATAAATTGGATGTGCAATTTTTAAAAATTTGAAAAAGGACAAATTAAAAATCCCCAATTAAACACCAAATTGGAAATCCTAAAGGGTGAGATTAATGAAATTGAAGATAAGAAAACATTGAATTAATAAATAAAACTAGAAGTTGTTTTTATGAAAAAAAGCAATAAAATAGATAAATCATTGGTTAATATGATAAAAAAGAGAAGATAATCAAATTACTAGTATCCAAAATGAAAAAGGTGAATATGCCACTAATGAAGGTGAAATCAAACCATTTATTAGGAATTATTTTGTCCAATTATATGCCAATAAATTTAACAATTTAAGTGAAATGGAAGAATACTTACAAAAATATAAACTGCCTAGATTAACAAAAGAGGAACTAGAATATCTAAATAAATCTGTTTTAGGAAAGGAAATTGAACAGGTCATAAATGAGCTTCCTAAGAAAAAAGCTTCAGGGTCACATGATTTTCCAAGTGAATTCTATCAAACATTTAAGGATCAGCTAATTCCTACATTAAATAATTTACTTGGAATAATAGCAAAGGAGTCCTATCAAACTCCTTTTATGAAACAAATATAGTGCTGATATCTAAACTAGGAAAAGCAAAAACAGAGAAATTATAGGTCAGTTTGACTAGTCAATGTGGATGCAAAAATTCTGAATAAAATACTAGCCAGAAGAATACAATATATCACAAAGATTATACATGGTGACCAAGTGAGATTTACACCAGACATGCAGAGATGGTTTAACATAAGGAAAACTACTAAAATAATTGATTTATATCAATAACAAAAGTAACACAAATCATATGATTATAGCAATTGATGCAGAAAAACTTTTGATAAAATATAACATTTATTCCTAATAAAAACACTTGAAAGCATAGGTATAAATGTATTTTTCCTTCAAATGATAAGAAGTATTTACCTAAAACTATCAGCAAACATTATTTGTAATGGGGATTAGCTAGAAGCCCCAGTAAGATCGGGACTGAAACAAGGATGTTATTGTCACCAATATTCTTCAGTACTGTATTAGAAATTATTAGCTAACAAAAATTTGGAATTATTTGAAATAATATAAAGAATGAAAATAAAGCTCTTAAGGGAATTAGAATTTATATGGTGATAACTATCCTTAACATCCTATCTTGCCAAATTCTAAATTAGCTACTTGCGGTGTCACTATAGCTATATTGCTCTTACCATCATTACTAACATTACAGTCATTATCAGTAGTAACTGTTGCTGTTTCCCACCCAGCCTGATGTCTTTGTTTTTCTTGACCTCATTAAAGGGGCCACGCCCTGGCTACTCCTTAAATGGGCCTATTCAATGAATGGGCATTGCCTCACCCTAAGTAAGTACCTGCATAGACCTTGGTCTAAAGGGCCCAAGGTCTCCCAGTGCATCCTGGGTCATCTCCAGTCATCCTGAGGAACATCGGGTCACTGGACTCAGATGGCTCTGGAGAAGTGAGGCTGGTGACCTGCACAGCCCTCCCTCACTCAAAAACAAAGTCAAGGGCAAATCATGTCATCATTTCTCTGATGGCATGGTCTTCTTCGGCAACGAAGGATGAACACGATGAGAAATTATAACAACAGCAGTAAGAGAAGAAAAAGAAATGGAGGAAATAAGAATGGGTAATGAGGAAATAAAATTGTCTCTCTTTGCAGATGATATAATGACATACTTGGAAAATCCTAGAGATTCAATAAAAAATGAGTTGAAACAAAAATTTTAGCAAAGCAGCAGAATATAAAATAAACCTTCAAAAATCATTAGCATTTCTATATATCACCAACAAAACTTTGCAAAAAGTAACAGTAGGAGAGACCCCATTTCAAATAACTGTAGACTATATAAAACACCTGGAACTATACCTGCCTAGACAAATCCAGGAATTACATGAACATAATTATAAAACTTTTTATTTTAATAGGGTCAGATTTAAATAATTGGAGAAACATTAACCATTCATAGGTGGGCAGAGCCAATATAATCAAAATAGCAGTTCTACCTAAATCAATCTATTTATACTCAGTTAAATTGCCAAAAAATTACTTAATTGCGCAAGAAAAAATAATAATAAAATGCATTTGAAAGAACAAAAGGTCAAGAGTATCAAAGGAATTAATGGGGGAAAATGAGAAGGAAGGAGGTTCAGCAGTACCAGATATTAAACTATATTATAAGGTGGTAATTTTCAAAACTATCTGGTGCTAAGAAATAGAAAGGTGGATCAGTGGAACAGAGTAGCCATGCAATGCATAGTAGTAAATGATTATAGTAACCTTGTGTTCAACAAATATAAAGATTTAAGCTTTGGGGATAAGAACATACTATTTGGTAAAAACAAAACAAAAAAAACTTGGGAAAATTGGAAAGCAGTCTGACAAAAACTGGGTACTGATCAATATTTTACACCATTTACCAAGATAAGGTGAAAATGAATATGAGGCCTAGATATAAAAGGAAATATAAGAAAACTAGTAGGACATGGAACATATTACCAATCAGACTTATAGATAGGAGACTTCATGAATAAACAAGAGATGGAGAGTATTGTGAGATATAAAATGGTTAATTTTGATTACATTAAATTAAAAAGCTTTATACAAATAAAACCAATGTAGCCAAGATTAGAAGGAAAGCAGAAAATTGTGAAAAAAAATTATGTATTGTTTCTCAGATAAAGGTCTCATCTCTAATTTATAGATAATGTTTTCAAATTTATAAGAATATGAGTCATTTCTTAATTGATAAATGGTCAAAGGATATGAACAAGCAGTTTTTGGCAGATGAAATCTAAGCTATCTAACATCACATGAAAAAGTGCTCTAAATAAATCATCCTTGATTAGAGAAATGCACATCAAAACAACCTTGAGATATTATCTCACACTTATCATATTGGCTAAAATGATAGAAGGGGAAAATGACAAATGTTAGAGGGATGTGGAAAAATTGGGACATTAATACATTGTTGGTGGAACTGTGAACTGATCCATTGCTCTCCAATTGGAGAGCAATTTGGAATTATACCCAAAGAGTTATAAAACTGTGTATACCCTTTGATTCAACAATACCACTGTCAGATCTGTATCCCAAGGTGATCAGGGAAAAAGGAAAAGAACCTATATGTTCCAAAATTTTCATATCAGCTCTCTTTGTGGAGGCAAAGAACTGGAAACTGAGGGAATGCTCATCAATTGGGAATGATTAAACAAGTTGTGGTATATAATTATGATGGAATACTACTGCAGTATTACAATGCATTGTAAGAAATGATGTGCTGGTTGATTTTAGAAAAACATGGAAAGATTTGCATGAAATAATAAAAAGTGAAGCGAGTAGAAGTAAGAGAACCTTGAAAACAGTAATAGCAATATTATTCAAAGATTATTTGTGAACAACCAAATTATTCTGAGTACTATAAATACTCAAATCAACTGTAAAGAACCTATGAAGCAAGATGCTATCTACCTCCATAGAAAGAACTGATAAATAGAACTATGCATCATATAGTTTCACATATATTTATAAATTTGCATTAAATGGTGGCCTTCTCTAGCATGAGATAGGGAAGGAGGGAGAAAGCATAGAGCTTAAAATGTAACCAAAAAATTAAATGAAATTATATTTTTAAAAAGAGAATGAATTCTTATTCCTGCTGGTGTTAAAGTAGAAATTGGAGATTCACTTGTTGGGGGTGTTGTAGAGATGAAATTATTGTTCAAGAATGGTCTGGTTGGTCTTAGAGTTCCTTCCTACTCAAATTCTGTGATAAATGGCAAGGGGAATGAACTAGATGTCCATGATTCCTCCTGAAACTAACATCCATTTTGTTAAAGCTCAGTTTAAGACAAAAGGAGAAGAAGCTTTCAGGTTGTTGTTTTTAAATTAGTCCTGTAATAGGAAGAATCAATGGGTCTGTCTTAACCGTGACCTCCTGGAGGAAGAAATTAAGATTACTTATAAATGAGAAACAAAACAGTATTAAAAAGGAAAATAGATTTCTTAATTGCATCAATTCCCTCTTTGGATGATAGTTGGTTAACACAGAGTCCTCTTATCTCATTTGTGAAATATTTTGTTAGTGTTTGCATTATTACCATGTGAACACAGATAAGGAAAAACAGTGCTAATCTAGTTTTATTTCAAACCCAGATAAGAAATCTTTCCTTGCTATTCCAAAGAATGATGGCTCACAACCTTGGAGGGGAGAGCAAAAACTTGGCAGCTATTAATTAAAACACGTAGGTTTAGATGGCAGACTAGAAAGACACACTTACGCAGAGTCCCCCACACAGCCCATAAAATACCTGTAGAGAGGGACTCTCAACAAATTTTGGAGCAGCAGAAGTGGAGAACAACAGAGTGGAGGAGATTTCCAGCCCACGGTGACCTGAAAGCCCCACAGAAATGTCAGTTGCGCCAGATGCAGAGCTGAACACGGAGCCCAGCCCAGCCTTGGCCAAGTGGCAAGGGGCAATGAGACTCTGGGAGGAGGGCACCTTGGGGGTGGAATCTCCAGTCACGGAATCCCCAGTCCCAGTAGCAGCAGGTTCCCAGATCCCTCAACCCACAGGTGCCAAAGGTCAGTAATGGGGTTTTATCATCTGGCCAGGAAGGGAGACAGGCCTTCACATAGCTCTGGCAGCAGGCAGTGGCCAGAGGCTGCACAGCATACAGACTGCTCCATTGTTGCAGCGTAAAAACCCCTGGGGGCACTGAAGAGCTGAGTCTTACCTCAACCCCGGGTGGAGGCCCTGGCCAAGCTGGTCTTTATCTCAAACTGAATAGCATCCTTGCCCATCCAGCTTATCTGAAAATCGACCCCCAGTGCTGACTTGGCAGAACTGGAGGACAGGTGGCTGTGGAGAGGTAACTGCTAAAATTCTGGGCATAAAAATCCCTCTCTACATCCAGACCAGTACACACTTGACTGTCTCACCGTGGAGGAACTGAGATCTCACAGATTCCCAGAGTATACCCTATTCTTGACAAAGGACTCAAAGGTCAAGTAACTGGTTGGGAAAATGCCCAAAAAAGGGAAAAAAATAAGACCATAGAAGGTTACTTTATTGGTGAACAGATATCTCCTCCCATCCTTTCTGATGAGGAAGAACAATGTTTGCCATCAGGGAAAGACATAGAAGTCAAGGCTTCTATATCCCAAACATCCAAAATAAATATTCAGTGGGCTCAGGCCATGGAAGAGCTCAAGAAGGGTTTTGAAAATCAAGTTAGACGGGTGGAGGAAAAACTGGGAAGAGAAATGAGAAAGATGCAAGAAAAACATGAAAAGCAGGTCAACACCTTGCTGAAGGAGACCCGAAAAAATGCTGAAGAAAATAACACCTTGCAAAATAGGCTAACTCAATTGGCAAAAGAGGCCCAAAAAGCCAATGAGGAGAAGAATGTTTTCAAAAGCAGAATTAGCCAAATGGAAAAAGAGGTTCAAAAGCTCACTGAAGAAAATAGTTCTTTCAAAATTAGAATGGGACAAATGGAAGCTAATGACTTTAGAGAAACCAGGAAATCACAAAACAAAATAAAAGAATGAAAAAATGGAAGATAATGTGAAATAGTTCATTGGAAAAACAACTGACCTGGAAAATAGATACAGGAGAGACAATTTAAAAATTATGGGACTACCTGAAAGCCATGATCAAAAAAAGAGCCTAGACATCATCTTTCATGAAATTATCAAGGAAAACTGCCCTGAGATTCTAGAACCAGAGGGCAAAATTAATATCGAAAGAATCCACTGATCACCACCTGAAAGACATTCAAAAAGAGAAACTCCTAGGAACATTGTGGCCAAACTCCAGAGTTCCCTGGTCAAGGAGAAAATATTGCAAGCAGCTAGAAAGAAACAATTCCAGTACTGTGGAAATACAATCAGGATAACACAAGATCTAGCAGCTTCTACATTAAGGGATAGAAGGGCATGGAATATGATATTCTAGAAGTCAAAGGAACTAGGACTCAAACCAAGAATCACCTACCCAGCAAAACTGAGTATAATACTTCAGGGGAAAAAATGGTTTTTCAATGAAATAGAGGACTTTCAAGCATTCTTGATGAAAAGACCAGAGCTAAAAAGAAAATTTGACCTTCAAACACAAAGATCAAGAGAAGCATGAAAAGCATAAACTGCAAAGAGAAGTCATAAGGGACTTACTAAAGTTGAACTGTTTACATTCCTACATGGAAAGACAATATTTATAACTCTTGAAACTTTTCAGTATCTAGGTAGTTGGTGGGGATTACACACACACACACACACCACAGAGTGAATTGAATAGGATGGGACCATATCTTAAAAAAATGAAAACAAGTGGTGAGAGAGAAATATATTGGGAGGAAAAAAGGAGAAATGGAATGGGGCAAATTATCTCTCATAAAACAGGCAAGCAAAAGATTTTTCAGTGGAGGGAAAAAGAGAGGAGATGAGAGAAAAACATGAAGCTTACTCTCATCACATTTGACTAAAGGAAGGAATAAAATGCACACTCATTTTGGTATGAAAACCTATCTTACAATACAGGAAAGTGGGGGAGAAGGGGATAAGCAGGGTGGGGGGGGGGGGGGTGATGATGGAAGGGAGGGCAATGGGAGGAGGGAGAAATTTGAAGTCGACACTCTTGGGGAGGGACAGGATCCAAAGAGAGAATAGAAGCAATGGGGGGCAGGATAGGATGGAGGAAAATATAGTTAGTCTTACACAACACAACTATTATGGAATTCATTTGCAAAACTACACAGATATGGCCTATATTGAATTGCTTGCTTCCCAAAGGGAATGGATGGGGAGGGAAGGATGGGGAGAAGTTGGAAGTCAAAGTTTTAGGAACAACTGTTGAGTATTGTTCCTGCTACTAGGAAATAAGAAATACAGTTAATGGGGAATAGAAAGTCATCTGGCCCTACAGGACAAAAGGGAAGATGGGGACAAGGGAAGGAAGGGATGTTAGAAGAGAGGGCAGATTGGTGATAGGGGCAATTAGAATGCTTGGCATTTTGGGGTGGGGGAGGGGAGAAATGGGGAGAAAATTTGGAACCCAAAATTTTATGAAAATGAATGTTAAAAGTTAAATAAATTAATTTAAAAAAAAACACATAGGTTGAAGGCTAGAAGGTTCTCCAGAGGCCATCTAGTCCCCCACTTTACAGATAAAGGAATTGAGGCTTATGGAGATTAAATGCTTTCCTCTCTCTAAAATAATGCTAGAAATATAGATTTAGAACTGGAAGAAATCTTAGAGGCCAATGAGTCTAGCACTTTCTTTTTACAGTTTGTGGAACTGAGTTATAGAGAGTCACTTAAAGTATCTGAGGTAGGAATGAGTCTGTCTTCTTGACTCTAACTACATATCCTATCCACTAAAGCACTTTGCTTCTTACCCATACTGAAGATAGTAGCTATAAAACAATCCCTCCCAAGATCATCCCTCTATTGCTGGAGTCAATTCTGCCTTGAGCATAGTCAGCTCTCTTCTCTGCTGCCAGGGGTCACTGAAATTGTTACCTCCAGTGAGTGACTGCTTCTCTCCATCTGTTTCTGTCTGGAGAGTGTCTTTGTTATCCTGCTGGTTCCTGTCTAGACTATCCCAAACTGACAAACTCTCAATCTGATAGATGAGATGTCTCTTACTGGGCAAGTAATTCTGTGGTATATGCCATGAACAATATAGGGATTGGGAGTAGGGATATGGGGGGAAAGTAGGTGATTTATATTAATTATATCAAGTGAATTATGGGCAAATAAATGTAGATGAATTATATAATAATAATTTAAGTAAAAACTAATGTAACATCCAAGTCTAATGTTATATGCAGTATTCTATACTACCTCTGCAAAGAAAGAAGAAAAGCATATTCTCATATCTCTTTTTGAGGGCCAAGCATGGTCATTTTGTAGCATTATTTCATTTGTTTTTTGTTGAATTTTATTCTATGGTGGCTAATAGTGGGGAGATTCAATTCAGTGAATGCATATTAAGCACCTACTGTGATGCCTGGTACTATATACAGTTCTTACCCTTGAGGATCTTGCATTCTATTGGGGAAAACTAACATGTGTATAGAAACATTAAATATAAAATATATACTAAGTAATTCTTGGGTTTCTGAGTAGAGTCAATAATAATATTGATTTGATTATTAGTCCCTAAGCAAAAGGTAGAAAGTAATAATAAACATTTATGTCATTTTATGTCAGACACTGTGCTAAGTGCTTTATTACCTTCTTTGATTCTCACAACTACCATGGGAGGTAAGTACTGTTATTATCCCAGTTTTACAGATGAGGAAAGTGAGGGCAAATAGGAGTTAAATGATTTGCTCAGGATCATGAGTAGTATCTGAGGTCACATTTGAACTCAAGTCTTTGAGACTTCATGGCTAGAATTCTATCTATGGTACCACGTAGTAGTGAAAGGAGACTTGTGCATGGTGGCAGAGGAAACATATTAGAATCTCCAGTGGTGTTCTATTGGAACATCCTAGAAGGTGAGGTCTATTTCATGATGTCAGGTCCATATAACAGCATGTGTAGGGATGCTACAGAGATGTTTTTTGGTGATAGTCATGATTTAGGTTTTAGCTTTAGCTTCTATATTCTTCCCACAACTAACTCCCTCACCTTCCATGTGAACAAATATCAAATATTTGTTTAACAGTGAACTAAGGTCTGCATTCTCTTTCAGAGGGCAAATACATGTGTCACCCCCACTGTCAAGATCTCGTACATCTGGATTGTTCACAAAATGAGAAATTACTGGAATGCATCCCTACTTGGGAAGTAGCAAATTCAAGTAAAAAGAACGGTCAGGTAGGAAATATTTTATGTTTATGACTTCTGGCTTTCAGGCAATTCTGTAACTCTCCCACCCAGTGGAATGAATATTTTTCCTCATTAGAGTTGCTTTCAAACAAATATGATTTTTCTCATGGCCATTTTTCACCTTTATTCCTTTCATCATACTCCTCTGTGGAAAAGCTTTAGATTTAAGATATGATTTTAGACACATCATTTTTAGATTGTCCCATTAGTTTCTTTCACTAAATTCAAGTTAAGATAATGAAACTGAGTTAAGATTCAGTTTCAGCTCTGTATATACAGTTTTTTTCCAGAATGGACTATCAACATGGGAGTATATTTATACTGAGATGAACATTAAAAGGACATGAAGACTGAATGTTTGTGTTCATTTTTACCTAGGAAAAGGGATCATTGGATTATAGCTCTAGAGTTGGAAGAAACTTTAGAGATTATGTTGGCCTAATATTTCATTTTCCATATGAAGAAATTGAACTCCAGAGAGGTCAAGTGATTTGACAAGGGTAGGATTCATATACATTCAAAGGAATTTTCAGGTTCTCTAATTTAACCAGTGCCAAGGGGAAATGCCTTGGGACTTGGCTTCTCAAATGATAACTACACAGCCTTTGCTTTAAGGCGAAAGGTTCTTAACCTGGGATTTATGAACTAAAAATAAATTATTTTGATAGCTATTTCAGCATAAAATGATTTCCTTTGCTTTCAAATTGTTTGCTGGAGAAGACTTTTTGAGAATCTTATGGACAGCAAGGAGATCAAATCAGTCAATACTTAAAGAAATTAATTCAGACTGTTCTTCACTGGAAGGTCAAATACTGAAGCTGAAGCTTACATACTTTAGTCACATAATGAGGCACTTCAAACTCTACATGTCCAAACTAGAGTTCATTATCTTTACCACACCCCCATACCCCCACCTCCATGACCCAGTCCAACTCTTTCCAACTTCACTATTTCCATCAAGGGGTAACATTGTTCTTCTAGTTATCCAGGTTTTCAATCTTTATGTCATCCTCAATTCCTCACTGTCACACAATTGATCCAATCAATTGCCAATGGTTGTCAATTCTAATCCCACAACATCGCCATTTTTGTCCCTTTCCCCGCAACTAGTATAGCCACCATACTAATTCAGGCTCCCATTACCTTTTGCCTAGACAAGAGTTTTGTATTTGTTCTCCCTACTCCAAGTCTCTCCTCTCACCAATCTATTCTTCATATAGTCACCAAAGTGATTTTCCTAAAGTTAAAATTTGGCTCCCTATTCAATAACTTCAATGGCTTCCTATTGTGTTGTTGCTGTGTTTGTCTTTCGTTCTCAAAGAGGACCATGACATCAAGACGACATGACTTTCAGCTGACTTTGATTTGAGTGAGGGAGGGCTGTGCAAGGTTACCAGACTCACTTTCTCTTCCAGAGCCCTCTGGCTCCAGTGGCCTGATATTCATCAGGATGACTGGAGATGGCCCAGGATGCAATGGGAGACCCTGGCCATTTTAGGCTAAGGTCTTATCACATTCTCACTTTGAGTAAGATACATCCATTCAATGAATAAGCTTCTTTAAGTAGTCACTCATGGAATGGTACCTTTTAATAAAAAAGAAAGTCAAACCGGGAGGGGAAGGCCCTCAGGATTCCTGGGTAAGAGATTACTATCTAGTATTTGCATTCACTCTGTACTAGGAGGGTGGGGACCTGTTGTCCAGGTACTTGCCAGCTGTGTGACCCTGGACAAGTCACTTTACCTTGTTTGCTTCATTTTTCTCATCTGTAAAATGAACTGGAGAAGGAAATGACGACCGTTCCAGTATCTTTGCCAAGAAAACCCCAAATAGGGTTACAAAGAGTTGAACGCAACTGAAAAATGTCTCAACGCAACCGTCCTTCCCCTCCACATGCTTTATGGCTCAACTGCTCTGGTCTCCTTGCTGCTCCTCACAGAAGTTGCTCTGCTTCCAGTCTCTTGCCTTTGCACTGGCTGTCCTTCATGCCTGGAATTCTCTTCCTCAACCTCCACCTCCAAGAATCCCTGGCTTCCTTCCAAATTCCAGTCAAACGCTTGAAGCACTTCTCGATTCCCACACTCCAGCCCCAGCAGTTCCCTCCCTCCCAAACTACCTTTGATTCCTTCGGTGTGTTCTGTACATACTGGCACAGGAAAGCGTCGGTCTCTCCTGTTAGTCGGCAAGCTACTTAATGATGGGTTGTCTAACTTTTGTCTTTGGGTCCCCGTTGCTTAGTGCGATGCCTCGCACACAGTATGCACTTAATAAATGTTTGTTGGTTATTTGATCTAATCACATTGAAACTATAGAGAGGTGACTGTGATAAGGAGACCCAGCGCCTGGCTGTCATGCTTGACTCTTTACTCTCTCTCCTCTCTATATCCAATCTCTTGCAAGTTTCGATTCTTCCATCACAACACCTATTGTATATCACCTTTTGTCTCCTCTGACTGTTGAGCTCTGGGTCAAGCGCTCATCATTTTGTGTCTGGACTATTGCTGCCGCCTGCTGATTGGTCTCTCCGCCTCAAGACTCTCCTCTAGCTCACTCTCCACTCTGCTTCCAAGGGGTCTTCCTAAAACACAGGTCTCAACATATTACCCTCCTAGTCAATAAACTCCAGTGGCTCCCTATTACTTTTTTTTTTAATGAATCGAGTATTTATTTAAGCAATTATGTGTAGTCCTTTGTTATACACTGAGGATACAAATAGAAAAGTAAACTAGTCCTTCCTCTCAAGAATATAATGGGAGTGATTACATATTTGAAACATTTCAATGGAAAATCAGATAGAAATGTCCCATAATTTTTAGGGTAAGGGAGCAGTAGATGGTATTGGTTCTTGGTTAATGTCATTTCCACTGATAAAAACGTATTAGTTTCTGATGCAGAACCATTAGGCAGTGCCAAGGATTTAGATGGCAAGAACTTTCTTGTCTATCTCCTGGAACTGATTAGCACCTGTAGGAACGATTTCTAGGCTATGTCTCCAGAGGTGGGTTTTTCATCATGGCTAAAGGCACTGGACTAGAAGCATGGTTATTCCCTGGTCTTTGGGTTTACTCAGGTAAAAGTAAAGTGAAGTAGCATCAATGATATTTATGCTATCTTCCTAACAATATTGTTATAAGGATCAGAGGAGACAATGTATATGATGATTTGTAAACATAAGGCATCATATAAATAACATTTATTGATAATCATAAGGACTGTCATGTTTCTGCATATACAAATGCCTTAGAGGTAGAAGCTATAATCCAATGTAAAGGGACTGGCAGAAAAGGTGAATGATCTAATTAATTCTTTCAATTTTACTGATAGGGTTTCAAAGCCTAGGGTTGTCCCCTAATGATAACTTGACTGATACTTAGAAAGTATGCAGATTATTTATTGCTGGTGTTGCTGTCCCTTCTGCACTATCATACTGGATTTCTGCTCTCCCACACACTCGCTGTCTCTTGCATTTTTAGACCATATACAGTGTTGGGAGGAGGAGATTTCTGTTCTGCTCTTCTACCCTTTCCAAGTAGAATCTCACAGCACACATAAAGTAGACATTTGTTTTCTTGTAGCCAAGCCCAGGTGTTAAGAACAACATTCCTGAACCACAACCTCAAACCTAGAGAGGGAGCAGCAATTTAGAATTCCCTAGGCAGTGTTATTCCAGAATCTCACTTTCATTTTCTTTTTATAAATCCAAAAAGAGGTTTTATTTATTTTCAATTAATTAATTTTTTTGATGTTCTACAATCACTACCATAAAAAGTTAGATTTTTTTCCCGCTCCCACCTACCCCCAACACCACCCCCTCCCTCCCCAAGATGGCACACAATTCTATATAGGATCTACATATACTTTCCTATTGAATACGTTTTCACTATAGTTGTGCTGTGTAAACAAACTAAAATAAATGGAAGAAATCATATAACAAATCAAAACATAATACACACACATACACACACACACTCACAAACATGATCTGCTACATTCTGCAAATGAATTCCATAGTTCTTTCTTTGAATGTGGAAGGCATTTTGCCTTAGAAAACCATTGGGAATTATTTTTTTTAAGTTCTTGCATTATTACGAAGTTCCAGGTCTTCCAGAAAAAATTCTCACACACTGTGGTCATTGCTGTGCACAAAGTTCTCCTGGTTCTGCTCCTTTCACTCAGCATCAGTTCATATAAGTCTTTCCAGGCCTCTCTGAAGTCTTCCTGTTCATCATTTCTTATGAAGCAGTAGGACTCCATTACATGCATATGCCATAATTTATTCAGCCATTCCCCAATTGAAGGGCATCCCCTTGATTTCCAGTTTTTGGCAACTACAAAGAGTGCCACTATAAATATTTTTGTACATGTGGGACCCTTTCCCATTTTTATTATCTCGTGGGGATACAGTCCTAGAAGTGATATTGCTGGGTCAAAGGGTACACACATTTTTGTAGCCCTTTGGGCATAGTTCCAAATTGCTCTCCAGAATGGTTGGTTGAGCTCACAGCTCCACCAGTAATGAATTAGTGTTCCAACTCTCCCACATCCTCTCCAGCATTTATCATTTTCCTGTTCTGTCATGTTTGCCAATCTTATAGGTGTGATGTGGTACCTCAGAGTTGTTTTGATTTGCATCTCTAATCAAAAGTGATTTAAAGCATTTTTTCATATGATTATAGATATCTTTAATTTCTTCCTCTGAAAATTTCCTGTTCATATCCTTTGACCATTTATCAGTTGGGGAATCAGAATCTCACTTTCTAATCAGAAGAGTTCCTGACCAGCACCTGCTTTAGAAACTGCTTTGTAGGTAATCTCAAATACAAGAGTTCTGGAAACTTGCGCAACTGCAAGACATAGTTGAAACCGGGGCTTGGGGGAAAGGGGGAGAGATCATCTCCTTATCCTGGGCTAAGAAGTCTAAGGGAAAGAGTCTGGAAGAGAATCTCTAAAGAGAAGGATCTCTAAAGGAAAGCTGTTTCCTGTGTGATTTCCTTCAAGAGGTTCATCAATTTCTCCAGTCATTAGGGCTTATCCCTTCCTTTCACTGCTTTTTAAAAAAAAAAAAAATTGTTTTGTATAGTGTTATGCAGTAGATAGCCAGATAACCGCAGAGCTAAGGTGACCTGGGTTCAAGTCCTGATATGTGCTGACTATCTGACTTTAAATATAAGTCACTTACACTCGTTCCCTATTACTTTTAAGGTCAAATATAAAATTCTCTGGCTTTTAAAGCTCTTCATCATAAGCTGGTCTCTTCTAAACTTCCCAGTCTTTTTAATACGTTGTGCACAAATTGTCTACTACAGTCCAGTGACTCTGACATCCCTGATGTTTCTTGAACTAGATGCTATTTCCTGATTTTGAGCATTTTCATTCACTGTCCTCCACACCTGGAATTCTGTCCCTCCTTGCTGTATCAGTAAGCACCCTAACATACACAAGGGGACCTTTCACAGGTTCTTAAATCCACATTTATAAAAGGAAAGTCAGCTTTAGACAGGTCAACAATCACTTTAATCAGTTCAAACAAATGCTTCCAGACACACCTTTTTATCTTTGATACTCCCAAAGTTACCATGCCTTCCTCTATTCAACAAACAACCTTTTTACCTTTATCAAAACCAATAGACAGGGCTCTACTGCCTGAATCAAAGCAATATTGCCATACAATTTACATACATCCCTGGATCAAGAGAGCCTTTACATCCGAGCAGTCAGGGGGTCTGAACATACCAACACTCAGTCTCAACCAGGTAACCTCAAGATTCTTCTCATGAGCAAACATCCAAAGTAAAATACTAACCTCCCAGTATATAGAATGAAGCTTCCGATTGGCTCAGAGTCAACAGGCACAAAGTCCACATGACTCAGCACAGCTATGAACCACCAGGACTCAAAGGAGACTGAACCCTCAGGTGCTCACAATCTAGCCTGAGCCTGGAAAACAACTCCAAACAAACAAATCTCACCCCACTTGCTGTTGCACTAGCTTACCTAGATTCCTTCTAGTCTCAGCTAATATTCCATTTTCCACAAGAAGCCTTTCCTATTCTCCCTTAATGCTAGTGCCTTCCTTCTAGCATTACCTCCAAATTCTTCTGGTCATATCTTGTTTATATGTAGTTGTTTGCATGTTCAACCAGCCAGTCAACAAGCATTTAATAATTACTTACTATGTACCAGCTGCTGTACTAAAGTGCTGGAAATAGAAATATGGAAGAACAGTTCCTGTCCTTAAAGAGCTAATATTCGAATGGGGGGCATATAAGAGGGAGCTGCAAGGGGAGGAGGGGTGATTTGTGGTGGAGGAGAGTCAGGGTAGAGAAGGTCACAGCCTACAGAGGAATGAAAACCTCTTTGGCCTAGGTCTCCTTAAATTGGAGGTTCTGGGAGGAACCACCCAGTCAGATGGTTGTCTCTCCCATTAAATTGTGACCTCCTTGAGGGCAGGGACCACGTTTTTGTGTTTCTTTGTATAGCCCTAGCCCTAGCATAGCGCTTAGTACACAGAAAGTCCTTAATAAACACTTGTTGGCATGGAAATGTTTTACATGATTGCACATGTATAACCTACATCTGATTACTTACCATCTCAAGGAGGTGGAAAGGGAGGGAGGGAAGGATAGACTTTGGAACTCACATTTTAGTTTTTTTCCCTTTAGTCATCATCATTTATTCACTACCATTTGCTTAATACTTTACAATTTCCAGCGTTTTTTCCATTCATTATCTCCTTTGATTTGACTGCCCAACCTGCTTGTTGTCTGTGCCCCATATTTTTTAACTTGATTACATTTATTATAGTTGCTTTACCTTTCATTTACTGGGAAAAGGGGAGTCCAGGTCTGTGATTTCATTGGCATGAGGGAACTGGTAATGGAAACTTTTTCCCTTCTCACATCCTATGCGAGGGATAGCCAACTTACAACTTAGCGTTGCATAGATGACCATATCACTTAGGGGTTAAGTGAATTATCCATGGACCCAAAGGGAGGATGCCCAGGAGACAGAATTTGAATTCAGATTTCTGACTCCAAGTATAGCCCTATAAACATTATGGTATGTGGTCTCTCCAACTATCTTTTATGCTCCTCTAATTATTTCCCAAGCAAAAAAAATCTCTAATCTCTTATATGGTTCTCTAGTTGTGTAAATGTTTTTTCCCTAAAAAGATGGTTGGTATCACCACCCATTGTCCCCTCCTAATACTCTTATTGCTTATGGATTTTGTGTCCCTAGAGCTACTGCTGGGAGGTGGGTGCATTATGTTAGGGGTTAGTAGGTTGGGAAACTCAAAAGTTTAAAAAAAAATTTAAAAATTGTTTTAACATGTAATGGGGGGAAGAATAAAATATATGTTTTAAAAAATAAGTAAATGTTTATTTGTTCGCTGATGGAACATCTTGGAACAAGTTACCTGCCCTGTCAAAGCCCTACCTTCATTCTGAGGAGTATCTTGGGCCATGCCTCCTCCCCTCACAGCAGCTTAGCAACCTCACACTGTCCTGGGGGTGAGGGGGCACTTCTGCCCTATAGTCCCTTCAGAGCCACTCCTGAGGTAAGTCTCCTTTCTCTCTTCCCCCTTCCTCCCTGTCCCCTTCTTACCAAATACAAAAGTTGACCATTTTCTCCTAGGCAATTTGTAAGGTTTCGTTAGAAGACATCTAAGTTGTTGTATCTCCCAAGCTTACCCTCCCTCCCATACATGGTTTGTTGATATTCTCAACTGGCAAACACTTGACTGTCAGCAGCCTTCAGCCTCTGATTCAAGGTTTTGGGGAAATGAAACTAAGCTACTTCTCAATCTTTCAAGGATCATGGGATAACATAAATGGGGAAAAAAAATAGACTTCCTCCCACACATGAACAATCATTTCACCCATATGGAAACCATATGATGACATTTTACGATTATGTAATATTGGCTACCCTGGTTCCCCCCGACCTGAAAGCCAGGTATATTCCATTTTAAACTCTTTCCCAGGGTTCTCGGATGTCCTTAAGGGGGTTGGGATATCCAGGTTCTCTGACATTAGCCAAGGCCCTTCCCTGATGTTCTTCAAGGTGGGGGGGCCTATACCCTAGTTCCATTTAGCCACCCACAGTCAAATTAACTTTTACAAAGAACTTGTTATTGTTCAATCCTTTCAATTGTGCCTGATTTTTTGTGACCCCATTTGGGGTTTTGTTGGCAAAGATCCTGGAGCGGTTTACCATTTCCTTTTCCAGCTCATTGGATGAGGAAACTGAGGCAAACAGTGTTAAGTGACTTGCCCAGAGTGACACAGATGAGACAGGATTTGAACTCAGGTCTTCCTGACTTCAGGTTCAGTGCTCTATCCACTGCACTACCTAGCTGTCCCCAAAGGAAGCATTACAAAGGAGTATTAACTTCAAAAGGCATAATCACAATTGTATAAATTTACTCCTCTAACACAAGGAAGCATGAAGCCCTCCCTTTTCCCCTTACCACTCAGTCTCTGAGGAGGAGGGGTTTATTAGGTTCATAGCTAAACTCAGTTCCTGTAGTACACACATCCCCACTTCCACGTCCAAACCCTCATCATGTTTGAACCCCTGATTCTCCAGGCTTCCATGTGTACACCATCCCACCTGCAATACTGACTCCAGGGTCACCGTGGCACCAACTTCTGGATCTGTGGGCATTTGAAGCTGAGAAGGACAAACAATACAGGACAGAAGCAAACACCTACAAGCAACCTTGGTGTTGGAGCTAAAGGAGAAGAGCAAGGGAAAGATGCCTTTTCCTCTCACTTGAGTCAGTGCATGGAGCCTGTGGGTGGGTGAACTATCGTTTTCATCCTCAGGACCCAGGAAGACCTGAGCAGGATACGCATATCAGAGGAGCCAGAAAGACTGGCCCAAGGATAGTGACTGTCAGTCTCCTCAGCTCTAAAGGCAGCTTCTTCTAATTCGGCAGCCAGTCAAAGGAGTTTACTATCCCCACCCACCTGGTCTGGGACTAAGAGTGTCTCCATCATGGCATGCTCCAAAGGGCACATTCCAATTAGAAATGTACCTCACCATGCCAGCATCTTCTCCTATCCATCAGAACTTGGGCTCTGCCCCAGTTTTTGTTCTGCCCCGGTTCTGAGAGGCAGTTGGTGGGGACCACACCCCCACACTACTTCCTAGATGTCTCTTCACCAAACCAATATCTTGATCTTCTCACCTGGATTTTGGACTCCACTCTGAAATCCCCCAGCTCTGATAAGTGAGTGTCGTATGTTGTTGGGACGCAGTTCTTTAAGTCCCATCCTCACGATCTCTTCATCGTGCCGTCATCCTCAGTGCCCTGTTTCCCATCCCCAAACTCTGATTTCCGGGGCTCCTTGAAGTGCCATTTTCCCCTAGCGGACTGTAATCTTCTTAAGAGCTGAGACTGTCTTGCTTTCTTGTATTTACAGCTCCATACTTTAGAATTAGCAAATAGTAACATAATGAATAAATAAATAATAAATACTCTATCTCTATACATTATCTCATTCAAGCCTTGCAACAAATCTGAGTTAGGTACTACAAATATAATAATTTCACTTCGACAGATGAGTGTCGATATGTATTTTTTAAAATTGCTTATGTTGACTAATATGGAAAAATATTTTGCATGATTGCACATGTATAATCTATATCAAACTGCTTACCGTCTCATGGAAGAGAAAGGAGGGAGGGAGAAAATTTGGAACTAAAAATTTTTAAATATGAATGTTAAAATTGTTTTTATATGCAACTGGGGAAATAAAATATTATTAGAAAAAATTGTTTATATGAAGAAGAAAGAAAAAGCTGTTTTCTTTTTTGCTGGATCAGATAAGATCAGAAAAAAATTTTTTTTTCCATTCCCCCCCTAAGTTAACTAATCAGTTACACTAACTGCAATTTTTGACATTTACGTGGAGAATGGCTCTTAGGTTCATAGATTAAGAGTTGGAAGGGATCTCCGAGGCCATCTGGTTCAATTTCATTTTTACTGAGGAACATGGGTTTTGAAGAGTTCAGGGATTTGCCAAAGATCATAAAGATAGTGACAGAGCCAGGATGTGACCCCAAGTCCTCCAACTCCATATCTAGCATTTGTCTCACTGTACCCCTGGTCTTGTCTGCTTTGTGTGTGGTTTACATCTGTTAAATTTCTATTGAACTCAATTATTCTTGGCAAAGGCATAGGAAGGGAATACAAAATTTGTAAACAGAATGAATAATAGCCTTTCTGGCAGGCTGATGGTTTCATTGTGGCGAGGGAGGACCTAGAATGAATTTTAGGGCTGGAGTTGATTGAAGTTATTGTGGAGTCAGGAGATCTAAAACGGACTTCTGAAAAATTCCCTTCTCCCAGAAAGAAAAGCTTGGATTAAAGATGCTTATTGTAATTTAATGGGATGATTTTGGAGAGAGCAGAGAGGATAATGAAATCATTGTGAGAGGCTCTTCAGAGAATAGACACTTTCTACAGCTTGGTAAAATTGGCTATGGTTCAACTTGAAGATCTGACAGAACAAAGGCTTTGTGAGTTTACCTTAAAGAGACCTCAGTTACCATCTTTGGGTTAATTTAGTCCATTTTTTCTTTAGGCTACAAAAATAGCTGAACTGTTCTTAAGTGAATGTAGGGATTTGGGAAATAGCAATAGTAGGATACATTATTTCAGTTTTCCAAAATCATTATTAGTGAATATGTATCACTTAGAAGTTGGTGATTTTTTTTAGTCTCTTGGCAAGGCTTTGCTAGGGGTCTACCAAGTATGGACCTTACCAAAGTCTTTATCCATTTAAAGGGGATACATTTTGGAAATAAATCAGTAAAGGAACCCCTGTGATAGAATGAATCCTAGAGACAGGGTTTAAGGCAATGTACCCAACCCCCTGTGTTACCAGTTTGAGTTTATATTACTGGTGACATAAAAATCCCTTAGCATACTTTGTATAAGCCAATGGTACCCAGCTTTAAAAAAATTTTTTGAAACATACCTGACTTGATATTATCCCTCTCTCCCCTCCTTAAATGGCTAAAGGACACATGTTCATTTTAAATTGAATTAAAATGAATGTGAGAATTCCATAAAGGAAAGAATACTGGGTTAGAGACAGAAGCCCCATAAATCTGAGGTCCAGCTATGTAACTTAACTAATTACTAACTTTAGGTAAATTACTCCACTTATTCAAGGCTGAATTTCCTCATTTATAAAAAGGAACTAATATTATTTACCTTTCAGGTTTGCTAGGATAAATTGGTTAATGTATGTAAAGTATTTTATAGATTTGAAACACTGTGCCATCCCTTGAGACTATTGAAGTCTATGGGTCAGCACAGACACAAAATTCACTGTCCATTGGCCAACCTCCTAGAGACAATATGTTTTATACTTAGCAGGTCTAGCCCTGGGATAACAGCCATAGTCTAGCCAGTTTCATAACACAAAGTTTTTCTAGCTTGGCAGGTAGAACCTATCAATGTTTGCGTTTTACTGGTATAGCCCTGGAGGAAGCAGAAGGTCATTTCCATGCTACAGTGATGAATTACAATAGAATTTTTGTGGAAATCTTAATTGCCTCAAAGGGCACATGGTGGTTCTTTTGCTGTTTGTCCGTCATTCTTGGAGAGGACCATGGCATCAAGAAGATATATCATGACTTACAAATGAATTGGATTTAAGTGAGGGAGGTCTGTGCAAAATCACCAGCCTCACTTTCTCCTTCAGAGCCATCTGAGTCAGGACAACTTGAGATGGCCCTGGGTGCAGTGGGAGACCTTGGACTTTGTTTCAGGCAGATGGAACATATTACTAAGGATGAAGCATTCATGAGAAGTGGTGGAAAAGATGTCACAAAAGACATGTATGATTGGAGAAAGGTGGGTTGTTCACGTTGTGAGAGTGAAGGTCTGTCAATAGCGAGAAAGATTTGTCATTCAAAGAACTGGAAGCTAAGGAGGTGCCTATTACTTGGGGAAGAGCCAAACAAAATATGGCATTATGCAATGTAAAGTGAGCTGAACCAGGAGAATAGTTTCTACAATAACAGCATGATAAAGACAAACAATTTTGGAAGACTTTAAAACTCTGATCAATGCAATGATCAACCATAATTTCAGAGGACGGTTAGTGAAGCCTACTATCCTCCTTTTGACAAAAAAGTGATAGACTCAAAATGCAGAATGGGACATTTTAGAACACAGTCAGTATGGGAATGTATTTATTTTGACAATGAATATTTGTTATCATGGTTTTGGTTTTCATTTCTTTTCATTTTTTTCAATGAGGAGAAGAAATGGGAAGGAAATAAATTTATGCATGTTCATTTTAATAATGGAAATTAAAATAACTGTTTAAAAATATTTATAATTACAGCTAGAGGTATTGATTGGGGAATATGCAACATTAGATGGAAATCAGCAGGCCTTGGTTCATGCTCATTAACCTTGAAGTGGCCGCTCTAGTTAGTATAGCCAGTCTGGAACCTTAGCTTCTTGTACTCTGAAACATGTTGCAAGACTAGCTTATATTAAATGTGCATTGTAGCATATAGGACACATAAAAATAATAAGAGTAGCTTGCCTTTATCTAACATTTTAAGATTATCTAACATTTATCTAACATTTTAAGATTTGTGAAGCCTTTATGTACTTACCATATTTGATGCTTGCAAAAACTCTGTGAGATAGGGGCTATTGTTATCCCCATTTTACAGATGAGGAAACTGAGATCGAAAAATTAAGGGACTTGCATAGGGTCACACAGCTATTAAGTGTATGAGGCAAGATTTGAACTCAGGTCTTCCTCACTCCAAGTTCCTATACTAAGCCAGGCTGCTTTCTTTTGTTGGCCACCCTTCTTGCCACTCATTAAAGGAAGAAGCATCCACAAGAGAAGCATCTTCTAACCCAGATCACTTGTTGCAGTGGTGATTGTTGACTTCTACCCAACCTGGAACCTCCTCAGAACATTGGCTTGCTTCTGTCATCTTTAACCGAACTCAGGCTCAGTTCCCTGGTGGAACTCTCCTCCCACCTTTTCACAGGCTTCTGGCTATCTTTTTGTGAAGTGCTGAAGTGGATGGAAGAGTCTACTGTTCCTTCCCTTTAGCTGTTTTGGTCATTATTTCACAGGGTCCCCTTTTAAGATCATTGCTGGAAAATATGCAGAACTAGGCTCTTTTATGACTTTCCACATTACCATATTAACCAGAAGTCCCAACAGGTCTCCCTTTCCCTCTCCCTCTCCTTTTTCATTTCCTTTTTTATCTCTTTCTTTCCCTGGCTTTCATGTATTAGTACACAGACACACACAGACACATACAGACACACAAACACACAGACACACAGACACACATACACACACACACCCTCTTCCAGCAGAACCCTTCCTTATAAAAAAGAAGTGCAGTTAAGCAAAAACAAACCAAGTATTGGCCAATGGTTAACAATAAAAAATGGCCCATTCCACAACTATAGGTCACAACTGGTCTCTGCATCGATCAGAGTTCTGAGACTTTTATTGTTTTTTCCTTTTACATTATTTTTATTGCATATTTTGTTCTCCTTGTTCTATTTACTCCCCTCTAAATCAGTTCGGCCTAACTGAAACCTATTTTAAAGTCATGCCTAAATCCTACATATTTTTATATTTGGAATTTTGTTTTTTAATTCATTCTCCTGGTATATTACGTTTGTTACAGTTAAGCCACCAGATGGCGCTCAAACACTGAATTTTTCTATGTGCTACTTTAAGAAATTTGATTTTCTGAGTTTGTGTTCGTCCTTTGCTGCCTGAAGAAGACCATGTCATCAAAGAAACAATGACATGACTTGTACTTGACTTTGTTTTGAGTGAGGGAGGGCTGTGCAGGTGACCAGCCTCACTTCTCCTCCAGAGCCATCTGAATCCAGTGACCAGATATTCCTCAGGATGATGGGAGATGACCCAGGATGCACTGGGAGACCTTGGCACCTTTAGGCCAAGGCACTCACTTAGGGTGAGGGAACGCCCATTCATTGAATAGGCCTGTTTAAGAAGTAGCCAGAGCATGGCCCCTTTAATTAAACCAAGAAAAAGAGACATCCAGGCTGGGAGGGAAACAGTAATAAACTCTAAAGCTAGGAGGGTCCAGAAGAGAAGAAGAAGCTTTCAGTGGGAGACATTTTGAATCAGTAAAGCTGAGCTGTAGCTTCAGCCATTCTTCATCTATAGGCCCCTACATAATAATACCTGATATTTATATAGGGCTTTAAAGTTTGCAAAATGCTTTATATTCATAAGGGGGATTAATCAGCGGAATTCAGCAATCGATCCGATGAAATTACAGGACGTTATCTTTTGAGTGAATGAATGAAAGAAAAATCATTTTTAAGTGCTTACTATGTGCCAAACACTATGCTTAGTGCTGATAATACAGACAGAAAAAGCAGGGTAGTCCTTGCCTCTCAAGGAATTCAGTTGGGAGAGATTCAGCTGCAGAGTTGATGGGAAGGCCAGGGAAATGCTAAAGGGGCATTGGTGGGGCAGATGACAAGGTCAAGGAATCCTTAGATTACATCAGTAGGTCAAATAACGGTTCCTGGGGTCTTTAAGGCATTTGAAGACATTTAGAGACATCTCCTGAAGGAGTATACTCACTTATGAGATACTTAAAGGATCCAGTTAGCATCTTTGACAAGGACTGTCTGCATGATGATTTTCTGCTTTGGACTCAGGAGGATGGACTCTTAGAAGCCTCCTTGCATCTTGATACAGAAAAGTGAGCTGTGAGGCCAATGAGTTTCATGCCTCTCTCAGATTCTAGAGAGAAAAGGGGACCTATGACCACATGAAATTCCCACCTCCCCTAGGAACAATTAAAGGTGAGGTGCAGCAGAAGTACATGACAGAAAAGACATATATTTGACATGACTCAAGAGAGTAGTTCATGAGCCATGTTTGTGAACCCTAATACCTGTGTGAAAGGAGGGGGGAATTTAGAATTTCCTAAGCAATATGATTCTAGAATCTAGCCTTCTATCAAAGAAGGAAGATTTCCTGGGCATAGCCTTGCAAGTAATCCCAAGCTTAAATATTCAGATATTTGGCCCTCATAGAAAGAGAAGAGAACTTCTTTTTTAAAAAAATTGGTATTTTTTCCAATTACATGTAATCACAATTTTTAACATTCATTAAAAATTTTTTTTTCTTTAGGCTAGTATAAGTAGTTATACTAAAGGCTTTTGTAACAAACCTTTCTAACTCTAACTCTAAATTCACATTTTTTTCTTTTGCTAAAAATATACCTTTCAACGAAAGCAGAAAGATGTAAAACAATTTTTACAGCAAGTGTCTCTGATAAAGACCTCATTTCTCAAATATATAGAGAAGGGAGTAAATTTACAATGTAAGTCATTTCCTTATTGGTAAATGCTCAAAGGATATGAACAGGCAGTTTTCAGATGAAGAAATTAAAGTCATCTACAGGCACATGAAGAAGTGCTCTAAATCACTTTTGATTAAAGAAATGCAAATAAAAACATCTCTGAGATACCACCTCACCTATCAGAATGACTAATATAACAAAAAAGGAAAATGACAAATGTTGGAGAGAATGTGGGAAAATTGGGGTACTAATACATTGTTGGTGGAGTTATGAACTGATCCAACCCTTCTGGAGAACACTTTGGAACTATTCCCAAAAGCAACCAATATGTGCATACCCTTTGATCCAGCAATACCACTACTAGGTCTGTATTCTAAAGAGATCACAAAAAAAGGAAAAAGGACATACATGTGCAAAAATCCTTATAGCAGCCCTTTTTGTGACTGGCAAAATGTTGGAAATTGAGGAGATGTCCATCAACTGGGGAATATATGTTCTCTCCTTTAGAAGAGAAGCAATATATATATAGGTTATACGTGTGCAGGCATGCAAAACATATTTCCATATTAGCCATCTTGTGAAAGAAAACACAGATCAAAAAACAAAAAAAATAAAGAAAGTTTTTAAAAAGTATGCTTCGATCTGCATTCAAACTCCATCAGTTCTTTCTCTGGAAGTAGATACCATTTTTTCATCATAAGTCCTTCAAAATTGTTTTGGATCATTGAATTGCTGAGGATAGCTAGGTCATTCACAGTTGAACATCATACAATATTGTTGTTACTGTATAAAATGTTTTCCTAGTTCTGCGTATATCACTTTGCATCCATTCATGTACAGTCTTTCCAGGTTTTTCTGAGAGCATCCTGCTCCTCATTTCTTATAGCACAATAACATTCCATCACAATTATATACCACAATTTGTTCAACCATTCCCAAAATGATGGACATCCCCTCGATTTCTAATTCTTTGCCACCACAAAAAGAGCTAACATAAATATTTTTGTACATATAGATCCTTTTTCCTTTTTTTTTTTTAAATTCTCTTTGGGATGTAGACCTAGTAGAGGTATTGCTGGGTCAAAGATACGCACAGTAGTATAATCCTTAGGATAGTTCCAATTTATTCTCTAGAATGTTTAAATCAGTTCACAACTCCACCAACAATGCAGTAATGTTCCAATTTTTCCACATCCCCTCCAACATTTATCATTTTCCTTTCTCTCATACTACCCAATTTTGAGGTTGTACCTCAAAGTTGTTTTAACTTGCCTTTCTCTAATCAGTAGTGATTTATAGCATTTTTTCACATGACTGTAAATAGATCTGCTTTCTTCTTCTGAGAACTACTTGTTCATATCATTTGACCATTTATCAATTGGGGAATGACTTGTATTTTTTATAAATTTCTCTCAATTCTCTATATATTTGAGAAATGAAGTCTTTATCAGAAAAACTTACTATAAAATTTTTCTCCAGTTTTCTGCTTTCCTTCTAATCTTGACTGCAGTGGTTTTGTTTGTGCAAAACCTTTTTAGTTTAATGTCGTCAAACTTATCCATTTTATATTTCATAATGCTCTCTATCTCTCATTTGGTCATAAATTCTTCCCTTATCCATAGATCTGACAGGTAAAATGCGTCATGATCTTCTAATTTATGACCTCACCCTTTATGTATAAATCATGTACCCATTTTGACCTTATCTGGGTGTACAGTGTGAGATGTTGGTCTATACCTAATTGCTGCTTTCCAGTTTTCCCAGAAATTTTTGTCAGATGGTGAGTTCTTTTCCCAAAGCTTGAAGCTTTGCATTATTAAACACTGGATTACTACGGTCTTTTGCTGCTAGATATCGTGTACCTAACCTGTTCCACTGATCTACAACTCTGTTTCTTAGCCAGTATCAGACTATTTTGATGATTACTATTTGTGTTACAGTTTGACATCTGGTACTACTGGGCCTTCTTCCTTCATACTTTTTTTTCATTGATTCCCTTGATATTCTTGAACTTTTGTTCTTCCTGAAGAATTTTATTTTTTTCTAACAATAAAATAAATATTTGATAGTTTGATTGTTATGGCACTGAATAATTAAATTAATTTAGGCAGAGTTGTCATTTTTATTATTATTGGCTCAGCCTACCCACGAGCAATTAATATTTCTCCAGTTGTTCAGATCTGACTATATTTTTGTGAAAAGTATTTTGTAATTGTATTCACATAATTCCTGGGTTTGTCTTAGCATGTAGACTCCCAGATATTTTATATTATCTGCAGTTATTTTAAATGAAATTTCAAGAAGATTTCTTGATGCAGCCTCTTGGAGAAGGAAGAAGGTAGTCCACATACTTTATGTACAGCTTCCTAGTTGAAGAACAAAGCCAGCGAGTTTCTCAGAAGGTACTGGGCCAATGGGAATAGAATTACTTATTCAGGAGGCTCCCAAAGTATGTTTACCTTGCAGGAGCAGTTCAAACCATACACAGTCTGATATTACCGGTCTTCAGGCTTCTTTGTCAGACTCTGTGGGAAAAAGGGACTCATTGGAATGTCCAAGTTCATTTTCCTTTTGAAAATAGATAGTGGTTGAATCATTTGTTTCTGTATCCATTTATCTCTTCCTATGTATCTTTCATATGTTTTCTATGGGGTGGAAATAAACAATCCTATACCCAATATGCCTATGGTAATGACCCTATTACCCATATTTGAGGAAACCTAAACACAAATTATGTCATTAATATACTAGATTTCTTTGGAATAACTCCAGGTGGGAGGATCTTCCACAAATAGTTCCTCAGGCTGACTTTAAAAAATTTTTTTTCTTTTGAATGTTTCCCTTAACATTAAACTGATTTCACCTGTATAAAAATGATGGTTCTTGGGAAGAGAGGGGTAAAAATGTAGGCTGAATGTCCACTCAGGGATCCTTGTATCCCTTTCCAGTTCACAAGGCAGTCATTCTTTTAGTACTCAGTATGTGCCAGGCACTGTGCTAAGTACTGGGGATATTTGTACAAGCAAGAACAAATACAATCCCTTCCAGAGATGTGTTTGAGGCAGCTCCTACAAATTTAACAATTGGCATTCTGGGAGAGCTAATTGTTAAATTTTTAGTGTGAGTATTTATGCCTTGGAAATGGGAAAATGATACACACCAGGGAGTGCTTTATTGTTTTGTTGATTAAATCTAAATTCTAGACTTTAAAAAGTACTGGAAAATATTAATAATGCAGATTAACTTTTAATATCCCACCCCCCTACCCTTACCCCAGCCAACACATTAAAAAAGAGCTAAAAATGGGAGAGGAGAGGACAGAAGAAGTGGAGGGGTGGGGGAGAAGAATGGTGATAAAACACAAATAAAGGGGGAATGAATGTTTGAAGGGTATGTAAGGCCTTTCCACAAGGTCCTTTTCTAAATTTCTCAGACTCTAACTAGCTATGTGGATACTGGCTAGACACCAGTGTAGTTAGAAAAAAGAAAGTCATATCCTCTATGTGATTGGGGGAGGGGCTATAGGGTGAGGGAATATATTTGTCTTTCCACATATGGATGTACACAGATGTACACACTGATATGCATTTATACATTTCCTCCCCCTCCCACTGCTCTCCTCCAAATTCTCAGCCTACATGATCCTTGTCCATGTCTCCCTGGCCATTTCCAAACCATTCTGCCTACACTTAATCTATTGTCATAAATCTTCTCATCTCCTCCTCCTTGGAGGGAAAACCTTGGACACTGATCCTGGGACCACCTTGAACCCTGATAGGTAACTTTTCCCTTTATCTTGCCAGGTAGCAGTCCTCCACATTCCTTCTCAGCCTTTTGCAATGTACATAGTTTCCCTTCCCTCTTTTTAGCTTTCTTCGTGGTCTTCCCCCATTAGGAAGTATGCCTGCCAGGGAAGAGACTCTATTTTCTTGTATTTGATGCCTTGGAAGTTATTCTGAAGTCATCAGATTCTGATCTTTATATGCTTGCTCTGTTCTTTTCAGTAGAATTTGCAGAGAGAGAAAGAGAAAAGCTGGTGAAACAATTTCTCAATTCCTGGCACAGGAAAAGGATCCCTGCTCCCCTCCCTCATCTGGAATCATGATGCCAGGAGCTAGCACAATAGGAAAAAAAAAGAATGATACAGCCACTCTGTGCTGTCTCCTTCTCCTCTTCCCCTTTTCCCTCTTCCTCTGGAATGAAAGTGTCAGTGTCAGTAATAATCACAAAGTGAATGATGGGGGTAGCCAAGACTGAGCCAAATGCAAGTATCCAGAGTCGTGACCAGTGCAGCTATGATGACCCTCTTGGGGTCCCTACTTTCCAGTTAATCCATGAGCATGAGATGAGGAGTGAAGGGAGAAAAGGATACACCCTTGGTTCTTTTCACAAGCCTTGGAATCTAGAAAGAAAAGAACTGGAGGAAGATAGTGAGGATTCTCTTGGCCCAGGAGTGTTTGGTCTATTTTACTTTCCACTTTGCTCTGCGTATAGTGAACGCTATACCGTCTTACCCTATCCTAAGTCTCTGGATTCTGTGCCCTGAGTGTAGTGCTCCCGAGGGGCAGGGTCTCTGTGTCAGCTATAAATTGTAGATGTAATATTTTAATGCTTGATCAGTGTTTCATTTTGCCTGTTAGACTAAATCAGAAGTAAGTGGTTTGTTGGTTTGTTTTGGTGTGTGTGTGTGTGTGTGTGTGTGTGTGTATTTTTAGAGGCACTTCCTTCCAAGCCCTGAAGTTGGTGTTACCATTTTGGGGGCAGAGGCAATTGCCCATGACTTTTAAGGTTCCCTGCTCCTCTTAAAAGTGACTAAGAGGATCCATTTATGTAGACCACCACCTGGTGGCTAAATCAGATATTGCATTCTAAACTAATTTAAACTCCCTTGACTATTATAGTCAGAGACAGCCGTCTCCCTATGCGGATAATCTTGGATAAGGATGGCAGCCCTGAACCAAAGTGTCACAGTGCCTTTTTAAAAAAAATTCTGGCTAGCTTATCGTTAAGAAAAAGTGTGATATATGAGACTTTGTGAAGGATCTGATTTCATCAGCATGGGCATGGACCCAAGCTGAACAAATGAATGTATGAAAAAACACTTAATAAATACTTACTATGTACCAGGCTCTGTGCTAACTGTTGGTGGATACAAAAGCAAAAATAATACTGTCTCTGTTGTCAAGGAGTTCACATTTAATGGGGGGAGGAGGTGGAAGGAGCAACAAATATATGGAAGTGGGAGCTAGGGAAGGAAATAAATAGTGAAAGAGTCCCAGGGATGTTACGGTTGAATCGTAGAGCAGTCAACTGACACACTCTTTCCATGAACAATGGTTGCATGTTAGCATTGATTTGATTGCTGACCCCTCAGAAGCAGTTTGGATGGTGAGTAAGCTGGAATGTAAGGCTGGATGGAATGTGGAACATGGTCAGATCCAATGGGCAGTGGCCAGCGAGATTTAGTAAACTAGTTGAGTTTGTGCTTCATCTTTTGCTCATCCAAGATGGTAATTCCAATGCTATCAATGAATTCTTAGGAACTAGGGGCATTTTTTTTTTGGTACTGTGATCTAGAGGTGCTGTTCCTTGTGGGAAGAAGCAGGGAAGCTATGGGGCAAATGTCAAGATGGCAGAGGAAGAAGACAAGATGAAATGTAAAGCAATGGAACTTTCCATATGGGAATTCCCTCATAGAAAAGCAGAGCCTGTCTCCACTTGAGCACATAATTTCTAAGGAACTGACTTGGTCACTAAAAAAAAAAAAAATTAAGGAATCACAAAGCTGTAAATGTCAAAGGCAGAATTTGAACCCAGGTTTTATGATTCCAAGTCCACTGTTCTATCTACTACCCCCTTGCAACCTCTTTGAATATTATATCCTACTTGCTAATACAATATATTTGAAAATATAGTTTTGTCTTATCCTGCAGTAGTCATTTTGGGCAGCATGCCAAGCAAGAGTTATAAGAATACAGAAGATTTATTCACTGTTTGTGTTTTTAAGAGCAGTACTGATACTACTTGGGGCAGCTAGATGGCACCATAATGGATAGAATGCAAGTTTAGAGTCAAGAAGAATCATCTTCCTGCGTTCAAATTCAGCCTCAGACACTTACTAACTGTGTGACCCTGGGCAAGTCATTTAACCATGTTTCCCTTAGCTTCCTCATCTGTAAAATGAACTAGAGAAGGAAATGCAAACCAGTCTAATATCGCTGCTAAGAAAACCCCAAATAGGGTCATGAAGAGTCAGACATGACTGAAAACAATTGAACAACAATACAACAGCAAAGATACTGGCGTATCTTCTCATTTTATTGAATGATACCAGGACATTTGTATGTAGACATTTTAGCTGTAATTACCTTAATAGCCAACATAATTATCTTTTCTTTGGATCTTAATTCTTTAAGTTGGGCTTAGGAGAATTCATTTCTCTTTTTTAATGGAGGAGAAGGAAGAAGACATTTTCTGTATACTACCATTGACATTCTTCCACACAGTTAGAGGGGTCTAGAGACCCCACAACCCTATATAGTTAGTTCCCCATAAGATTCTGATCCATGTCTCTCTATAATTACATGCTGCTTCCCAACTCCCCCAAACCCAAACAAACAGAAAATCTATCCAATATACTGGAGACCTTGCTCTGATTCTGAATATTTTGTAGACATCAAATGAGTGTTTGGGATTGGCCCATGTACTTTTTCAGTCATTGACAAATTCTCTTCTGCCACGTTGGTGTATGTTCATCCTTCGTTGCCAAAGAAGACCATGCCATCAGAGAAATGATGACATGACTTGCACTTGACTTTTGTTTTGAGTGACGGAAGGCTGTGCAAGTCACCAGCCTCACTTCTCCTCCAGAGTCATCTGAATCCAGAGACCAGATATTCATCAGGGACTGGAGATGACCCTGGATGAGGCAGTTGGGGTTAAGTGACTTGCCCGAGGTCACACAGCTGTCAACATAAATATATAATTTTCTTCTTGTTACTCCAGTGGTGTCTTTCTCTTTAAAAAAAAAAAACACCCCCTCAATTTTAGTTGTATTAGGTTTAATTATTAACCAAAAGGTAAAGTCTGCTTGTGGATTAAAAACTGGTTGAGCAATAGGAAACCAAAAATTGTTTGAAATGGTTGCTGTTCTGGATGCCAAATAGATGGCTTGGGTGTACCTGTGTTGTTTAATACCCTGATAACTGAGTCAAAGAGGGCTGGAAAAGAGGTGTTAAGGAAAAAGAAAGTTCATTCTGAGAGATTTTAAAATCTCAGTAAAAATACCAAGAAGCCAGATACCATGAATCACGGGGAGATCTATCATACTTCAGTAAAAGCTAACTCCATTTGATGACACAAGGTCATATATTCATAGATTTTCTTCAAATTTTAGTTCAGATTCCATCGTCTGCATGTTTCCTTCCTCCCTTCCCTCCCTACTGCTAATCTGACATTACCTCCAATCGTCGTGTAGATACTTTATGTACATATGTTGTATGTTGTTTCACCCGTTAGAATATGAATAGGGACTGTTTTACCTCTCTTTGTATCCCTAGCACTTACTGCATAGTAACATTTAATAAATGCTAGATGAATTGACTTGAATCTGTGAGTTGTAAGAGATTAACCACCTCATCCAGTCTCTCTTTTAACACAGGATTCCTTTCTACCACATCTCTGCATGTCCAGCTTTTATTTGAACACTTCCATTGGCCAGAAGCTCATTGCTGAGCCAGCTAAGTGGTGTAGTTGTTAGAATTGTTAGAGGAAGGTCTCAGCCCAAATTCTGCCTCAGATACTTCCTGGCTGTGTGTCCTTGGATAAATCACTTAATCTCTCTCCACCTCTTTTTTCTCATCTGTAACATGGAGATAATAACACCTCTTAGGAATGATTTATCAATGAGATAATATATGTAAAGTTGATAATATATGTAAATATTTTACATACAAAAGGATAATGTATATATAAACCTCAAAATACTGTATAAAGATAGCTATTAGCCCTAGTAGTATTTTGCAGAGAAGTACACTCCATTGTTATTCAATTCTGTTAGAAACTTCCTCCTGATATAACACCAAAATCTAGCTCCCTATTACTTGAATTCGTTAATCTTAAATCTGTCCCATGAAATATTATGGAATAATTACTCTCCATATTAAATTATTCCATATTAAAAATATATTCTATATAGAAATAGTGCTAAATAGAGAACTTTAAGGTTTGTTTACAAAACATTTTATATACATTATCTCCTTTGATTTCCACAACAGCCTCATTTAATAATGAAGACTGCCCATTTTACAAATGAGGAGACTGAGTTTCAAATAACTTTAATGTCTTACCCAGTATCATACAGCAAATAAGTGTCTAAGGTAGCATTTGAACCCAGGTCTTACAAATCTAATGCTCTATCTACTCTCTCAAGCTGCCTCTCTTTCCTACTGTGCTACTTTTAATATTGAATATTTAAATTATTCAATATTTTCTTCACTAGATTAAATATCACCAGTTGCCTAACTGTTTGCCTTCCTTTGAACAGTTTCTAATTTGGCCATCTTCCTCTTAGAGTATAGCTTAAGTAGAGCCTTGGCACCGTGCTTTTAAAATGCAGGCTATGATCAAGAGGTACTTTTTAAGTAAATAATTTTGATATAGATGGAAATGATTTGTTCCAATGACCATGAAGACTGCTGAAGCAGGCACTGTGGAGTGCTTGGAATTTGGTCAGGCATCAAAAATGCCAAGGCCATCTATTGCATCCCAGGCCGTTGTCGGTTGTCATGACTTTTATCTTGCCACTAGACTCCAATGACTCAGGAAGAGAGAATGAAGTTGATGACTTTGTGCAACTCTGCCTCATTTAAGTGATCCAAAATTTACTCAAGATAGCCCCCTGATGTCATTAATTCTCTTGGAAACAAAGGACAAACAACATGGAATTGGGAAGCAGACTTAGGAGAATTAGGAGGTAGAATAATCATACTGCCTATAGGATTTGCCCTGTAAAATTTGCAAACTTCAATACATACATTGATAGATTTGAGTATCACAGTGCTATGAAGTGGATGACTATACATGTAATTGTTCCTGTTTTATGGTTGGGGAAAGAGAGGGCTGGGAAAGTCCCCTAGATGAACTGTCCTATAGATGAACTGACTAGCTCCTCAACTGTCAGTGTCAGAAATTATAATCATTTGAATACAAGCCTTGATTCCAAGTCTAATACTCCATCCGCCATGCTAGAGTGGGTAGAAAGCAGCTCCTCAATGGATGAAACCCAACAGGAGCATGGCAAATAATGACTAACTCATTTATGCAGCACTTTAAGGTTCACAAAGCAGCATCCTCACGACTACCCTGTGGGGAAGGTCAGGCAACAATTCTTGTCCCTATTTGAAGAGGAGGAAACTGGGATTCAGAGAGAACATAAATGATTTGTTTACAAATTACACAACTAATAAGAGTAAAAATCAGGATCCAACCTTGGCACTTCTCGCTGATTTATCGAGTGACCCACTCATTCTCTGTTCTCTTTGATATAACATTTCAAGAAACTGTCCTTCGCATCTACCTTTGATCTGTCATCCCAAACTTTCCTTCCCCCTTCTGGCTGGAGCACTGGTCCTAGAGTCAGGAAGTTTTCATTTAGTTGTTTTGTAGTCACGTCCAACATATTTCATGACCCCATTTGGGGTTTTCTTGGCAAAGAAGCCGCTGGAGTGGTTTGCCATTTCCTTCTCTAGGAGTTAGAAAGCTATGTGATCCTGAGCAAGTCACTTAATGTAATTGCCTCTGTTTCCTCAACTGTAAAATGTGAATAGTAATAATATCTATTACTCAGGGTTGTTGTAACAAGCAACTAAGATAATATATTTTAAGTGCTTAGCAAAGTGCTGGCATATAATAGAGACTACATAGGTGCTTATTCCCTCCCTTGCTTCCTCTTCTATCAGATCAGTGCTGTTTTAGGATCAAGAGAGCAAAAAGAACTTAAAGATTTCAGTTCATAAAACTTTTAAAGAAGGAGCAGAGACTTTCATTTCCCTTAAGTAGAGCCTTGGCACCGTGCTTTTAAAATGCAGGCTATGACCAAGAGGTATTTTTTAAGTAAATAATTCTGATATAGATGGAAATGATTTGTTCCAGTGACCATGAAGACTGCTGAAGTAGGCACTGTGGAGTGCTTGGAATTTGGTCAGGCATCAAAAATGCCAAGGTCATCCATTGCATCCCAGGCCGTTGTCGGTTGTCATGACTTTTATCTTGCCGCTAGCCTCCAATGACTCAGGAAGAGAGAGTGAAGCTGATGACTTTGTGCAATTCTGCCTCATTTAAGTGATCCAAAATTTACCTTGGATTGTGGCCCCTAATTAACAATTTAAACCCACCCCTTCTGAGGATGTAAGATAATGTAGTGAGTGTCTATAATAGCACTATTCTTCCTTTTCCCCATTCAATAAACTCAAGTGGCTTCCTGTTAACTCTTGGATCAAACATAAACTCCTCTGTTTGACATTAAAGCTCTTTATAACCCAGTCCCTTTTTATCTTTGCAGTCTTTTTTTGTGTGTGTGTGTGTGCCTGGGATTCAGCTGTACTTGCTAGATTTCTTATACACACAATGCCCCATCTCCCATCTCCATGTTTTTGCATTTCCCTGACTCCCAGTATTATCCCTTCATATACTTCCACCTCTTAGAATTTCTGACTTCCTTCAAGACCCAACTCAGATGCCACCTTCACCAAGGGACCCTTGGTCATCAGCTCTCCTGTTACTAGATCCTTCCCCTAGAAAGTTACTTTCTCTTCCTTCCTTCCTTCCTTCCTTCCTTCCTTCCTTCCTTCCTTCCTTCCTTCCTTCCTTCCTTCCTTCCTCCCTTCCTCCCTCCCTCCCTCCCTCCCTCCCTCCCCTCCCTTCCTTCCTTCCTTCCTTCCTTCCTTCCTTCCTTCCTTCCTTCCTTCCTTCCTTCCTTTCTTTCTTTCTTTCTTTCTTTCTTTCTTTCTTTCTTTCTTTCTTTCTTTCTTTTTTTTTCTTCTCTCTTTCTTTTTTCCTTCTCTCTCTCTCTCTCTCTCTCTCTCTCTCTCTCTCTCTCTATATATATATATATATATATATATATATATATATATATATATATATATATATGCCTGTGGAAGTTCCTTGAGAATATGGTCTGATTTTGCTTTTTCTTTGTATCCCCAGCACCTAGTACAGGGCCTGGTAAGCATTTAATAAATGTTTGCTGATTAATTGATAATGATGAAGGCACATCAATAAGTTGTTCTATGAGATTTTGGTAACTGTGAGCCAAATTTCTGGGTTAAGAAGTAAAACTTACCATGAGAGACTCACTACTGTACCAAGTATCTTTCTTCTACTCCATCTCCACCTCCCTCTCTCTTTCTCCCTTTGTTTTGTGACAGTCTTCTGGCATAAGTGGGTCCTTCCCAGGAGGAGCTAGGGTTCACCTTTTGTTCCTTGCTTTCTACAACTGGGCTCACAGTGCCATGCTCCCCCAGCATTGGTTCAGTTACCAATAGACTAGGTGCTTGTTCAGGTATCCCTTTGGTGTCTAAAGGAAGGCATCTGGGAAAACAGGCATTTGATGAGTTTGGATGCTGAGAATAATGTATAAAACAATGGGAGTCAGTTCGAGGCAAAGCTTGATTGTCAGGTAATAGGGAAGAGGGAAAAAAGGGGACCTTATATACAATTCAAACACAAGCTAACATATAGTATAATTCACTTAAGGGTGGCGCCATGTTGAGAAGTGAAGAAATACAGTGCCATTCAGCTGAATGTGTTCCAAAGCACCCTCTGGAGAGTGGGATACTTATACTCCGATTTTGGGGGCCACTTGGCACTGGTCACTTTAAGTGTCAGGGTTCAGGGAATACAAGGGTTTGGAGGGTACACAGGTTCAGGGAGAGAAACAAGGTAACTGTTGAAAAGATATTATTTTTTTGATACATAGTTGCACTAACCTTAAAAAATATTATTGTCCCTATTTTTCCATGAATACATTCTTTAAGTACATTTTCCCTTAAGACAAAGCCTAATCTCTCTCTCTCTGTCTCTCTCTCTCTCTCTCCCTCTCTCTGTCTCTCTCCCCACTCATTCATCGTTCATTCATTTATTTGCTTGCTCATTTATTTATTTTATTTATATATTCAATTTTTTAAAAAACTTTCAGTTCAGAATTCTCTCCTTCTTCCCACTGAGAAATCCAGAAAAACAAAACCTGGTTACATATGTACAGTCATTCAAAACAGATACCCACATTCCCCATCCCTTCCCTTCCCACCCACCCCCCCAAAAAAAGGAAAAAAAGAAAATATACCTCAGTCTACAATCTGAAACTATCAGTTCTCTATCTGAGGTGAATAGGTTTCAACATGAGTCCTTTAATATTGTGATTAGTCATTGTGTTCATCAGAGTCTTTCATAGTTGATTCTCTTTACAATATTGCTGTTACTATGTAGATTTTTCTTCTGGTTCTGCTCTTTTCACTTTGTATCAGTCCATATAAGCCTATCCAGGTTTTTGTGAAACCATTTTCTTTATCATTTCTTATGCACAATAGTATTCCATCACATTCATACACCATAAATTGTTAAGCCATTAACTAAATGATGGGTGCCCGCTTAGTTTCCAATTCTTTGCCACCAAGAAAAGAGCTACTATATATGGGTCCGTTTTCTCCTTTGAAAATTTTTGGGGGGATATAGACCTACTATTATACTATTTTAAAAGTTAGGATACAAGACTTTTCTATGTCTGTTACTCCCTTAACTAAAGCTATTTAATGCTTTATAACCTATTATTAGTTAGTCTGACTGATTATAGGAAAAATAAGGGCCCATTGAGAGATACAAGTCAGATTCTAATATTTTCAGGAGACACTGGGGCTAAGGGCATGAGCCATCAAGATTTTTATGAGAGTGGCCCCTGAGATTGGACCCATTCATTCTTGTTTTGATGTCAGGCTTCCCACATGAGTGTCAACTACCATAAGACTTCTTAGAATTTGAACATTTGCCAATTGCATTTATTGTAAAATTATTTAATTAATAAAAATGTTTCTACTTAGTAGAAGTACCTTGGTAGAAGCTCAGGGTTCTGTTCTGCATATTAAGTGCATCAATCCTTTTTTTCTGCTTTAGTCCTCAGTCAGTCAGTTAGCATTTATATCCACTGCATCCCAGACCATTGCCACTTATCTTCACTGGTCCTGCCACTGGACCTCAGTGACTCTAGAAGAGAGAGAGAGAGAGACTGATGACTTTGAGCAGCTCTGCCTCATTTAAATCCAGTTCACAAGCAAATCAAGATGTTATTCTTGTGATGTCATTGGTCCTCTTCAAGAACCAAGGCCAATATGAACGTACATATAGAGCCTATATCAGATTACACACTGTCTTGGGATTGGAGGGAAGTCAGAATCTTATGGAAGTGGATATTGAAAACTAAAAATAAATTATTAATTGTTTTAAAAAAAGAACCAAGGACGAACAATAACAGCTATGTGCCAGAGGGACAGGGATGCACATGGATACAAAGAAAGGCAAAAAAAACCCCAAAACTACAGTCCCTGATCCCAAGACGCTCACAATCTACTGGAGGAGACAACCATATAGAAATCAGATACGTGTAGGATAAATTAAAGGTAATCTCAGAGGGATGACACTAAGATTAAGGAGGACTAGGAAAGGGTTATTGCAGAAGATGGGACTGTAGGTGAGATTTAAAGGAAATCAGAGAAAATCTGAGGCAATGAGGAAGAGCAAGAGCATTCCAGGCATGAGGGATAGCCAGTGAAAACACTCAGAGATGGAGGGAGGTAGCAGTATAGTACTTCCATTCATGGGACCCATTCTAGATCTCTGGTTATCTTGTCTATAATAACCACCTCCAGCTCTATTACACATGTTTTAATTTTATTTTGAATTATTGCCTTGAACTCCTTAGTGTTTGATAGTGTGCATTTCAAATATTGTTAATTTAATGTAGAACTAAAGCTACCTATGCTCACTTGTGCCTCCAGTTAACCCACTCATTCTTTAGGATTAGATTACTTAGTTTCCAATTAATTTTTGTTCTATCTTTCCATGGTCTTTTATGATATATAATTTTTATTACATTATGATCTGAAAAGGATGCATTGAGTATCTCTGCCTTTCTGCACTGGATTATGAGCTTTTTATACCCTAGTACCTGGTCAATTTTTGTACATGTGCCATGTACTGTTGAGAAAAAAGTATATTCCTTTCTATCCCCATTCAATTTCCCCAGAGATCTATCATATCTGCCTTATCCAGAGTTTTATTCATCTCCTTAACTTCTTTCTTGTTTATTTTGAGGTTAGATTTATCAAATTCAGAGAGGAGGAGGTTGAGGTCCCCAGTAGTATAGTTTTGCCATCTCTTTCTTCCAGTAACTCCTTTAACTTCTCCTCTAAGAACCTGGATGCTATACCACTTGGAGCATATATGTTTAGTGATAAAATTGCTTCCTTGTCTATGGTGCCTTTAGGCAGGATATTGTTTTCCTTCCTTATGTCTTTTGATTAGATCTATTTCTGCTTTTGCTTTGTATGAGATTAGGATTGCTTCCTCTGCTTTTTTTACATCAGATGAAGCATAATATAGTCTGCTCCAACCTTTTACCTTTACCCTGTGTGTATCCCCCCATTTCAGATGTGTTTCTTGTAAACAACATATTGTTGGATTATGGTTTTTAATCCATTCTGCTATCTGTCTCCGTTTTATGGGAGAGTTCATCCCATTCATGTTCACAGTTATTATTACTATCTGTGTCTTTCCCTCCATCTTCTTTCCCACCTTTTGTGCTTTTAGTTCTCCCTTCTCACTTCCCCTCCACAATAAAGTTTTAATTTTTGACCACCACATCCCACAATCTTCCCTTCCTTCTTTCAACCCCCTTCCCTTTTACTGTCCTTTACCCTTACTACTTCTTCCTTCCCTTTTAGCCTCCCCTCCCCTTTCTTTCCCCCTTCCCTTCCTACTCCTATGGAGCTAGTTAGATTTATATACTTAATTTTGTTGTTCCCTCCTTGAACCAAATCAGATGAAAGTACCTGTCAAATAATGCTCATCTCCCACCCCTCTTTCCCTCTACTCTAATATAATTTTGTGCCTCTTCCTGTGATGTAATTTACCATTTTCTGCCTCTTCCTTTTCACATCCCTTGTTACAATCCCTTTCTATCCTTAAATCACATTTTTATCATCACATCATTTACTTTATATCCTCTCCCTCTATCTATGTATATCCTTTTTATATTTTATAATAAATATACAATTTTCAAGATTAACAAGTATCATCTTCCCTTATAGGGATGCAAACAGTTTGCCTATATTGAGTAACAAGTTTTTCTTTTCCCCTGTTTGCCTTTTTATGCCTCTCTTGACACCTGCATTTGAAGGTTGAATTTTCTATTGAGTTCTGGCCTTTTTATCTGGAAAGTCTGGAAATCCCTTATTTCATTGAATATTCTTGTCTGAAATATTATACTCAACTTTGCTGGGTAATTGATCCTTGGTTGTAGTCCCAGCTTCTTTGCCTTATGGAAAATCATATTCCAATTCCTTCTTTTAATGTAGAAGCTGCAAGGTCTTGTGTGATCCTGACTATAGCTCCTCGATATTTGAATGGTTTCTTTCTGTCTGCCTGTGGTATTTTTTCCTCCACTTGATATTTGTGGAATGTGGCAACAATATTCCTTGGTGTTTTTAGTGTGGGATCCCTTTTGGGAGGTAAACAGTGGATTCTTTTGATGACTATTTTTCCCTTTAGATCTAGGACTTCTGGACAGTTTTCTTTGATGATTTCTTGGAAGATTTTTCCAGGCTCTTTTTTTCATCATGGCTTTCTTGTAGGCCAAAAATTCTTAGGCTTTCTTTCCTGGATCTATTTTCCAGGTCAGTTGTTTTTCCAATTAGATATTTTACATTTTCTTCTATCTTTTCATTCTTTAGATTTTGTTTGACTGATTCTTGATGTCTCATAGAGTCATTAGCTTCTACTCACCCAATTCTAATTTTTATCAAATTGTTTTCTTCAGTTAGCTTTTGCATCTCCTTTTCCATCTGTCCAATTATTCCTTTTAAGGAGTTATTTTCTCTAGTTAGTTTTTGTACTTCCTTTTCCATTTGTCCAATTTTCCCAGTTAGGTTTTGTGCTTCCTTTTCCATTTGTCCAATTTTCCTTCTTAAGGAGCTATTCTCTTCAGTGAATTCTTTTTTCATACTTTTAAAATCATTGACCAGTTTTTCTTCTGTTTCTCTAATTTGGTTTTTAAAATTCTTCTTCAGCTCTTCCAAGAGTACTCTTTGTGCTTGAGACCAGTTCATAGTCCCTTCTGAAGTTTCAGATGGGAATACAGTCTCAGGGCTGACCTCTTTGGTATTTGTGTTTTGTTCCTTGTCCCCATAGAAACATTCCATGGTCTTTTCTTTCCTGCTTTGCTTCTTACTCATGATGATGAGGCTTTGTGTGTTATGGCCTCTAGTTCTTTCAGCTAGAAGCTGAGCTGACTGATGGGAGAAAGCAAAGGCCAGGGGAAGTCTTTTCTGTGTTTCCCCAGAACTGCCCCTGGGGTTAGTTTGTTAAATGTGGAGGAGGAGTGGTCTGGCCAGGGGAGGTCTCCTCAGCTAGAGCAAAGGCAAGCTCAGTTCTTGGTGATCCTAGCTGCCCTAGTGCCTTCCCATTTCCCCTGGGGTGCTGAGGCATGCCTGAGGTCCTGGTGTTGGTGGAGCCTCCTGGAACTCTGGATCTCCTCTGAGGTGGGGCTGCCTAGGACAGCCCCAGTCCTCCACTACAGCAGAGGGGAATCCTCCTCAGTGATTTTCCTGCCTCACATGCTACAAGACTGCTGCCCCTTCTGCTGATCTCACTGATTCAGGATTTTTCTGGGGAAATATTTTATAGTTCTTTCAAGGTCAACAAGGGGAGGGAAAGAGAGCATTTACTAATCACCCTGCCATTTTGGCTACTGGAAGTTCAAGTCAGTGACTTGCAGACATTTAATCTGCAGGCTGATAGTCTCAGGAGCAGCTGCTGCAGGTACCTGGGGCTTTGCAGCTCTCACTCACTTGGTTCCACTGGACTACTGTCCTTGGCTGTTATGCCCGAGATTCTGCATGCTGTGACTGCCTCAGAATGCCCTGGGGCTTCCTGCTTGGCACTGCCACAGTCGGGACATGCTGCTCTGTGTGCTATGTACTCCTCCATCCCCATGGAACAGATCCTTCCTGTTGACCTTCCAGTCTGTCCTGGGCTGTGAATTTGCTATAGTCTGTCTCCTATTGGATTCTGCCCCTCCAGAATTTGGTCAGATTCTCTTTTTAGAGGTATGTGAAGTAGTTTGTCTAGGAGCTTAGGTGAGTAGTTGATCTCACTCCACAATCTTGACTCCACCTCCCTGTGCCTCCAGTTAATAAAGAAATTTGATTGTTTCACAATGGGCCATAAGCCCTCTCACATATATACTCTTTTTAGCCAGAAACTTGGAAGGTAGCATAGAACCCTTGCATTTGCAAGCCACCTAATCATGCTCCTAACTTTTTTTTTTGGATTTGGTTTATTCTGAGATTGAGAGGAGATATTTAGGCTACAAAATTCAAGTCAGGATCTGCCCCTCAAAGTTCCACATTAAACATACAATTTCCAGCAGTGGCCACCTCTTCTGAGAGTCAGTCAAAGAAAACCAAAGATGCTGCTCATTCATTTGGTGAAAACAAAATAATTCTACCTTGAGCATTTTAGTATAAGCATATAACTCTCAAAAACTCAACATTTTTGTACATGAGAAGAAAGTATTCAACCAAATAAATCCACATTAAGTGCCTTCTATGCACTCTAATAGGTTCAGGGAATACGATGATAAAAACAGTTCCTGACCTCAAGGAGTTTTCATTCTACTGAACAGTGACCTAAGTAACTCTCTGTCAAAAAAAGTGTGATGGGAGAAGAAATGATGATAAATCCAATTTCAGGTTGAAAGGTAATTCCTACTGTATTTGCTAAAAAATCAAAATCTAGGTAATTAAAAGAATTCTAGAGATCTGGCTGATGGAAATCTAAGAGAGGGATAAAGGGATGTGGGGGTGGCGTTGTGAAGGAAGAGAAGGAGGAAGAAAGAGAGCTAGACCAAGAGACAGAGAGATAAAGACAAAGATGGTGACAGAGAGACAGAGAGATCTCACAAGACCTAGTCTCCCAAGTAAGTAAAAGATGTAATAATAACTTATCATACTATATCATTTCATACTATAAGCATTTATACACACTCTCATCTGATCCTTACCACAGCCCTCTGAGATGGGTGCTATTATATTCCCCAGTTTACAGATGAGAAAATTGAGTCTCAGAGAAGTTGAGTAACTTGCTCAGTGTCAAACAACTATTAAGTATCTGAAGTAGTTATTGGAGCAGAATAGAAGAGAGGTTCTGTGTGAACCCTGAGTTCTTTCCCATGGGAAAGATGGGAGAGTTAATTTAATTAACTTCCTTAAAAAAAGGCAGAGTTAATTAGCTCAAGCAAACACAATACAATTACACAGATAGATTAGATAGACAGACAGAGAGAGAGAGAGAGAGAGAGAGAGAGAGAGAGAGAGAGATAGTCAAGTGAAATATATCACTTCCAGAGGGAAAGTTTTCTAACCTGGCTATTTGAGAGAAGTCCATTCTATGTCTTTTGTCAGCAGTGTGGTATAATGAGTAAAGAACTGAACCTGAAATCAGGAAGACCTGGGATATATCATAGCTAAGTGACCATGCACGAAATCATTTAATCTCTTAATTCAATTAACTTCTACTAGCAACTGTCTAATAGTAAACATTGTAGATGAATTTCCAATCTTCAGTAATTGGGTTTTCTCTATTTTGTTCCCCAATCCAATGAAATCACAGAACTAGACAAAAAAAAAAATGTTTCTTACAATGCTGTCTTGTTGGCCCAGGTCCTTGCAGGATCCTTAGATCCTGAGGGCCTGTTTAGAAGGGCAAAGAAGGCCGGACACCTGGGGTTTTCCTATGGGTGTTAGGTTGTTGTTATTCTCTTCTGGACCCTTCTTCACCTTATTTGGGGTTTTCTTGGCAAAGATACTGAAGTAGTTTGCCATTTCCTTCCCCAGCTCATTTTATAGCAGAGGAAACTGAGGTAAACAGGATTAAGTGACTTGCCCAGAGTCACATAGCTATATAAACTCAGATATAAACTCATGAAGATGAATTGTCCTGATTCCACGCTCAGCACCCTATCCACTGTGCCACCTGTCACTGCCCCTCTTAGGGGCATATTTGTGAGCTATCTCTCAAAATTTTGCCCAGGTCCATCAAGTCATGGATCAGGAGCCAAGTGATACCCAGATCACATTCTATTTTATTTTTAAATTTAGCTTCAAATCAAGTTTATTTAAATTAAATTTTATACTTAAATTTTATTTTGTAAATTAAAATTTTATTTTTTAAAAGTATTATCTGCATATGTATATCTTATTTTTTAGAAGAGTCCCTCTCTACCTCTCAGACTCTATATAATATTACTGTTGTTGCCAGGTAGGAATTTAGGGTGAAGAGCAGTTGTTTAGGTACTTAGGCCAAGATTAAATCTATCTTTATGAACTCAGACTGAGACCTTGACTCTAACCTCTGCCCGATCAGCAGATAGTAAGTACACAGTCCACTGAGCGTTATGATGATTGATTCTTCTGCTACTGTCCTGAGCAGCTGTTTTCCAACTGTTGCAACAGATCAGTTTCAAAGGAAGCATTCTAGCGTGGGCAGACTCAAGGAGACAAAGCCTTGGATGAATCTGGTGAATTTTGAGGATGAACCAAAGATAGTAATTGTTATTCCAAAACAGTGTCACAATGCAGACCCCAAACATCTCTAATGATGCCTGGGTCTTGTATTTTTGACAGCAACTGTTCTCAGAGCAAGCATGTGTATATAAATACAAGTCCAAAGGACACTTTGGATCCTCCCACTCACAAGTGTCAGCCTTGACTGAGTTAAGTTTTAACTATTACTCGCTTCCTTATTGAAAGAGCAAAGTCCATCTGCACAATCTGATATAGAGTTCAGCATAATAGTGAAAATTCAATTGTTAACTTCTGGGGGAATTTTGTAATTTGCTTGTAAGAAAGGGAGAGGAAAAAGGGAAGAGAGAGTCAGAGACTGAGAGAAAAGAGGAGAGACAGAGGGACGCGAGAGAAGCAGAGAGAGAGATCACAGTTTGACATCACAGATATTAACTTAGTTCAAAGTCAGGAAGATCTGAATTCAAGTCCTATTTCTGACTCAGCTCTGTGCTTTAAGCCAGTGCTTCTTAAACTGTGTGTTGTAACCAATATAGGTTGAAAAAAATTTGGCAACAGTAAAAAGTTTCTGAACATGCAATGACCAAAAATTAATTAAAAATCAAATATATAATGAATCCAAGATATTTCTGGCAGTGCTTGCCCATACTACACCTTGCAACTTCAGCCTTAGTTCTGAACACACATCATGTGCACTTTGCACGGTGCATGCCTTCACACCACACAATGCCAACAAATGCTGCTGAAATACAAAAAGGGGTCACAAGTGGAAAAATTTTAAGAAGCCCTGCTAAGCAACTCTAAGACAAGAGGATGTAAAGAAGATGCCAGCCTGTCTGAGTAAAGGGCTGAGACTTGCTTATAACAGCAAAATAATGGTCCAGTCCCTATACCCTTAGGTGGTACATGTAGTTGATAGAATACAAGGCCTGGTCAGGAAGACTCATCTTGCTAATCTGGCCTCAGACACGTACTAGCTGTGTGATGCCAGACAAGTTACTTAACCCTGTTTGCCTCAGTTCCTCATGAATAAAATGAGCTGGAAAAGAAAATGGCAAACCACTCCAGTATCTCTGCCAAGAAAATCCCAAATGGAATCATAGTCAGACACAACTAATCAGCAACCTATCCCCAGGATTTTGTCATTGAGCACAATTTCTGGTCTGGGTGCCCCACTCACCAATGCAGCTCTCAACGCTGAAAATGGCTGTATATTTTTCTGTAATTTATATAATCTTAGACAGTTGCCTGGGTTAAGTGAGAGGTTAACTGGCTTGCTCTGGTTAAAAAGTGAGTATATGACAAAGGCAGCCCAGGCTCTCTAACTCCAAATGCAAATCCTCCTTGCCTAGCGATAGCTATATCTTAGACCAGATAAGACCTTTTTGTCTATTTAAGTGAGAATACTTTAGAGTTGGATCTTGGTGTTACAGCATTCTCTTTAGAACCTGAACCCTAAACCAATGACATGACTTTATAAATGATTTAATTAAATATAGGAAAGAACAATTATATGTTTCTCTTATTCATGAACTTTTTTTGTGTGTGACACTAACCAGTGGACCAAGAGAACAGATGTTTGAACTTGGCTTGCTTTCTATTATTGCTATTTCTCATCTGGGTATAATAACATCACTGAGAGACAAACAGAGCTGACTACAGCACCCTCCCTTGACCTCATCTCTGATTTATGTCTTCTCATTGTGACCTTGGGGTTTTTGAAGGGTGAGGTGTCAAAAATATGGTTTGAATTTTAACAGCTTTTCTCACTAACCCCTTTCCTTGTTAAAAGCAGCCTAGTTTTGTTTAATTAGCAGGCTAGGAAATTTAATCATAGTTATTTTATAAGTAAGCAGTCAGAAAACAAGGAGGAGGCAGAGAGGAAATTACCCTTCTGCAGTCATTATTTAGTCAGTCTGCCCCGCCCCCCTTCTCTGTCTCACGCACGAGGCCCACAAAGGAAGTAACTGTAAGCTTTAGGATTTCTAAATGTTACCACTGGGCTTAGAACTTGGGTTACATTTGCTTCCGAATTGTGAGTGGCCAGTGAGTTCCCAGCTGGCTTTGTTCCTGTGGTCTTGTGATCATGTAAAGAAGAGCCATCAGGTTTCCTGAAGGAAAGGTATGTTCCCTCTTCCATGGGACAGTTTTCCCTCCACAGGCCCTTAGAAGCCAGCAACCCCACAGGAAATCATGGGCACAACCTTTAAGAACCTGAGCCAAAGAAAGCAATCATGATGTTTAGTTCTGGATCAAAGGAAATTTTATTTGCAAAGTGCTTAACACAGTGCTTGTCATACATTAGGTGCTATGTAAATGCTTATTCTTCTTAAACGGAAACCAAGGTGAATGCTTGTTGAATGAGATTTGTTGGGAAGTCTGGGCCCACTGAGGCTTCATTTGGGCATAGATATTTCGTCATTATCCAGCATTCTCTCTGCTCTGCCCCCTTTCATTTTTTTGAGGCACCTGTGTTTTTTTGGCTGTTGCCAGGAAAAAGAAAAAGAAAAAGAAAAGAGGTTTTGGCAGCCCGCCTCTCATTTGACTCTCACAACTTCTTTCCAACTATTGACAACAATTATGTCCTTGCCATACAAAATCTGAAGAGAGATTTGTGAAGATCTTCCTTTGTGTGGCTCAAAGGCTTCTATGTAAATCAGGAAATCAATTCTCTTCCAACAGTCCTTTCTCTCCTTCCTCTCCAGTTGCTTTGGCGGCATTTGGCTTTGGTGGCTGTATCCACAAACTAAGACAGGCTGCCATATAAAACATAAGAGATCTGAGAGAGCGGCCAAATCTGGGTTTCATCTCCAGAGACTACAGGTGGTAGTGTTCTTAGTCCCATTTCACCAATTCCAAAAAATTATGGTCTCTAGAAAGGGCCCCAAAGGATCATCTAGCCTGCCCACCTTTCAGTTTACAGGTGAAAGTGCTTAGTTATCTTTCTCAGATATAGCATATTTTATTTTACCAATGAAGAACGGAATCTGGGAGAAGATAACCTCAAGGCCATACAGTTAGTGTGTTTTCCTTTAACTAGGGGACAGTATAGGACAAGGTTACTCACCAGACTATAAATATGTTAATATAAACCTGTTCCATGACATACCCTACCATACCATATTGAGAACTGGGGCCTGAAAAAGCATCTCTGTTTTCCCACCTTCTGAAACTCTCTGTATATATCTCTAAATATTTTCTTTGGGCATTTATTTATTTTTCTAAAAGCACATGTACTAAGCTTTGCAAATAACTACCTAGTGTTTATTCTAAATGAGCTATGAGGTTTTAATTTAATCAAATGTACTTCCTATGAAAGGAAAGAAAATAAGCACTTATTAAGCACCTACTATATGCTGGGCACTGTTCTAAGCGCTTAACCAATGTTATCTGATTGGATCAGTATGTCATGAGAAGTACTGTGATTAATGGATAAAGAGCTAGAAAACCTGGACTCAGTTCTGCCTCTGACACATATACATACCATCCATGTGATTCTGGTCAAAACACTTTACATCTTGGTGTCCAAGGCAATCACCTAAGACTGAGTTGAAGAAAAGCTACTGACTGGAGTGTTCTATATCAACAGAATCACAGGTCCCATTCCTATCCTGCTTCCTCATATGTCTTGAAAGAGAAGGATGAGCTGGTGAAAAGTTAGTAGTCTGGTAAACCTTTCTTCACCACCATGACTTCTCTTCTCACTCTGCCTGTCCCTCTCCTGCCTTGTTACATAGATTGGTGGGACTTTGATGGGAAGTGGTGACAAGAAATGATGAAATGCAGCTGTAGTGACTGGAAAGTACAGGAAAGTGTATCAGTCAGCTGAAACTGGCTCATTAGAACTGATTATTAAATTTTCAATGTGAGCATTTGCTCCTTAAAAATCAGCAAATACTACAAATCAGGGCTTGATTAAATGTTTTATTAATTGTCTAGACTTGAGAAAGTGATGGACAAAATCTTAATATTGAAGATTAACTGTTTTTAAAAGTTTGTCATGCACACTTTTATTTTGAGAGTCAGTTGTTAAACATGTACCAGTAAACAACTGGAGCTGGGAGTGGTATATTAGTGGTTCAGATAGAAAGAGGTACCAGGACCAGTTATCCCAGCCAAACTCCTTTGTAGAGCTGGCTGCAAAGTCCAATCACTTTGTTACATTATGAGCTAAGTAAGTCCAGAAGTGGGCCAGCATTCCAGTCAGTGACCAGACACCCCAGACTAGGGGAAGCACCAGCCCTTTGGCATTCTAGTTCACACCAAACCCCAAGTTCTATGACAAAGTTCCCCTGGTTCCCAACTCTGTTTCCCACTTGATGAAGCTCAAGTCCAGACATCCCCCACTTTCAGTTACCTTACCCAATGAGTGGGGCATCAAGAGGCAGCTCCTTGGTCTGCTTGAAGGGGAACATTCACAGAGAGCCGAACAAACTTAAATTGGTCATTTCCTGGAACTCCTTGTCCTAAGTCTGAGGCCTTCTGGAGTTTAGAAAACTAGCACCTGTTTTATTTATGCATTGTATACTAATTATTGTATTCCATTTATTTGCTTGACTCAAAGATAAGATAAAAACACCACATACAGCATATACACATTTCTGTCTACTTCAGCATGGGTACAGTGCCAGTATGTCAAAGTCACTTGCCTGGTGCTCATTGAAACCCAAGTATAAGAAAGGGTGTCACCAATGGGTGGGGGCTCAGAACTAACGTCTAATTGAGTAGACCCACAAACCCATATGCTCCTTGAAAACAATTTAAGGGGAGAGAGAAAGTCAGAGCCAAGGGATAGAAGGTCAATTATTTTCTAGAAAACACAACACTGACTTGGCACTTCTACAAAACCCATCATTCACAAGCTTGTAGACTGAGCACAAGACTCCCCAGTGAGAGCCTATCAGCACCTCTTGATCTTAAAATTTTAAGTCAAAGTTTGTTCTTTGAAGGGGGATTAAGATCCAGTCTCACTCATGTCAGGACATGAATCTGTCAGACTGAAAGCTTGTAAGAAAACATCCCTGCTTTTATGAAAACCCAAGCAAGGACCTTAGAGAAAAAAATCTATTCAATTCAACATGTCCTCTGTCATTCTATGGGTTCTGCAGCTCCAGAATTTGTTTAGAGCCATTTTTTACAGATATTTGGGTGGGCTTGGGGGAAGTGCTCTAGAAAGTCTGTGCTGTTACTCTGCCATCTTGACTCTACCCTCCATTCCATTTACTTTCATAATGCTTTCACACGGTGTGCCCCCTAAATCTGGACTTTGGCTTCTAGGAATACCTAGCTTTCTTCAGTGATAGGTTTAGGTTCTCAGGGTCCCAGATGTCTTTCCCCATCTTGCCATGTCTTAGTGCTTTCTCCCTCCTTTAAGGATATACATTTATTTACCAACATATATATGTAGGTAAATGAAACTCCCTTCCCAGTAATCAATCAGTCAGTAGAGTATAAATTCCTTCATGGCAGAAGGGGTTTCCTTTTTCATCTTGACAACCTCAGCCAGTAACACATAGTAGGTGCTTCATAAATGGTTGTTGAATTGAAGAATTGAACTAAATTATCTACCTTCCCAACTCCCAATTCAGGCCTTTTGGCAGTGGCTATGTTCACTAATTCTGAATTCTGATTCCTATTCCCATCATTCTTAGCAAGAGGAATATTGAGACTTGGGGTCAGTCAATTCAAACTTCTCTTCATCTGTAAAAATCTTTCACCTTCCAAGGAGAAGCATTTGAAATAACACAATATTACTTCAGATGATTTCAGATGATTTCAGATGACAACTGTAAAAATAAGTAAATAGAAAAAAACAAGAAAGTTAACATATGTTCTAAAAGGAACCACAGAAAGCTTTTTTTTAAAAACCCACTATACAGCAAATATACACACACACACACACACACACACACACACACACACATACATACATACATACATACCCCAAAATGTTATATTGTCTAAGTTCAAAGAAAATCTAGACATCTGGTTAAGCAAGTAATGTGAAAGGTCCTACTCTCCTTCACATGCCCCAGCAAAGATCTAACAAGGGGACAAAATTGAGAAATTAAATGATTTGCATAAGGTCACATGACAGTGAATTGTGTGGCCAAGATTTTAATTCAGGTCTTCTGATGCCAAATCTATCTCTCTTTTGCTTCTCTGCACTACCTCTAGCTTATTCACTTAGTAGACCTCACAATAGAGCTCTGATTTTATTTTACTGGAAGTTGAATCCCTTAACTAGAATACAAACTGAGAAACTCTGTATCTAATCAGCTCCAGGGGACTAAAATAATGTTACTTTTTTAACTATTGGGCATAAGTTTGCTGAGGGGCAGCTCTATGAAACTGCATTTTGCAGCATGTGAAAGGAAATGGGATTCCTGATTGGCTGAGAGAGCGTTGAACTTACATACCTGCGTGAGGGGAGAAGAGGTCTGTTCAGCCAATGAGGAATCATTGAAGGAACAGCTTCACAGGGTTGTCCTTTAGAAAAATCTGCCCAACATGTGCAGGCAGTGGTGTTATGGGTAGAAATACACATTCACACTAAGGTAGTGTAGTGTAGAGGAAAGGATGCTGAAGAGGGGAGAGAACCGAGTGCAGCTCCCACCTATGATACATCTTAGTTGTGGATCATGAGCAAGGAATAGAATGTCTCTTGGCTTTGGTTTCCTCATCTGCCAATAGGACAAAAAGTGCCCATAATACCTACTTAATAGAGACACTCTGAGAATCAAAAGAAATAATGTCTGTTAAAAGTTTTGTAAACCTTAAATAGAAGATATAAATGTCTGCTATTATTATTATATATCTATTGTTATTATAATGCTATTATATTATGAGATGTCTGCCTGGCAGAGCAAAATTGTCAGCAATTTACTTAAATTACATGAGCTTTCTAATCGCTTTTCCAAGATTTTCTGCTTTTCCTTATGTTAGACTAGTATTCAATTATTTTATTCACCATTGTCTTTCCCAGTATCACTTAGGAAGTTTTCCTAGTATGGTAGCCTGTGTGCTGATTCCCAACTGTGTTAAGATTAGGAGTAGAACTTCTAGATATGTCTATCCTAATGTGGACAATGTAGTGGTTCTTCTGGAGCAGAGCCAGTCTGTGACTTACAGGCTATGAGACTACGTCTCATCACACACACAGCTTTAAGAGTATTCATTTCAGCATTGTACCAACAATGTCCATTAATTCTGCCTTTGAACACAAATAGTGACAGGTAAAAGTGCTTAACTCTTTATTAGAAAAATTCAGGAAGTGGTATCATCAGAACCTGAGGCAAAGTTGGATCGCCCCTCTGATCCCCAGGAGACTGTCAGCTGTGAGATTTAAAAGCAACAGCAACACAACTCTACTCTGAATTTTAGACATGTTGGTCAGAAATAATTTTATTTCATTTGTTATTATTCTAAATGCAAGCATTCCTAGCCTAAAGAGGAAAACGTCCAAACTGGTATAGTCACCCCAAGGCAATATGAGGTAGCATTTCTAGATATCTTGATCATGGTTTGGGGGTCCAGAATCATTAATGCTCACTTCCTTCCTTTCACTCTCCCTTCAAGGACTGAAACTGAGAGGTGTCAATTGACATAAATATCCTTTGTCAGTGGAGAGGGTGAGTGTTGTTGCTGAGAATGAGAAAGGCAATATTGTCAGTCAGAAGAGAAGTACTTTTATTCTTCAGTCAATAATCACCAAGCATTTATTTAGTATCTTCTACGTATCAGGCACTTTACAAAGGGAATACAAAGAAAGACAAAAGACTACACACACACACACACACACACACACAATTGGAGATAATCAACAGAAGGAAGGCATTAGCATTAAGGGGGAAATGTCTAGATTTAGTTGGGACTTGAATCCAGGAAATGGAGATGAGGAGGGAGAGAAATCCATGCATGGGGCACAGCCACTGAAAAAGCGTGTTACTGGGAGATGAGTGTCTTGTTTGAGAAAACACAGCAAGGGGGCCAGTGTTACAAAATGGCAGAGTATATGGACCTAGGAGGATTAAGGTGCAAGAAGATTGGAACAGTTGGAGAGGCCAGGTTATGAATGCAAAAATAGAGGATTTTATATTGAATAAAAGATTTTATATTTAATCCCATCTTCCACATTTCCCAATTGCTATTTTCCTCCCAGTCACCCAAGTTCATATGTAAATAGGAGAGAAGACAGTCGATGGTGGGAGTAACCAGGGCTGATGCTTGGCAGGGCAACTTGGGAGATAACGTAAGGGGGCAAAGGAAAATCGAATAGAAAATAATTGAACTGGTTTACCAAACAATCAAAATGGGAAAGGGAGGAAAGGATACTGAGCTTGCCAGTCACAGATATTCTCAAAAAGAATCGAGGGGCTGAGAGACTGGAAATCATGGTGAGGACCAAGAACAGAGTTTGAGATTGTAAGGAAGAGGGACAGGGAGAATGACAACAGTTGTGATCAAATAAGGTACTCATAGTTTATGAACTTGGAAGTGGTGTATTGGTAGGTAATCTCAAGATCAAGGGTCTGACCTTCTCTTTTTATAGCTGAGGTGGGATAGAAGAAGAGGTCATGGGAAATGAATATGCTGAGGAATGGGAGATTATGGTGTTTGAGGGAAATATCAATATGTATGCTGAAGTCCCCTAGAATGAGAACCAGGGATTGAGGAGGAATAACTAGGAGCCAGCACTCAACTCACTGAGGAAAAGAAGGGGGTGTCTGGAAGATCAGTAGGTAACACCTCCACATATTTTGAGTGGGTGATAGATGTAACCTGAGTGAATTTAAAAGGAGAATTTACTGATTGAGGATGATAGAGGAAGAACCTCAAAGTAGCAATGGGGAACAAGGCTTATTATTCCAACCCTTCAACCTTGACCTTGGAGTTGCAAATGAGTAAAAATGCAACCAGGGCTAGAAAGGGTAGCTAGCTTGGTTACTTCCCTTAAAAACCTACTTCCCTAGGAAAGGCCTTTTGACCTAATTTAATTTTGTAAGAGGGAGGGAGAAAGACTGAAAAAAGAAGCCTTTTCTGTCAGAGAAATATTATTTCTTAATATTTTCTTTTGAATTGAAAAGGAGATTTTAAACATGCTTCCTCAAAGCCTTCACTGCAATACATATTATTTGACTGACTCAAAATAAATACCTGTAGGTCACATAAATAAAATTTGGAGTCATCAAAAATATGTTCATTTATAAAAAATAATAATTATACTAGGCTTTTTCATAATGTTTGAAGATTTGAATGACAACGCATGTATTATTTCTTTTGATTAGTACAACTCTGTCATTTTATTGATGAAGAAATTGAGGTTTAGAGAATGAAATGACTTGATTTGGTCATAAAATCAGTAAATGTCAGAGTATCAAAATCCAAACCTAGGACTTCCTGACTCTAAGTTCAATGTGTTCTTTTCTCTCTAATGCATTTCAACCTGTTTCATTAACTGGTTTCTTGAATATATGATGCTGAACAAAAAAAGTGTCATTGGATCAGTAGTTCACTGGGAACCATATTATAAAAATCATAAATCATCAGCTGAATAATAATAGTGCCCCACAACTTTATTATGGATTTGGTAATACCATATTAATGATGCTATTGGGAAATGACACTGCTTGGAACAATTTTAAATAAGGCTTCTCTGTATTAAAATGATCCTTCACACTACCTAATTGTTAGATTATCTGTAGTTCATTTACAATACTAAGGAGATTTTGGAGATACAGGCTAAGGTTCAACGTTTAAAAGTTAGCTATAAGGAAATACTTTGAGGCAGGAAGGATGATTAAATCTTAGAATGGGTTATGGAAGGTTGCTAAAGATTTTGCTCTGAGGAATCCTTAAGATAGGACTGATATGTGACTATTTGATGTTGGATTCTACTTAAGAAGAGAGGACAATCCAGATTAGGAATCACCAACTAGTGGATCAGTAGAGATCAATAGATCTATCAATAAATCTATCAACAGATCTCTAAGATTTACTTACCTGACAGATTACAAGGCTGGTAGCCACTACTGTACCCTCTTCTCCATAGCTTGCCAGAATTTGTGATGGCACTGCCAGGATATTACAGCTTGAAATGAGACTAATACGTACACGTAGCCATGCATGCACATACCACTGCTCTGCTCAGGGAATTTAAGGATGATCTCCTTGCCCATCCTAGTGATCTTAAGGCTCTGGTGAAAGCATCTCTTCCTCTGACAAAAAGTGGAAGATCTCAAAGTAGATAACCTCTTAGGCTAATTTCCAGATTCACGAGTCTGTTTTAGAATTATAAAGCTTTGTACTTACTTAATGAAGAAAATAACTTAAATGTTTATAGCTACTTTGTATTTAGGATTATAAAAGCTTAGAACTAGAAGTAAGGTTAGAGATCATCTGCTCATTTTACACATAAGAAAATTGAGGTCCAAAGAGATCAAAGATATATAGCTAGCTAAGCAGATCTAGGACTAAGCAACAGGTTGCCTGCTTTTATTATTAGGTTTCTTAATACAATGAAATGGCTAGTGTATTGATTTTTATTTTATTTTTGCCTTGCTGTATGTATTCACTACAAGAGAGTATTCTTTTGGCAGGGTAGAGAGGTGAGAAGTCATTGGGAAGTGATAGTAGTGTTAAAAAGGAGTATCAATAAAACACTTATTTTAATCAGAATAGTAAAAGAATGTAACTAGGATTTGGGAATTCAGTTAAGTTCTAATGACTGATTTTTCTATGAAATCCTAGCTAGAATATACCTGCATGTCTTTTTTTCATACTTGTCAGATCTGGAAAAGAATGACTTTTGAGATGAAACCCAGATAATTTTAAAGCGCTTCCAAAATAATAATAACAACTACATAGCATAAAGTTAATTTCCAGGTCCCATGAAAATATTTCATCAAATACCTACTTAACTTCATTCCAAAATAAGCAGATCTCTAATGAAAAGGACTTTTTCCTTTAATAAAAATCTCTCCACCTCTGCCCCGTCAATATCTCACAGTCTGTTTGGGTAATATCTATGAATGCTATAACATGGTAACTACTTGTACCTGATGTGTAAAAAAATAATCTTCACTGCTACAGTGTACATAGCATATCGCCCAAGATGTACAATCAAAATAATTCTTAATAACTGCTCTGGAAGGAGTGACAAGTGATTGCATAGTTAAGGTCTGAAGAAACAGATATATGTGTAGCCTTTGTACTCTCAGGGTTTGCAAATTTGTTTGGTTGAAATTGAAAACAAAAGGGAGGGTACTCACTTCCTCCTCTGGCGCTCACCCTTTGAATGTAAGTATGGCTTTACATTCCAAGGGTGGCTCTCTGGAGAGTGAAGAGAAGGGATGTAGGCAATGTCAAAACAAAAGATACCAATAAAATCTATTAAAAATAAAAATAGTTATGACTGGTCATATTTTTATCTAGAGTAAGTCAGTGTTGAAATACTAATTAAATCAAGAATTAGGAATAAACTTGAAGAACAGAAAAACTTTGGAGTAAATGTCTGCCACCTTAAGCAGCAAGAAGGAGCAGGGACGGGCACTTTGGTACCTTCTACCAGTTCTCCCAGGTGGAAAGTCATTAATCACCAGCAGCTCAGATACTTCCTTGGTGCCTCTCATTCTGGCTACTGAACGTTGAGATTGCTGACATACCTGTAATTCCAGCAGAGTCTTCTTAAGAAACTGCACCACCTTAACATTCAACCTCCCCTTCTGTAGACTTGTAATCCAGACTTTAGAGATGGAATCTCCATCACACCACCCCTCAATACACACACACTTAAATTACATGCTCACCATCTTCTCCCCATCTTGTGTGTCCATGGACATACAGTCTCTCATGAGAGATTCCTATCTTTTACGAGAGGGGAAGGAACATGATTGTTTGTTTGGGACATCTTCCAGAAATTCTCAGAAACACAGCTAGGCTCTGAGAATCTTCTCTTTGCCTATGGAGGAATTAATTGATCTTCCAAATCTTTACTATATTTGTATTATAAAAAAATTAAATTTTCAGTCATCCAGATGATTTTCACAAACATCAGCAATACTTTACAAGTTCTCTCTCCCCCTCCCTCTCTGTCTGTATGTCTGTCTGTCTTTGTGTCTCTCAGTCTCTCCTCTCTGTCTCTGTCTCTGTCCTCTCTCTCTCCTCTCTCTCTCTCTCTCTCTCTCTCTCTCTCTCTCTCTCTCTCTCTCTCTCTCTCTCGCCATGGGCAACTAGGTGGTACATTGAGTAGAGCACTGGACCAGGAATCAGGAAAACTCGAGTTCAAATTTAGCCTCAGACAGGTACTAGTTGTGTGACTGTAGGCAAGCCACTTAACCTCTGTTTGCTTCAATCTCCTCAATGGTAAAATGTGGATAATAATGGCACCTACCTCCCAGGCTTGTTATAAGGATCAAATGAGATAATAAAAGTACTCAGCACAGTGCCCAGCACATAGTAGCTACTTAATAAATGCTTTTTCTTCCTTACTCCATGCACACTCCCTCCCCTTCAATGACTACTTATATCATTAGATTCAGAGGACTTAAAGTCCATTTCCAAAAAGGAGAAGCAGAGTTTCTTTAATATCTTCCAGGTCAGCTTTTTATTTTCTTTAAAAGCCCATCAGCATATGTTCATTATCATAATTTTTCTTTAGCATATTGGGTCTGAAAAGAATTAAGGAAGATGAGAAATAAAAGCCTCAGGCTTGTGGGACCATCAATTTCTGACCTTCCTATACTGAGATTTTTGTCAAGCTCTCAACAAACTCCCAAATGACTAACACTGCTTAAATGCAGCAAAGAGCTTTCCCACAAACGATGTCGTCAGAATGAAAATCACTTATTCAGACAGTTGATTACAGCCTTAGACACTGACCTTGAGCTATGTTGCTGGGCTGTAATCCAAAACATCTGTACTTTACAGCAATTAAAACAAGCTATGGTGCCTGCTTAATTTTTACAATGCAGCTCTACGCCAAAAACAAAAACCAAAAAAACCAAACCTAAACCCCAAGCCCCAAATCAAAAACTCTTCACTTCATTTACCAAGTAACTCCTCAGCTATAATATGGACATAAAATTTTTCTGAGTTTTAATATTCATCTTTTATTCAGCAACTGCAAATGCAGAGTAAAATTTGTGTTTTTATTTTTAAATTCTTTACAAGCATTTGTCACTCCCCTATTCCCCCCACTCCCCTGAACATTTTTCAAACAACCTTTCATAACAAATGTGCATAGTTTATACAACAAATTCCCACATCATCCTTGTCCAAAAATGCAGGTCTCATTCTGCATTTTTGAATCCCTCACTTCTCTATCAGGAGGTGGGGCCTGTGTTTCATCATCAGTCCTTGGGGGCTAGTTTTTTATTTCATTGATTCAAGTCCCAAAGTCTTCTGGAGCTGTTTTTCTTTACAATGTTGCTGTCATTGTATAAAGCATTCTGCTTTTGCTTACTTAACTCAAAAAAGGGTGAAATTGTGAAGTTAATGAAGTTTGGGGGCCTATCTACCTCCTGTCTCTGCAGTCTCCATTCCTACACATCCACCTCCTTTGTTTTCCTAGACTGCACAGAGAAACCTACTACATCATCCCAGCCAGTTCCAGCTTCCTCAAGACAGCAGTCTCAGACTGCAAAATTCATACTATCTCCTCCACTCCATCAGTATGCCTTTATTTCTTAATACCTGGATCTCAGGGGGTCTTCCAGAGGAATTCTATCTGATGAACCATAGAGGAAACAACATGATTGCTTTTTAAAGATTATGTAGTGAACTAGAGAGTCAACTAAAATTGATCAATTAAATTATTATTTTCTATTTTTATCTATTTTATTATTTAATTAAATAATTAATGAATTTGACTGAGTAGCAGGAGATAAAATAAACCCACAGAAATCACCAGCTTTTTTATACGTTAACAAATAGCACTAAATATAACAGTAAAAATTAAAAAAACAAAAACAATGAAGTTAACAATACATTACCAGCAAGAAAAGATAACAGTAATGATAGGTGGCGTTTACCCAGCACTTTAAAACTGGCAAAGTACTTTACAAATATTATGTCATATTATCCTTGTAATAATCATGGGAGGTGGATTCTACTATTAACCCATTTTACATTCTACTATTCTACTATTGGATTCTACTATTATCCCATTTTACAGGTAAGGAAACCAAGGAAAACAGTATTTAAGTTATACAGGTTATAGGTTATACAGTTACTAAGTATCTGAGGCCCCAGTTTGAATTCAGGACTTCCTGAATAGAGATAGAGTGCTCATTTAAAACAACTACAGAATGTATAAGATATTTGTGAGTTCTTCTACCAAGACACACACAGAAAGGCAACTGGAAAACATTGTTTACAGAAATAAAGATAGACCTAAATCATTGGTAAAATGTTAATTGCACATGGTTAAGCCATACTAATATAATAAAAATGTCAATACTACCTAAGCTAACTTGGTTATTCATTATAATACCAAGCAAATTTCTAAAGAATTATTTTATAGGTCTAGAAAAAAAAGTGACAGCCTAGCTACTCTGGATCTCAAATTATACTACAAAGCTGTAATCATTAAAACTGTCTGGTACTAGTTAGAAGAAAAAAGTTTATCAGTAGAACACAAGATTCTGAAACAAATGAACATGGTAGTATACTATTCTATAAACCTAAGGATCTCAGCTAGTGGGGTAAAGATTTACTATTTGACAATAATGGCCAGGATAACTGGAAAGCTGTCTGGCTTAGATTTAGATCAAAATCTAACACCATACATCAGACTAATTGCAAATGGGTACCTAGATATAAAAAGTTACATCATAAACAAGTTAGCAGCAGGGAGATACCTTTCAAGACTACGGAAAGGGGAAGAGTTCTTGATAAACCAGAGACAGAGAGGATCACAGAAGATAAAATAGATAATTTTGATTACATAAACAAAATCAATGCAGGTAAGATTAAAGAACAAGCAGTTAAAACCGGGGAAATTTTTTGTGGAAAGTTTCTCTAATAAAGGTTGTATATGCAAAGTATATAGAGAACTGTTTCAAAAAATATTTGAATATAAGGACAAGAACCATTCTTCAGATGGTCAAAAATATGAATAGGCTATTTTGAAGATGAGAAATCTAAGCTGTCAATAGTCATATAAAAAAATGCTCCAAATCATCAATAATAAGAGCAATGAAAATTAAAACAACTCTAAAGTCCCACCTCACATCTATTATATTGACAAAGATGATCAAAAAAGAAGAATAACAGTTTTTGCAGACGTTGTGAGAAGAGTCATGCTGATGCATTGTTGATACAGCTTTGAACTGGTCACTCATCAACACCACTGACAATAATAACCATGCCTAGCATTTATATAACACTTTAAGATTTATGAAGGCATGTTATCTCATTACCCTCTGCACAGTGTTCCTATTAAATAGGTGTTATAATTATCCCCATTTTACACATGAGTAAATTGAGGCTAAGAGATTTGTCAGCAGTCAGACAGCTAGAAAGTGTCCAGGACAGGATTCAAACTCGGTCTTCCTTGACTCTGAGTCCTGTGCCTTTTTCTCTATACCACCCAGAAATCTATTGGTCATATATCCCAAAAGATTAAAGGAGAAGGGAAAAGACCCATATATACACAAATATTTATAGCTGTTCTAAGGGGATGCCTATCAAGAGGAAAAGGGATGCATTATGGTATATAATTGTGATATAATATTATTTGTCATCAGGATATGACAAAAAGGGATGGATCCAGAGAAACCTGGGAAGATTTATATGAAAAGGAAGGATGAAGTTAGCTGAGGCAGGAGAACATTTGACTACAACATTGTCAAGGAAAACAACGGTGTAAGGCTTAATAAATACTAATTAATGTGATTATCAGCTTGGACTCCACAGGATCAGTGATGAAGCATGTTGTTTTCCCTTTGACACAGAGGCAATGGACTCAAGGTGTAGAATTAGGCATCAATTTTCAGACAGAGCTGAATGTATGTATTTGTTTTGCTTCATTATGTTTATTTGTTGAAAAGAAGGGTGTTTCTTATTTGGGGGTGTGGGAGTTTGGGGAGGAAGGAAGCTAGTGATAATGATGCCCCCCAAAAGAAAAAAATGGTCATCACTATCACTGGCTTCTTTCTCCCTCCAAATCTCACAACCTAATTTTTTAAATGAATTTAAAATGCATAGTAGAGAATTAAAGGTAAACATGTACAATGATAGCTTTGAAACTAATTTATTATATTCTCTTTTTTATATTTAACATTTTATTTTTTTCAATTACATGTAAAAGCAATTTAACATTCCTTGTTTTCATATTTTGAGTTGCAACTCCTCTTCTACCCTCCTCCTCCCATTAAGAAGGCAAGCAATTTGACATAGGGTTATACATGTGCAGTCATGCAAAACACATTTCCAGGTAAGTCATTCTATGAAAGAAAACACAGACAAAAAAAAACACAAGAAAAATAAAGAAAAAGTATATTTGGTTTGCATTGAGGCCCTACCAGTTTTTTCTCTGGAGATAGACAGCATCTTTCATCATAAGTCCTACAGAATTATCTTTGATCATTGTATTGCTGAGAATAGCTAAGTTATTCATGTAAATCATTACACAACATTGCTTTTACTGCGTACAATGTTCTCCTGGTTCTGCGCATTTCACTTTGCATCACTTCATGTAAGTCTTTCCATATTTTTATGAGAGCATCTTGCTCATCATTTTTTAAAGCGCAATAGTATTCCATTACAATCAACAACTTGTTCAGACATTCTCCAATTGATCAATATCCCCTCAATTTCCACTTCTAAGCCACCACTAAAAGAGCTGCTATTATTATTTTTGTACAAATAGGTCCTTTTCCTTTTTGTTTTTTATCTCTTTGGAATACAGATCTAGTTGTCATATTGCTTGATCAAAGGGTATGTGTGATTTTATAAACCTTTGAGCATAGTTCCAAATTGCTCTCCAGAATGGCTGAATCCATATACAACTTCACCACCAGCACATTAGTGTGTTAATTTTTCCCACATCCCCTCCACCATTTAGCATTTCTCTTTTCTGTTATATTAGCCAATCTGAGAGGTAGTAACTCAGAGTTGTTTTAATTTGCATTTCTCTCCTCAATAGAAATTTAAAGGATTTTTTTCATATGACTATAGGTAGCTTTGACTAGTTTATCTGAAAATGGTTTGTTCATATCGTTTGACCATTTATCAATTGAAGAATGGCTCATTTTTCTATAAATTTGGCTGATTTCTATGTTTGAGAAATAAAGTCGTTGTCAGAGAAATTCACTGTAAAATTTTTTTCACAGTAATGACCAACTATGTATTTCCCTCCATCCTATTTTTCTTGTTTATCCTACTCTCTCTCCTTTCACCCTGTCCATTCCCAAAAGTGTTTTTTTTTCTGACTTTTACCTCCCCCAAACAGCCCTTCCTTCTATCAGCTCTCCTTCCCCCCACTCCCTTCTCTTATTCCCTTCCCTTCCTACTTTCCTGTGTAGTAAGATAGATTCTACACCCAACTGAATGTGTATATTATTCCCTCTTTGAGCCAATTACGATCAGAATAAGGTTCATGTGTTCCCATTCCTGCTTTGTCCATTTCCCCCTCTGCCATAAAATCTCTTTCAGTCCACTTTTAGGTCAGATAATTTATCCCATTCTACCCCTCCCTTTTCCCTTCTCTCAATGCATTTTTCTTTCTCATCCCTTAATTTTATTTTTTTAGATAATCCTACCATCACATTCAACCCATACTTTTGCTTTCTGTCTATGTAAACTCTTTCTAACTGCCCTAGTATAATGAGAAAGTTTTTAGGAGTTATAAATATTATTTTCCCACATAGGAAAATAGTTTAACCTTATGGAATCCCTTAGAATTTCTCTTTCCTGTTTACCTTTTTATGCTTCTTTTGCATCTTGTATTTTAAAGTCATATTTTCTGTTTAGCTCTGTTCTTTTCATCAGGATTGCTTGAAAATTCTCTATATTTCATTGAATATCCATTTCCTCCCCTGAAATATTACACTGAATTTTGCTGAGTAGGTGATTCTTGGTTGTAATCCTAGCTCTTCTGCCCTCCAGAATATTATATTTCAAGCCCTCTAATCCTTCAGTGTAGAAACTGTTAAATCTTGTGTTATCCTGACTGTGGCTCCATGATATTTGGATTGTTTCTTTTTGGCTGCTTGTCATAGTTTCTCCTTGATCTAGGAGGTCTGGAATTTGGATATAATATTCTTGGGAATTTTCCTTTTGGGATCTCTTTCAGGAGGTGATTGGTGGATTCTTTCAATTTCTATTTTACCCTGTGGTTCTAAAATATCAGTGCAGGTTTCCTTGATAATTTCTTAAAAGATAATATCTAGGCTTTAGGCTCTTTCGTTGATCACTATTTTCAGGTAGCCCAATAATTTTTAAATGATCTCTCCTGGATCTATTTTCCAGGTCAGTTTTTTTTCCAATGAGATATTTCACATTTTCTTCTGTTTTTTCATTCTTTTGATTCTGTTTGATTGCTTCTTGATGTCTCATAAAGTCACTGACTTCTACTTGCCCAATTCTAACTTCAGTGAACTTTTGTACTTCCTTTTCCATTTGACCAATTCTACTTTTTAAAGAATTCTTCTCTTCGTTGAATTTTTGTGTCTCTTTTACCATTTGCCTATTCTGGTTTTTAAGGTGTTTTTTTCTTTAGCATTTTTAGTATTCTTTACTGATGATCTTTTTTTTTTTTTTTGCATCACTCTTATTTCTCTTCCCAATTTTCCCTCTACCTCTCCTATTTGATTTTTAAAATCCTTTTGGAGTGCTTCCATGGCCTGAGACCAATTCATATTTTTCTCTGAAACTTTGGATGCAGGAGTTTTGACTTTGTTGTCTTCTGAGTGTGTGTTTTACTCTTCCTTGTCACCATAGTAACGTTCTATGGCCAGAATTTTTTTTCTGTTGTCTGCTCATTTTTCCAGCCTATTTCTTGACTTTTAACTGTATGCTAACTGCTTCCAGGGTGGAGGGCACATTTTCCCATGCTTCAGTTTTTTTGTGTATCTATTTTCCAAGGTAACTCTGAGAACCTGTAAGTTTTTGGCTCTTCCAACGTGGTATAATCTATTACTCTCTTCTACTGTGCACTGGTTTGTGAATGACCACAAACACTCTTTTCAACCCAGGTACTGTGACCAGGGTCCCTATTCTCCTGTGGCCATGGTCCCTATTCTCCTGTGGCCACAAACTCCACTATGCTAGTGCTCCTCCTCACACTGGGACTAAGACCCAGGACCATGACCCAGATCCAACTGTAGGCAATGCAACAGAGTCCTTACCCTGGTACCAACAAAGGGACCCCTGTAAATCTTCTCATCCATTGTCTAATGCTCTTACTATATGTGGGCTGAGACGCCTGGAAACCATCACTGCTGCCACTGATTGAGTCAATCCCAGCCCTGCTTAGATTTCCTGGGGTCCAGTCTATGCTAGCTGAGCCTCAACTCCATTTCACCCTGATGCAACAGACCTTTTTCCTGCCAACCTTCTAAGTTGTCTTGGGCTGGAAAATTTTTTTCACTCCATCTTTTTTGTGGGTCCTGCTGTTCTAGAATTTGTTTAGAGTCATTATTTAAGGTATTTGCAGGGGTTTGGGGGACAGCTCAGGTGAATCCCTGCCTTTACTCTGCCATTTTGGCTCTGCCTCTATTATATTCTTTAAAAAAATAAACTATACATAATAGAAATTCACAGTTTCATATACTATCCTCATTTTGTATTCTTTGTAAGTGGAAAGGTTTATATTGGTTGCTACTTGCCAAGTCTAGACTAACCAAAACTATGTTATTTTAAAATTAATAAATATGAATTTTAAAAATAAAAAGATGGGACTATGCATGAGGAAGCAGGGATTATCAAAAGTACTATGCAGATTCCCAAGTGTAATACCACACACTCTCTTATTCCTAATCCATTCTGGGCCCAACAAAAAGTCCATCTTTAATGCTTATTCCAGATACATGTACAAATGTAGTAATTTAATGGACGAGTCATCCAACTGCACATCAGAGTTTGGACAAGAGGCCTTTTTAGTCTGTTTGGACTTTTCTATCTAGATTGTTAGACCAGTCTCTTCCGAGCAATCATAGATCTCAAGGAGAGTCCCCGAGGTGTTCTGAGGCTTGATGCACTAAGAAAAATATTATTTGCAAACAGGAGCATCTGGAGGACCTCCCTTTGCCCTTGGGACCCTGTACAGGATATCCTTCATGACAGTGGTGAAAGCTTTTGGCAAGGGACACATCTCTGTTTTATGCCTCTCTTGATATTAATAGTCAAAGGTTTGCTGAACAGAGTTTTTCCTATGATTGCATGTATGCATTATTCTTGTAATAATAACTAATATTGGCTAATATTTATATTGCCCTTTAAGATTTTTAAAAATTTATTTTATTTTTAATTTATGGAATAAAGCAAGCATTTCCATAACATAGTACAATAAAAAAGATGATTGCACACGAAACTGTAAATCTACTATGGACAACTTGTTGTTCCTTTCACATGTGCAACAAAATTATCATGTAAATTTCATTTTTTCTTCTCTGTCCCCCAACTATTCTAGAGATAGCTACCTTCAGACATACACACACACACATGTATGTGTATGCATGTAAAATTATTCTATACATATTTCTATCACTTCTTTCTCTGACTATAGATAGTATCTTTCTTCATATGTCCTTTATAGTTGATTTGGGTGTTTGCAATAGTCAAAATAACTTATTCACTCAAAGTCACTCTTTAAACAATATTGCTATTACTATATACAGTGCTCTCTTAGTCCTGCTAATTTTGTTCTTCATTATTTAACGCAAGTCTTTCCATGTTTTTCTCAGATCATTGAGCTTTAATATTTACGAAAGTATTTATATACCTTTTTTCACTGGATCCTCAAAATAACACAGTGAAATAGGTATTATTATTATACTGCAGAAGAGAAAACTAAGGCTCAGAGGCTTTAAGTAACTAGCCTAGAGTCATGTAGGTAGTGAGTGTTACAGATAATGTATTTGATCAATATTTCATTGTTACTATGAATGGTTTGATAATCTACTATCATATGCCTCCACTCAGAAGCCCATTGAATCTGATTCATAGGCTGCCAAATAAAGCATCACTCCTACCTCCTTCATACCATTCATGTTCCTATCCCATTCTACTCTGACCTTCCGTAGGGTCCTCTGAAACTAATATACTATTGTGAACAAACCACCCTTCATATTATGCCTATTTTCCTTTGGGAAAATACTTTGCATAGATTTTACATTTAATTTTCTGTGTACATGTTGTTTCTTTCCAATAAAATGTAAGCTTCTTGAGGGCACAGACTATTTTGTTTTTGTGCTTTTATGCCCAGCATGGCAGCTAGGTGATGCATAGAGTCTAGAAGACTCTTCCTTAATTCAAATCTGGCCTCAGCCCCTTGCTAACTGTGTGACCCTGGGCAAGTCACTTAACCTTATCTACTTCAGTTTCCTCATCTGTAAAATAAACTGGAGAAGGAAATGGCAAAATCATTCTAGTATTCTTAGCCAAGAAAACTCCAAATGAGGTCATGAAGAGTCACACACAACTGAACAACAAGGAACATCCGCAGCACCTAGCACTATTCCTGAAACAAAGTAGGTGCTTAATAAATTCTTATCAAGGGACAACTAGGAGACACAATGGAGAAAGCACCAGGCCTGGAGTCAAGAGGACTTGACTTGACACTTACTAGCCATGTGACCCTGGGCAAGTCACTTAATCAAATGATTCGTTGTAAATAATATAATTATATAACTTTATATAATTATAAATTAATTAAAATAATAAATAAATTCTTATCAAAAGGAATTGCTGGCTTTTGATCTCTTTATAGTGGTTACCACTTTATACTGGTTTAACTCTTTCAAAAAATAGTAATAATCAGGATTGTTATCTCTCTCTTTATTGCTTGTCAGCTTTTTGCCATTAATGGATAATTTGAATTGGTTCAGTTGAAGCTGTCTGTAATTATCCAGTGTCCTCTTCCTTTAATCTTTCATCTCATTTACCTACTTGGTTGTCTGACAGTAGAGGAACAATTGATTCTAGTATGACTCTCGTATCACTAAAACCACGTACTTCCTCTCTGTTAAATACAGTTCATTTAATGTTTTGCTTGTTGTTCAGTGCTCACTATGACCAATGCCTCTGGACTCTTTTCAGGAAGGAAATATTTTTAATATTTTTTATTATGGTTAATCAATTTATATGCCTTTGGCCACTTCATTTGTCAAATCTGAGTCATATTTTCTAATATACTTTTTATCAACTTCCCTGAGTCCACTTTTACATTGAAGTCACCAAGCAACAGAGTACTGTGGGTAAAAATGTTTGTGCTGGAACAAACTAGAACCAAAACCAAATTCAAATCCAAACCAAAAATTTAGGAACCAATGAGGGTTTATTGGGCAGTTAAGTGGCAGAGTAGAAAGAGTGCTGGGCCTGGAGTCAGGAAGACTTATCTTCCTGAATTCAAATCTGGCCTCAGATACTCACCAGCTTTGTTACCCTGGGCAAGTCACTTAACCCTGTTCATCTCAGTTTCTTCATCTGAAAAATGAGTTGGAGTACTTTTGCCAAGAAAATCTCAGTAGGGTCATGAAGAGTCAGAGAAGGCTAAAAAACTGCAGAAAAACAACTAAGGGTTTATTGAGTTTGCCAGCAAGGGACCCCTACCCTCAAGGGTGGAGACTCCCCAAATGAACAAAAGGACAAAATATATATATGTTTCAATTTAGGTAGGAGGCTATTGGATAGGGGGTACCTCAGTATTAGATAAAACGTTTTTCTGGGGGTTTGCAGCATAAGAATAGGGGATATGGTATCCTTTGATTGGACATACCTGCTGCTGGGTCTAGTAATAGGAAAGTCTTTTCTTGAGATTAGCTATCTCTTGTAACCCTGCCCTATTAGACAGGACTCTCCTTGCTGTTACAACAGTAAGAAAGGTAAAGGTAAAGCTTTGGGGGCTGAGGCTGCAATACAAATGGGGTCAGAGACAAGATAGAGGATCTATTCACAAAACGGAGTTAACTTTCTCAGCTACCCAGAGTGTTCTTGTTCCTGACCCCATTTGGGGTTTTCTTGGTAGAGATACTGGAATAGTTTGCCATTTCCCTCTCCAATTCATTTTACAGAAAAGGAAACAAAGATAGAGTCAAATGCCTTTCCCAGGGTGACACAGTTCATAAGTATCTGAGGCCAGATTTGAACTCAAGAAGCAGAGTCTTTCTGACTTCAGGCTCAGTCCTCTACCCACTCTGCCACCTACCTGCCTACTTGCAGCACAGACTGAATTGATTTGGAGAACCTTGTCAAGTCCTTTTGAAGAATGTCTTTACTTGTTCATCTTCTGTAAGAGATATTGGCATATATGCTACGATTATTTTCATGGCAGTCCTGCAGTGATACTGCTATGAGCACTGTGAAATGAGATAACTGAGTGTCACATGAAATACCGTCTCTTATTGCCTTTGGTAACACAATGAAACCCCCTCTGCAAGCTCTTGTTGACCTCTTCAAGGAAAACTTGTGAGCTGTCCTTTCATTTAGCTGCATTTTCCCTTTGTTTTCTGGTTTTATTGACTGAAAGAATTACATTAACAATGTTAATCTGGTTTAGTTCTTCCAAACACATCAGATTCAGTGGTTGTGGTACAAAGATCTCACAGAGTATCTACAATTAAGGCAATGCTGGGGAGCAGTCTAAAAAAGCCTGTGTTCTTAGTGCCTTCTGCCCCCTTCTCTGTCATGAAACCACCATCACTGTGGAAGAAAAAGTGAACCACACTGGAAGGGGAGCCACTTTAACGCTCTTTCTTTGTATCATTCATTGCCTTTTAGTCAAAGAATTCACTGCTGAGTATCCAGTGGCAATCACTATATATCTCTCCTATCTTGGCAAGATTCCTTAACAAAACTTTATAACCAATGCCTCCATTCCTTTGTCACTCCTAAATCCTCTGCGGTCAGGTTCTGAATTCATCCTTCTATAGAAATTGCCGTCTCTATAGTGCTCAACGTGAAATCTAATGGCCTTTTCTCGACCCTCATCTTTCTTGACCACTCTACAACCTTTGGTGCTGTTGACCACCATCTTCTGGATATTTCCACCTCCCTACGTGTTCGTGACATTGCTGTCTCTTGGTCTACTCCTTCTTATCTTGTTCCTTCTCGGTCTCCTTTGCTAGATGTCCATGGAAGTCATGCCCACTCACTGTGGGAGTCCCCCAAGGATTTGTCCTGAGTCCTCTTCTCTTTATACTATCTCAATGATCTCATCAAGCTCTTCTTTGTTGAATTGTCATCTCCACGCAAATGGTTCTCTTATTTATCTGGCCCTTATCTCTCTCCTGGACTTCAGTGCTGTATCACCAATTTCCTTTTGAACATCTTGAAGCTGAATGTCCCATGAACATCTCAAACTCAACATGGCCCAAATGGAATTCATTGTCTTTTCCCACAAATTCCCTATAGTTTTCAAAGTCACCACCTCCCAGTCATTCACACTCACAACCTCTGTGTCATCCTCAATTCCTCACTTGCACTCATCCTACGTATCCAATCTTTTGCCAAATCTTATTGTGTCAATCTTTATGTCTCTCATATGTTGTCTCCTATCTACTCATATAACTACTACTCTAGTCTAGGCCCTCATGAACTTTCACTTGGGTTATTACAGTCATCTTCTAATTGGTGTTCCTGTGTCTCCTCACATCTGTTTGTCATCCACTCATTTGTTAAAGTGATCCTGCTAAAGCACAGAACTGACCATGCCACCCCCATTCAACAAACTCTATTGGCTCCAGGATCTAATATGAAATCCTCCCTTTAATACTTAAAGCCCTCCATAGGTTGACCCCCTCCTAGTCCCCTAGTCATCGTACAGTTTAATCCTTTCCATGGGGATCCAGATACACATACCTACTTGCTTTTCATTACACACAACTCTCTAGCTCCAAACTGAGCATTTATATTGGCTTTCCCCCTTGCCTGGAATTCTCTCCCTCCTTCTTTCCATATCCATGCTTCCCTGGCTTCTTTCAAGACTCAATTCAAATCCCACCTTCTACAAGAGGCTTTTCCTAGTTTTCCCTGACCCCACCTCTCACCTTCCCTCTGAGATTCCACTGTATGTGTCTTCAGCGTATGTAGTTACTTGCTTTAGAATGTGAGCCTCTTTGACGTAAGGGTAAAAATTCATTTAGAAATACTTGTGTATATTTAAAGAACCAATTGCTTCTTGGAAGCTTGTACATTCAAGAATAATTAATGTGTATAATAAACTGATTGTGAAGGGGGTACAGAAATCTATCTTGCTGTATGAGGAAACAGAGGGGAAGGGGATGAGAGAAGGAGGGGTGATAGAAGGGAAGGCAGATTGGGAGAAGGGGTAATCAGAATGCACCCCATCTTGGAGCGGGAGGAGGGGAGAGATGGGGAGAAAATTTGGAACTCAAAATCTTGTGGAAGTGAATGTTGAAAACTAAAAGTAAATTAATAAGAAAAATAAATATACATTAAATAATATTAATAATTTTATTAATTTTATAATTAATTTTAATAATATTAAAAATAAAACTGATTATGAGTTATTACATTTAAAAAAGTGAGCTTCTTGAGGGCAGGGATAGTGTTTTTGTGTTTCTGTGTATTGCCAGGGCTTAGTGCAGTATCTGGCATATAAATGCTTGTTGATTGGCAGACAGGTGTCTTTCAGGCTTTAGTTAAGTAAGTCCTCAGAAAATAGACTCAGGTTGTTGCTAGAACTGCATCAATTAATAAAATAATCAAATCAAATGAGCCAGCCAAATTCAAAAAATGTGGAAAAAGTGAACATCCTGAGTGTATTATAAAATGAATGATTAAAATTTAATGAATTTAAAATTTACTAAAGATGAAAGAGACCTTAGCAGTCAGCTAATCTAACCACCTCTCATTCTACGGATGAGGAAATTGAAAACTGGAGAAGCTGTGACTTACCCATGGTCACACAGTAAATTATCTGCAGAGCCAGGACCACACGCCCAACCACCAACTCCAAGCTCAGTTACCTTTCCATTACGTGATCCTTTTTTACATAACATAGAAGTCAACTGTTCTTTTCACATGAGAAAACTGAAGTCTATGTCGATGTAATCTAATCGTCAAGGACACTCCACAATTAGAAACTGAAGATACAATCCTATGGTTTGAGACTTCACACAGGCTAGTGTTGCTTCAACAAGCACGAGCAAGATGGGAAAACATTCAAACATGTTATTTTAAGCCAACCATGCTTTTTCCACAGAAGAAAATCTTCAAAGGAAGATTCTGATGAGCTCTGTAATTATGTCTAGCATACTGTGCATGCTTGATAAATATTAAATAATAAAGAATTAGAGGTAAAGATAATAAAAGATAAGGAAAGAGTCAATGATGGGGTAGTTACAGAAAGACAAGCACACTAATGTATTTTAGGGGAAGTTGTGAATTTGTTCAGCCATTCTAGAAACCAATTTGGAGATGTAAATTATTCTGTTCTCCATCCACCTTCATGACATATTGTCAGCATTACCTTTTCCTACTTGACTCCTCCCTTTCCACCTTTAACTTTGAGACTATTAATCAAATTAATACTACTATTCCTAGAAAGGGCATCTCAATAATTGCCCTCTGTACTCATCATCCCTAGCACTAATCAATCCAAAACACCCTCCTGGAAACCACTCCCTTATTGTTATGTTCTCTTATTAGAATATAAGCTACTTGAGGGCAGGAACTGTCTTTTTGCTTTTGTGTGACTAATGCACTGAGACATCCTCAGCACTTAATACATGTTTTTTCAGTTCATTTCATTCACTTAATCACTTAAAAATGCTTTTTCATTCATGTAATCAGAAAGCATTTATCAAATACCTACTATATGCCAGGTTCTATGTGAGTCACTAAGATAAAAACAAAAGAAACAATCTCTGATATCAAGAAGATTATATTCTATTGGGAGAGATTTTGTGTGTGTGTGTGTGTGTGTGTGTGTGTGTGTGTGTGTGTGTACACCCAATAAATACAAAATAAATTAAAGGTAGTTAAATATAAGATAGTGAGGGAAGATTAATTTTTAGCAGGAGGGGAACTGGAAATCCAAAAAGACTTCCTGTACTTGAGGGGTAAGGAAAAAAAAGTAAGGGATTCTACGGGGTGAAGATGAGTAGAGAGCATTCCAAGTAGGGGAATTCCATTGCAAAGACACAGAGATAAAATATCATGTAGGAGGAACAGAGAGAAGGTCAGTTCAGCTAGGTTTCGGAGTGTGAGAGGTAAAGTAATATCTCATGGAATTAAAAAGATCTGTTGGGCCCAGGTTGTAAAAAGCTTTACAAATTAAACAAGGAGATGGTAGTTGATCCTAGAAGGAATAGGCAGCCACTGGAGTTTATTGAGTAGGGGAGTTATATTATTTGCTCTGTACCTAAGGAAAATCATGTTAGCTGCAGGATTGAGGATGGACTAGAATAGGTAGAGATTTGAGTCAAGGAGACCAGTTAAGAAGACAATGCAATAATCTAAGAGAGGGAGCCTAATCTAAGGTGATGGTAACTTTCTAAATGGTAAGGCAGGGGACAGATGGGAGAGATATTGTGGAGGTAAAAATAGCAAGATTTGACAACTAATCTCAGAGGTTCCCAAAGTGGGTGATACTGCCCCTTGGGGGTGATGGAATGATCCAGGGGGGCAGTAGTAACCTTGGGGGCAATTGGGGGAATGTTGAATAAAAATAAGGTAATGGTGGAAACATAAAGGAAGAAGATAAGAAAATTTTGAAAAATCATTTGTACATGTTTCATCTGTTGTGTAACAAAGTTAAAGTCATAGTGATTACATCATTTTCCAAATAAACACACAAAATGCAAGCTATAACCAATCAGTGGTCAAGTCTGCCAACAGGTCTTAACAAGCAAGTGTTGGCAGGTGAACATGTTGCCCATTGTCAGGAAGTCCAGCATGCACTGGCAGGAATATGTGCACATAATGACTTGTTTACAATACAATACAGTTACATGATGCAATATTACATCATCAATTTTCAATGCAGGAAAAAACTCACAAATTTACAATTATTAAATTTAAGATGCATCATTTTTCAAAACAATGTCATATTCTTTGAAATGATGCAAATTTTAAAAAAAGTTAAAGAAGATTTCCAGGGCAGTGCTGAGTAATTTTTTTTTTTCAAGGAAGCAGTAGACCAAATAAGTTTGGGAACCTCTGAATTAGATAGTATGTATTGAAGGAGAATGAGGAGTCAAGGCTAAATGTGAAAGTTACAAATGTGAAGGTTACAAACTTGGGAGATTAGTGATGATTTAATAGAAATAAGGAAGTTTGGTAAAGAGCCCAGTTTGGAGGGAAATCTTGAGTTTTATTTTAAATATGTTGAGTTTGAAATGTCTATAGGACTTCAAATTTAATACATTCAATTGTAGCTGGTGATGTGAAACTAGCGATCAAGAGGGAAACTGAGGCTGGATATGTAGATTTGTGTAGTATCTGCATGAAGACAGCAACTGATGGAGTCACTCAGAAAAAGAATGTTGAGAGGGAAGAGGAAAAGTCATTTAATTATTCATACCCTTTGACCCATTGGGTATATGCACCATCGAGGTCACCTAGGCAGGTGTGGTACGATGGACAAGGTACTGAATTTGGAGTTATAACTGAGTTCAACTGCAGCCTCAGACACTTACTAAGCTATGTGATCCTGGACACTGTCTGCCTCAATTTCTGCAATTCTAAAAAGAAGATAGTGCTAGCACCTACCTCCCAGGGTTGTTTTAAGTATCAACATGTTGTAAAGTTATCAAAGGAAACAATATTTGAAAAGTGCTTAGCACAATGCCTGGTATATTGTAGGTGCTTAATAGGTTTCCTTCCTTTCTCCCTGTCTTCAAAGACAGAAAGAAAGGCTCTATATATATCAAAGTATTCATAGCAACAGTTTCTGTAATAACAAAATTGGAAAGAAAGTGGTGGTTTCCTACCCATCAACTGGAAAAGAGGAGAATCATGGTATATGAATTTAATGGAATGCTACTGTGCCATAAGAGAGGGCAGAAACAAAAGATTCAGAGAAACATGCAAAAGTTTTCTATGAGTTTTTATATAGTGCAGTGGAAAATACATTGAACTTATAACCATAGAACTTGAGTTCAAATTCCAGCTCTGTCATTTGCTATCTATATGGTCATGGATAAGCAGTTTCACCTCTCTGGGTCCCAGTTTCCTCATCTGTAAAATAAGAGGATTCGACTAGATCACCAGTGAAGTCATTAATTTCTCAAAGTAAATTTGCTTTCCATTCCACATTAAACTTAAGATCTTTCATTCCAATTTTTTTATACATTTTCATTTAAAATTTCGAGTTCCTAATTCTATCCCTCCTTTCTATCCTCCCTCCTTTCCTATCCTCCCTCTCCTCTCCCCTCCATGAGATAGTAAGTAATCACATATAGCTTATACATGTGCAGTTATGTAAAACATTTCCATATTAGTCATTTTATGTGTGTTTGTCCTTCGTTGCCGAAGAAGACCATGCCATCAGAGAAATGATGACATGACTTGCACTTGACTTTGTTTTGAGTTGAGGGAGGGTTGTGCAGGTCACCAGCCTCACTTCTCCTCCAGAGTCATCTAAATCCAGTGACCAGATATTCATCAGGATGCCTGGAGATGACCCAGGATGAGGCAACTGGGGTTAGGTGACTTGCCCAAGGTCACACAGCTAGTGACCCTCAAGTGTCAAGTGTCTGAGATTTGAACTCAGGTCCTCCTGACTCCTGCTCTATCCACTGCACCACCTAGCTGCCTAGTCATTTTATACAAGATGACTCAAACAAAAGAAAAAAGAAAGTGAAAAATAGCATACGTCAGTCTGTATTCAATCAATACAATTTCTGTCTCTGGAGGTAGATAGTATGCTTCATCATTGGTTAATCATTAGTCCTTTGTCTTGGGATGTTGTATTGCTGAGAACAGCTAAGTCATTCACCATTCTTCATTGAACAACATTGCTGTTACTGTGTACAACATTCTCTGGTTCTCTTCACTTTACTTTGCCTCAGTTCATGTAGGTTTTTTCAGGTTTTTCTGAAATCATCCTTCTTATCATTTCTTATGGCACAATAATATTCCATACAATTATATACCACAGCTTGTTTAGCTATTTCCCAACTGGTAGGCATCCCTTTGTTTTCCACTTCTTAGCCACCATAAAAAGAGCTGCTATAAATATTTTGTACAAATAGGTACTTTTCCATCCTTTTGGATGTCTTTAGGATACAGATCTAGCAGCGGATCAAAGGTTATGCATAGTTTAATAGCCTTTGGGGCATATAAATTTATGATCTTATGTTCACATTTCTAATATCTAAAATAAATGTATAAGACAGGATGCAGAAAGATTTTGAATAGCAATTTCAGCTCTCATACTAATTTTCTCAATTGCTTTGTGTAAAGTTCCTAGACTGGATGCTGAATCTCATTATAGGACTATGAAGAAATCACTTAACACCACTAAACATCAGAACCGCAGGTTTTAACCTTTGTAAATTAGGGAAGCCAATAATACCAGTGCTAACTCTGATGATGTATAAGAAAGAGCTCTGAGCAGCTTAGAAAAAAGATAGGCAAGAGATAAAAATGTTATTATCCCCACCAAAATTCTTCAGTTTTTTTAATCTAGAAATGTGTTTAATAACTAGCTTGCCCCTCAATAATATTATGAAGATTTATCTTTAAGATCTGTAAAGTGCTTTGAAGATGAAAGGCTGCAAAGTAGTTATTTATCAAAGGCCTTAGATTGGATGGGAGAGTTCAGGATAACTATACATTCCATAGAAAACTTATGGCACCACCTGAAAATGTATGATAGCACAAGAGGCTGATCAATTCATTTCCTACAGGAATAGTCAGAAGGAAAAGCCTGTGCTTCATTTAGTTATTCAAACCCTGATGAAGTGCAAGTAGCTTCTTGTTTATCAGCATATATTTCCAGACACTGTTCTGTCTCTCTAGCTTAAACTAAAGCATAAAATGCTATATAATTTGTTCCGCTTAGAAGGGAACAAGCATAATATGTTTCCAGTTGTATGGAATTTGAGAACTGAAGAAGGTCTTAGGCACCGTGGATGGACTCATCGTGGAAAACTTACAAGAGTCCTGGCCAAGAGTCTTAGATTATGAGCATACACAGATGGGTTGGGGGAACCACAGATCTGATGGAATAATATGTATTTGCTGGGATAAATACTAATCTTACATATTTGAAAGTCCTTTAGGAAAGGTGATGAGAGCTGAGGTTTCTTTTTTCTTTTTTTTAGGAAATTAGACCAGATAAGAAACCAGCACAGTCTCTCAATTATTGGATCTTTCTGTGTAAAGGACTCACTTGCTGCACTCATTTGGGCAGCAAGTTGTTCTTATGGTGCTGTTGAGGTTCTATTAACCATGAGCGTTAAAACAACTGTGAATCTTGTATGGTTCTCTAAATGTCATTTGTGTTGATGCTGCTTCTCTCTCTCTCTCTCTCTCTCTCTCTCTCTCTCTCTCTCTCTCTCTCTCTCTCTCTCTCTCTCTCTCTCTCTCTCTCTCTCTCTCTCTCTCCTGCTTCCTCACAAAACCAAGTTTCACCCCCAAAACCCCAGTCACAGGCTGTTTCATAAGTCTCTGAAGACAGATTTGAACTTAAGTCTTTCTGACTTCAGACCCAGCTCTCTATCCACTGCACCACCTAGCCATCCTGACTAGCATGTAGTAAGTTCTTAATAAACGCTAGTTGATACTTGACTGACTGAAGTGTCCTCTCCTATATGAGATCTTCCCTGATCCCTCCATGTGTTAGAATTGCTCCTAAAATTGCTTTCTATTTACTTTGCATATATTTTTCATTTATTTTTCTGAGTATAAATTGTTCCTGCCCCATATAAGCTTCCAGAAGACAGGAACTGTGTTCTTTTTTGCTTTATATTCTCAGGAGCTTCCACAGTGTCCATGAAGTAGGAACTGAATATAAAGTTCATGGATGATTGATTCTTTTGTATTTTCCTTAGCCTTAAGGGTAGCACTATAAACATAAGTCTGGGGCATATTAGGGATATAAACATAAGTCTGGGGCATATTAGGGATGGGAAAGGGTTTAGAAGAGTTAATAGTTTATTCTGGGGCAGGCAGAAGCATCTACTGAAGGAGAGGAATGCCAGAACTAACACTAAATTAAAGGAAGCTATACTCAAATAGGAAGCAGAGGGTTCAGATTGGGGAGTCAGGGTCACCGGGCCAAAAAATCAGCCATCGGTGGGGTTCAAGTGTTCATACTAAGTCATTGGATCCCTGGTGGAGAAGGAAGGGTGATAAAAACAAAAGTGGATTAAGGTCAGATGCTAAACTTCAGTTCAAGCTGAAAGATTGGGAGCTAAGCACAGAAAGCTACCCTGAAGAGAATAATGTACAGACTGATGGCTTGCATGCTCATTGTATGATTGAATGACACTTCGTTTACTGTAGGTCCAAGGGTATCAGCCATATCCTTTTCTTCATGCTAAATTTTTATTTTTATTTCTTCTGTTATTGTGGCTTTGACAAGCATCAATAAACACATTTCCATTTATAAAGGAGAAAAAAACAAAGTCATTTATGAAATTATGAACTTCTATTATATAGTACTTGGTTTTGAAAGTATATAAGAAACTCTCAACATGATTATTTGAAAGCTGTCCTGCTTATTTCTGTCTCCCTCTGAACTTTGTTCTGTTATTTTTTAGATATTTAAAAAGATGTTTCACAGATGATCTTTTTTTCTTTTTTGGCATCTTTATCACAAACCCTACTCTCCTCTAAAGTTTTCCTCCCCTGTCAAAAAGAAAACCTCCATTTTTTTTTTATAATAAATAAGCGTAATGAAGCAAAAACAAATCCAAACAGTGGTCGTGCTTTGCCATGAACAGAGGGCCCACAGTAACATGAATCTGGCCCTTATCCATTTGGTTGGACTTCCTTCAAGGGTCAAGATTAAGAGCACACATGATGGAAAATGCTATCCGCATTCAGAAAAAGAACTATGGAGTCTGAATGCAGACCTAAGCATACTATTTGCACTCTCCCTCTCTTTTTGTTTCTTCTTTGTCATGGTCCCCATTGGTTCTAATTCTTCACAACATGACTAATATGAAAATATGTTTAATATGAATGTTGATGTAGAGCCTGTATCAGACTGTATGCCATCTTGGGAAGGTGGGAGGGGAGAGGGAGGAAGAAAATTTGGAACTCAAATCTTATGGAAGTGAATGTTGCAAACTAAAAATTAATTAGTGAAAAAGATTAAAAGCAGAGAAGTCAGATAGTGGATGACATAGGGTATGTATAGTGAATAGGCAATGGGGTATAGAATCAGGGCTAAAGGATACACTAGAGATAAACTGAGTAAGTTTTGGGTGAAGACTATGAAGGGAAGAAAGAAAGTTGGGGAGAGCAGGGATGATGAACACAGAGAAGAGGCAGAACGAGTTTGTGGTGAGGACAATAGGTGAAGGGATAGTGAGGCGGAGGGAGTGATGGAAGAATGATCTGAGAGATGGAGATGGGAATTAAGAATCATGATGGTAGCAAAACTGTGGCAATATGGTAATATCTGGTAATATTACAATATCCCTCCGCTCCTGGTTGGTCATGAGTGATTCAGGAACAAAGAACTCAGGTGTTGTGGATGATATCTGTGGTGTTATCTAAGCTGTGGTAATATCTAAGATATGAATGTTTAAGTTGGGGACTGAAGAGGAGTAGAGGGGGAGATGTGCGTCATGGGAATTTAGAAAACTGACGAACTGGAAAGGCCAGAATATTTGGTGGGACACCAGCCTACCTATCAAAATGCATGTATTGGAGTGGAGAGGGCTCTCAAGGGGGTATTACTCTCTTTGACAGCGGAGGGAGAATGACAGAAAGGATCCAGACTGAGTGATAAAGGTCTCTTTTCCTTATGTGCCTTGAGTCTACCCAAGGTCAAGCTGGTAGAGTGGTATCTTCAAAATGAGAAAATGCAATACAGTTGCTCGAGCTTGTATGTTACTCTGTAGAGATTCTTTCATTAGACATGAATAAACTAGTACTTTAATGAAGGCAAAATGTTTGTTTACAGAGGAAAGTCAGCCTCCTTGAAGAGAACTCCACCTAATTAGCATTTAGTTCTAAGTGCTGCCTTTGAAAATGTTGGATAATACTAGATCTTTGCCAATATAACCTAAGTGTTAGCTTTGTTTTTTCTTTTATGGAAATTTGAAATTCTACTTTGATCTCTTTTACCCATAAAGTTCCCTAAAGTTTTGCCATTTGATATGAGTGTATATGTATGTGTATAGTCTATCTATCTATCTATCTATCTATCTATCTATCTATCTATCTATCTATCTATCAATCTCTCCATCTATCTATTTATATATAGCTGCTAGTTGGCTCATTGAACAGTGAACCTGGAGTAAAGAAGACCTGTATTCAAATTTGGTCTCCGACACTTATCTAGCTGTGTGACCCTGGGTAAGTCACTTAACCTCTGTTTGCCTGAATCCACTGAAGAGAGAAAGACAAGCCAGTATAGTATCTTTGCCAAGGAAACCCCATGGACTGTGGTGTCACAAAGAGCTGGACAGGACTAAATGACTACACAATAACATATACATACATATATGTATACATACATACATATATGTATACATACATGCATATATATGTTTATATATACAAAATCTCACTTTAATTGTGCTTAACTTTTCATAAAATGACTATCTAAACTAGGCTTTAATGGAAACCTCATGATGTGCATCTTTACCTACAACTGGACTTTTACAGTGCATTTAGTATAACAGAACATATGAAGAATCATCCTGCCTGCGTATAGCCAGCTGGCTTGGCTTTTGGGGCATGAGGAAGCTACTGAAGAGCTCAGGTGCCTTGGGGATAATGAAGCAATTTTCTTATTGGCATTGAGGAGGAAAGGCTGATGACTCAGTGGATCTTTAAAAAGAATGAACTTGTCTTTTTTTCCCTTTAACTCTCCATGTGACTCATGTGGTCCTGGTAAGTTAACTATTAAAATCTCCTGGAAGATTGCCACTTAAAGCACTAAGTCATTTTACAGTTTGCAGGACCAAATTTTCCCCAAGCTCCACACTGTCTAAACTGTTCCTTACAGCCTACAGAAGCTGAGCTCTTTCCTCTACTGGAGTGATCCTCCCATTGAAGAAACTCCCCTGCTTGCCAGTCAGCTCAGATTCAGGACTCAGGATCTCTGAAAGTCTACACTTCCAAGGTTGCTTCCAAAACTAGACATTGCCATCTCAAGATCACTGTCCAGTCACCTATATTCAGATCACAACAAATGCAGACGAGGCAGCCCAAAACTCAGGTTGGTTCTCCTAGGTAGGTCATGTGCTTCAGCTACCATCTACTTACAGAAAGGTGGCACCCTATTGCACAGACAGCCAGACTAGAGTCAGGGCCTAGACTCATTTTTTGAGTTCAAATCTGACCTCAGACGTAATTACTATTAGCTGTGTGACCCTGAGCAAGTCACTTAACCCTGTTTGTCTCAGTTTCCTCATATATAAAATGAGCTGGAGAAGGAAATGGCAAAACACTTCAATACCTTTGCAAAGAAAACCCCAAATGGGATAATCAGACACAACTGAAAAATGACTGAATAACATTTACAGTACATGGCAACATTAACTGAAATTTCTACTGAGTTGGTGGCTGCTCTCTTCACCCCTGAATGGAACACGACATGTCACAGGAAGATCCTACTTTAAAAGAGATACAAGGATAGACTCACTCCTCTTGTAAAGATTCCCTCAGTCATAATCTTTTCTTGCTCCATAGCTAGTAAGGAGATTGCTTCATCATCTCCACAGCACCTGAGTCCTTTGTTCCTGAATCACACATGGCCAGTCAGGAGCAGAGGGAAATAAAAAGGTGGGCGTTGGGGGGTGGCATTAAGGAAATAAGTATTTAGATCGCAACTCTGTTCCAAGCACTATGTTAAATGCTTTGTAAATATTATCTCATTCATTCCTTACAATAACCCTGAGAGGTAGGTGCTGTTATTATCTCCATTTTACAGTTAAGGAAACTGAGGCTAACAGAAATTAAATGATTAACCCAGGGCCACACAGCTAGTAGATGTCTGAGGCCAGGTTTCCACTGAGGTCTCTTTGACTCCAGGCCCAGACATTTATCCACCAAACTGGTGAGGGCTTCATTCTCCCCAAAATGCCTGAATACTGAGCTTGCATTTGTTGGTAGGCCAGAAGGCCAGATGACTCTGTATTTCTACCCTATTGCATATAAACACCATGATTTTTTTTAAAAAAACGGGTGTCCTGTTCCTTTACTAAATGCTGTAGGGCTGTCTCCTCTGTGTATATATGAAAACACACATATAATTTAAAATCATTATTTGTTTGACTCATCTTAACGTGATGCCTGCCCTAGAAGCTCCATTGTGTTTCTTCTCAGGTTTCCATGGGGAAAGGGACTGTAAAAGATCCATGTGGACTTTCCTAAGCTCACCGTCCTCCTGGTAGCTCTGCAGCAGCCGCTGGCATCCTGCCAGTGGCTCCTGCTCCAAGACCAGTCTCCGAACTTGGTCCTTCTTGATACCAGTTTCCCAGGGTGCCAGGTCTTTTTCAAGGGATCTTGCCTTTGAAGCCATGGGCTTCTTTTCTTCATTGTTTTCTAAAGATAATGGATCATCTCCTTAAGGCACCAGGCCTCTGGACTTCCCACCTGGGTTCAGAAATCTGTCATATCCATTCCCTCATCACCTTTCCCATCTCTAGCCTCTGAGGCTGTAACTGGATGCCTGCTCCTTACATCTGCCGCTCCTTATGGTTTTTTGTTACTGCTAATGTCTTACTGATGCTTTAGTTGGTTTTTTTTTGATACCAGTCACTTCTCAATAAATCCCCTCCCCAATAGAACCCTTCCTTGTCATAAGGGGAAAAACTTAACCAAAATAGACACTTTAAGTGTGTCTGACAGGATGGGCAGCATTCTACAGCTGTAGAGAAGGAAAGGAAATGTCTCAGTGTCAGTCACCGGACTCAAGCCTGGCTCTGCTTTCATTTGAATTCTCATGTCTTTTTATTACTATTATTTATTGTTTATATTATTTATTATATATTTATATTTATTAGATATTATTATATTATTTATTATTATGTCCTTTGCATTTTTGTGGACGCTGAGTATATGCTGTTGTCTTGATTCTACCTCATTTACTCTACTAGTTCATACAAATCTTCCCAAACTCTTTATGATAGAATAATATTTCATTATGTTCATATACCAAGAGTTGTGCGCCTTCCTATCCAGTCTATGGGAACCCACTATGTTTCCACTTTTTGCTGTTGCTGCCACAAAACAAAGAAGTGACATTATAGATATTGGTATTTATGGGGCTTTTCCTCTCCCTGGGAGGAATTTGTACCCAGTAATCAGGGTAGGAAAGTTTCATTCATATTTCATGCATAATAATGTTTGGGAACTTCAAATTCCTTTATCCAATCATATTCTATCATTCTATTTCTCCTTATGCCTTATTATGAACAGTGCTATTCTTTCCTCTCATGTTCTTTAATCCCATCTCTCCTCATTACTTTCCCTGGCCACGCTCTGGCTACACTCTCCTGCCTTCTGTCGCAAAATGAACCAATTCAATTCAACCATATTTACAATACAGCAATATTTATGATTCCTGTGTTTCTTTGTCCTGTCATCTTGCCTTGGACCCATCCCAACCTTGGATTGTTATTAAAAGGCAGTTAGGTGTCACACTGGATAGTATACTCAACTGAAGTAAAGATAAGGAGTTAAAATCTCATCTAGACACTTGTTAGCTGTGTGAATCACCTTCTGCTTGCTTTAGCTTCTCATCTGCAAAATGGGGATACCAACAAGTTAGTTCCTAGAGTTACTGTGAGAATAAAATGAATCAATGTTTATAAAGTGCTTTACAAGTCTTAAAGCATTTTCTACCATATCCTTCCTCTCCTCTCTTCCCCTCCCTTCCTCTCCCCTCCCCTCCCCTCTCCTTTCTTTTATCCTGCCCTGTCCTGTCCTGTCCTCTCCCAAAACCTTAAACCTACAGCACTCTGAAACTGGAACTCCAATGGGCCCCTGCCAAGGGCTCCTCTGGACCCTCCTAGCTTCAGAGTGATTATCAATAGTAACTGTTGCTGTTTCCCACCCAGCCTGATATCTTTCTTTTTCTTGACCTCTTAAAGGGGCCATGCTCTGTAAGCAGGCCTATTCAATGAATAAGTGTTGCCTCACCCTAAGTGAGTGCCTGCAAAGACCTTGGCCTTTGGCCCAAGGTCTCCCAGTGCATCCTGGGTCATCCCCAGTCATCCTGAGGAATATCAGGTCTCTGGATTCAGATGGCTCTGGAGGAGAAGTGAGGCTGGTAACCTGCACAGCCCTCCCTCACTCAAAACGAAGTCAAGGGCAAGTCATGTCATTATTTCTCTGATGGCATGGTTTTCTTCAACAACAAAGGACAAACACAAACACCATATCCCACCTTCACTCCTACTTATGTACTGTTGAATTGAAAAGAAGTCAGGAAATTGTGTTGATTGGACCGATTCTACATTTTTATTATCTAATATCATCTGAGTCCTCCCTGCAGCAAGGCAATCCTTCTCCTCCCTGACCAGTTCTCTAACTCATTCATCACAATGGCTGCTCCATACCTTCTCTTCTCTCCTCCAGCCTCCCACAGCACCCTCTTCCCCTCATTCACAGCAGAGAACCTTGCATCAGACGTCACCAAGAAAATGGTGGCCATTTGCTGAGTGACACCATTCTGGAGCCTCTTCTCTATTCTCCCAATAATTTCTCTTTGGTGGTCTTACCAGCTCCCAAGGGTTTGATGGTCACCTTTACACAGGTCTGCAGATACAATCCTATTTCTCTCCTAAGCGCCATTCCTTTATCACCAACTGCCTGCTGGACATTTTGAATTGGATGTCCCATCTCAAACTCAGTATGTCCAAACCAGAACTCATTATCTTTTCTCCCAAATCACCTCTTTTCAGAACTTTTCTATTGCTTTTGGGGGCACCACAATATTTCCAGTTGCTCAGGTTCATAAGCTTTCTGCAATCCTCAATCTCATCCCACATACTCAATCAGCTGGCAAATCTTGTCATTTCTATCTCCATATGTCTTGGACATGCCTTCTCACCACTCCTACAGCCAACTAATCTACTTCAGGTCCTCATCACTTCATGCCTAGACTATTGCAATGACCTTCTCTTTGGTCTCTCTGCCTCAAATCTCTCCCACTTCAATCCATCCTTTCCACTTAGCAACCAAAGGGATTTTCCTACAGCCCAGATCTGGCAGTAACCATTACCTACTCAATTAATTCCAGCAGTTCCACCTAGGATCAAAAACAATCTCTCCTATTTGTCATTTTAAAGCTTTTCATTACCCAACCCTTTACTAGCTTTCTAGGATTAAACTTTACTGCTGCTATTACCACTACTATTACTACTACTACTACCATCACCACCACCACCACCACTACTACCACTACTCTAGCCTTACTGATTCCAATCTCCATGTTTTTGCATTGTCCATCCTCTGTGCCTGGATTGCTCTCCCTTCTAACCTCTGCCTTGTAGAGTCTCTGATTCCTTTAAGACTGTTCAGTACCACCTCCTGCTGCCTTTTGGGGTCCCTCAGCTACTGGTGCTTTCCTTTCTACACTGTAACTATCTTGAATGGACTGATTTATGTATACAAAGTGTCTTTGGTGCACTTTTAAGCTTTAACAGCTTAAAACTGTACTAAGACTTTGGTATCCCTTGTATGTTGTTGATCCCATAGCTGTAAACTTGAAGGGTCTGGTTTTGATTTTTCTTTGAATCTCGTGCATTTAGCACAGTTTCTGCTACACAATGATCACTTAATAGATCCTTGTGGATTGATTCGTTTATTGCCATTTGTTTTGCTGATGCATTCTAATTAAGTCAAATGGATTAGTACCTTTTTTTACCTTGGTCAAGTCACTTAATTTCACTGGGCCTTGAAGGGGTTTCCTTATCTGAAAAGCAAAGGAACCAGATTATATGATCTTTCAGTCCCCTTCTAGTACAAAATCCTGTGATTTGTCTAATAGTATAATTGAATTTGTGTTTTTAGAAAGGCATCTAAGATGATGTAAAAATCACATTTGCATATTTTAATGCAAGTTTTAATACATTCTCTCATATATAACAGAGGGTGGGCGGGCAGTATCTACTAGTCACTAGGATTTATAATAAAATCTAGAACACTACTGTCTTGTTCTATTGCTTGGACCTTAGAAAAAGAAGTGGTCCCACTCACCATTTCTAGCCTAGAGTTGACAATCACTCCTTTCAAAGCTGAACATGGTTATATGAATTTGCTGTAATTTATTCCACCACCCCAGTTACTGTACTTTGAATCATAAAAAGGTCTTGCTGATTAAGTAATACTATATTTCAAATGTTTATGCATATAATAACTTCATTAATGACTTTAAGTGAAAAGCCTTGACCTTGAAAACTATGAAGGTTTAAATAGTATACTCTACAAAATATTAAAATTAATTTTACTCTGCAACCCTGCTATAGAAGAAGAAATAGGGTATTCTCCTGATAAGACTTTAAAGTCTTCCATTTTTTGCTTTTCCTTCTAAAATATGCATATATGTGTACATATAACAAACATGTGTATATGTATAAATAATGAATATTAATTTGGACAGACTTCAAGAGATAGTGGAGGATAGATAGATGGGTCTGGTGCACTGTGGTCTATGGAGTCATAGAATCAGACATACTGAACCACACAACTAAAATAAATATGTATGTGTGTTTATGCATATGCATGTATGTACGTATATAGATAGATATCTGTAATACATGGAAAGAAGAGAGTGGAAAGATGCCTTAGTTCCAGGTCCTGCTATGCCTCTATGTTAGTTGAATCTAAAAGTACGCTGACAGATGTAATTCAGGAAAAGTCCTGTATATTTACATGATGTGGTTGATTAAATCAAGAGATCAAGAAATCAATCTCTTTTGACATATTCTCCTTCCCTCGTCCCTTCCACCTCCCCCCAAAAAAGTATTCAGAAATTGTGTATTTAACAGATGTACTATGGGTGGAGAAATTTTCCTCTTTTCATCAACAACAAAAAATACTTCTAAATTCCCATTTAAAAATGAAGTGTAGATAAAAGAAAGTCTTTAATAAGGATTACATTAGTGAAGGAATGTAAGCCAAATCTGTGGAGGAACAGTTATTATTTCATTTGATTCCCACAACCCTGGAAGGTAGGTTCTATTTTACAGATGAGAGGTTTGCCTTACAGTCACACAGTCAGTAAATGTCTGAGGCTCGATTTGGACTCGGGGTGCTTTACTCCTGGGTACAACCTACCCACCCAAGGGGACAAAAGGGCATAGTTGCGGAGAAACCCTGGATGGCTGATGTAGATTGATGTGCATGGAACCAGGAGAACGATTTATTCATTAACAGTGTAGAGACAAACAACTTAGAAAAACTTAAGAACTTATAATCACCATGGTAACCAACTATGTTTCCAAAGAGCTCATGATGACCACTGCTTCTCACCTGCTGACAGAGAGGAGGTAGGTGACAGACTAAGGTGAGAAATATTTTTTTTCTGGAAATGGCCAACATAGGAATTCATTTTGCTTCACTGTATGTATTTGTTATGAGGATCTTTTTTTTCTTTTTCAATGTGGAGGGTGAAAAAGTGAGAAATAGGAAAATATTGTTGAAAAAGTATTTTTTTGTGGAAATTAAATACATTTCAGAGGAAACTCTGGACCAGTCCCATGTATCCACAGCAAATATCACATTATGATTTTTGCAAATCTGACCCTGATAACCACCCTTATCATTTGTGCCTGGCATCTCCAAACCAACTTTCACCACTTACATGAGGGAGAAGGTGGCATGGTGGCTAGAGTTCTGGGAAGTCTTGAGTTCAAATGTGACCTCAGGCACTTATTAGTTGTGTGATCCTGAGCAAGCTCTGTAACATCTGAACCAGTTTCCTTACACACTTACCTTCTAGGGTTGTTGGAAGGATCAAATGAGATAATATTTGTAGAAAGCACTAAGCACAATTCCTGGTGCATAGTGGGGGTTACATAAATTATTGCCTTCCCTCCCTCCCTAGGTAAGGGACTGAATAGGGATAGGAACTGGATCTGTGATTTCATTGGTATGGGGAACTCCACAGTGAGAAAACTTCATCTTAAAACTTACCCTGAGCATTGAGAAGGTAAGGGACTTATGCAGGGTCACAGTGAAACCAGTTTTTGCTGGCTTTGAATCCTCCAACTCAGAACTCAAGTCACCAAGAGAAGCTGCTTCATCATCTTCATAGCTATCACCATTTATGTAGTGCTTTACATGTTAACTCTTAATCCTCATACCAATCCAAAGAGGTAGGTGCTATTATCATCCCCATTTTACAAATGAGGAAACTGAGGCAGACAGCTGTTAAGTTACTTGCCTAACCTCAAGTGAGGCAGGATTCCAGTGTGCCAGCTCACATTATATTAGAAATGATAATTATCATTGGGTTTTTCATGTTATTAACTTTTATTTGATAATCAAATTAAGATTCAGAAAAACAAAAGATGAGACAATTTGAATTTACTCAGCAATTTTTTCTGTGCAAAATGATTCTAGCTTTTTCCTAATGTTACAATTGCTATTTTAAAAAAAAGCAGACCGTTCAAAACTTCTTATTTCAATTGAAGAGTAATACTAGTTTTATTTTAGAATTTTTGCCCTCCATTTGAGGCTCAGACAACATGCCCTTTGGGATCTTTTCTGATGGGGGCTGCCCTCCCTTGCCATCTTCAGCTTCATGCTGGTCCCCTGGCTGAGCAGCAGAGGAGACAGCTGCCTGGGTTCCGGATGGAGGGGGCTGTTCTCCCCCCACCTCCCAAGCCTGGCTTCCAGCCAGTTACTGATGGCAGTGGGGACGCTCAGACCGCAGCAGATTTAGGCAGGAAACTGACCTAAGGAAGGGGGATGGGAAAAAAGGGGTGAGGGGCTGGAACAAGAGAGCAGCGCAGGGCTCACAGCCTTGTTTCTGCTGGAGAAGCAATTTGAGGTTCGTTTCAGATCTCTATAGCCGGGGTTGTCCACCTGGGATCCAAGCCTTTACAAAACATTTTTATAACTGCATTTTACTAGCTGGTTTTATACTAACAAATGTAAACGTAAGAAAGAATAAATACTAAACTGTATTTTGTAAGCTTATGCATTTATTTTATGCATTTAAAGTCGTAGTGCCGAGGGGTGGGGGTTTCCCCTGGCCAACCCCAGACTGCCGAAGGGAACCAAACACAAAGAATGGTTTGGAGCTCCTACGGTTTGGGAACCGTGAAGGCAGAATCTGCAGACCTGCAGTTGTGAAGGAAGCCCCTCACCCTGACAGGATCACAGGCCAAGTCAAGTCAACAAGCACTGACTAAGCGCCTACTACGTGCCAAGCGGCGGGGATGCCTAGAAAGGCCAGTTCGGCTCTCGAGGGGCTCAGTCTAAAGAGGGGGGCCCACCTGCAGACAAAGTGGAGATCGGCGGGGGAAGGCGGCGTGGCCGGGCTCCCCGACCCCCGACCTTTGGCCCATCCTGTGAAGCTAGGGCGTGTGTTTGTGTCTCCGCCGCCCTAGGACCCCTGACCACGTGCAGGCACAAGGGGAAGATGTCCTGAGCAGCTTCTACCGCGCTGCTCGAGTTGGGGCCAGGGAGGGTCGGGGTCACCCGGGGAGGTAGAGGGGGTCACCCGGGGAGGTGAAGGGGGCCACCTGGGCACCGGACAGGGAGCCGATGCCCGGAGTCTCGAGGGCTGTGCCCCATCCCAAAGTTGTTGCAAAGAGACTGGGGGGTGGGGTGGGGACAGGAGAGGAGGACGGAAGAAGCGAGGGAGGCCGCCTCGCTGGGGGCCGGGGCGGAGAACCGGGGGGAAAGGGGTGTGGCCGAGGGGCGGGAAGAGCGTGGGGGAGGAGTGCGAGAGGGCGGGGAGGACCGCGCCGGACCGGGCTGGGGAGGAGGGCGGGAGGCTGGCAGCGGGAGGAAGCCGGGCCGGGCCGGGGGCCAGCCGGGGAGCTGGGGCGAGCCGCGCGCGGAGGCCGGCTGGGTGTGTGTGTGGCGGGGGGAGCGGCGGGAGGCGGAGCCGGGCCAGCCTGCGCCGCGGCGGCCCCCGCCCGGCTCTGGCCGCACTGCACCCGGGGCTGCCGCGGGCGAGGGTTCCCTGCTCGGCCGGCCGAGGCCGCCGGGTGGATGACGTGGACCAGCAGCATGAGCAGTGGCTACAGCAGCCTGGAGGAGGACACGGAGGACTTCTTCTTCACCGCCAGGACCTCCTTCTTCCGGAGACCTCCCCAGGGCAAGCCCCGCGCCGGCCAGCAAGTGAGTGGTGCCCTCCGGAGCCCGCCGTGCCCGTGGTGTGTGCGCCCTGTGTGTGTGCCGCGTGTGTGTCCGTGTGTCTGTGTATGTGTGCCGCGTGTGTGTCCGTGTGTCTGTGTGTGTGTGCCGCGTGTGTGTGCCCCGTGTGTGTACGTGTGCGTGTGTGTCTGTACGTGTGCGCCCTGTGTGTCTGTGCCGTGTGTGCGTGTGTGTGTCTGTGCGTGTGCGCCCTGTGTGTCTGTGTGTGTGCCGCGTGTGTGCCCGTGTCTGTGTGTGTGTGCCTCGTGTGTGTGCCCCGTGTGTGTACGTGTGCGTGTGTGTCTGTGCGTGTGTGCCCTGTGTGTGTCTGTGTGTGCCGTGTGTGCGTGTCTGTGTGTGCCGTGTGTGTGTCTGTGTGTGTGTGCGTGTCTGTGTGCCGTGTGTGTGCCGCGTGTGTCTGTGCGTGTGCCGCGTGTGTGTGCCCCGTGTGTGTACGTGTGCGTGTGTGCCCTGTGTGTCTGTGTATGTGTGCGTGTCTGTGTCTGTATGTGCCGCGTGTGTGTCTGTGTATGTGTGCGTGTCTGTGTGTGCCGCGTGTGTGTCTGTGTGTGTGTGCGTGTCTGTGTGTGCCCCGTGTGTGTACGTGTGCGTGTGTGCCCTGTGTGTGTCTGTGTGTGTGCCGTGTCTGTGCGTGTGCGCCCTGTGTGTCTGTGTATGTGTGCGTGTCTGTGTGTGCCGCGTGTGTGTTCGTGTGTCTGTGTGTGTGTGCGTGTCTGTGTGTGCCGCGTGTGTCCGTGGCTGTGTGTGCCTCACACGTACGCAGAACGTGCGGAGATCCCAGGACACGGTCCTGGAGCTGCCAGCCACCTCGTGCACCCTTTCCAGCCCTAGGCTGCTTCACGAGGCAGCCGTGAACTTGGAAGGGAAAATAAGGGATACCTTCATTCTCACTAACCTTTGGTACCCTTCGTAAACCCGTTTTATTTTGTGCACTTTATTTTGAGAAGCAGTTCTCCACATTGCTCAAGGGTTCTGTGACCTAGAGTGAAGAACCCTTGACCTAATTCTCTTTTCCCCTTGTTACTGGTGAGGAAACTGAGGTCCACAGTTAGGAAAAGGACCATGCTTTTTCATTTCTTTTGCTTTTGTTTGTAAAAACCCATAGCTTGGCACACAGCAAACGCCTAATCGTTGTTTGTTGATCGATCGACTTGTGGAGCGCTTTGGAAATCTTTAAAGGCGCCCTATAAATGCGCTGCATTGGGAGGTGGGGGAGAAAGGGAAGGCTGTGCGGCTCCTCCCCACGGTCGCACTTAAACCATATGGTAACCACCGCTCCTTTGCCTGGGGCAGTGGGGCTTAGGCTGCTGCTCGCTCCCCTTGGGTGCAGATGTACCGTGCTTGCTGCTGCTGGTAGGAAATGGGGGTGGGGGAAGGGCGTTAACCCAAACTTCCGAAGTCGGCCAGACGAGTGGAGGGTTCGTTCTCCTAACGAAACCGGAATATTCAAATCAGTACAATCCACCAAGCACTTAGTGAGCGCTCTTGTGTCTGGGTACTCCTTGGGAGCTAACAAACCCTACTCAACCTACCCGTTGTAGGCAAATAAATCCGCGTGTGGCTGAGCAGCTGTGACTTTTCTCTTTGTGCTGTGACGTCTCTCTTTGTCCCACCTTATGCCCTACCTGAAGGGTCATAACTGGTATGTCAGTGACCCCCTTTTATGCCCCTTTGCAGGGGCAGGATGGATGTTCTCCAATATAACTACGTTTGTATAGGTCTACATTCTCAGAAGTTCTTCACTGGGTAAATTAGCCCATTAATTAGAGGCAATTTAATTGAGAGGAAAAATATTTCCAGACTTTGGCTGGTCTTGCCTAGAGGCAGAGTATCAGGGGACTCATTACTTCTGTAAGAGATAGGCAGAAGGGATCTTTAGACCCGATTAACCAACGATGACAATATTTCACTGAGTGTCTTTCCCATAACTGAACTGACTTTGGGTTGGGTTTCCAAGGCTGGGGCTTGAACTCATGCCGCCCTGGCCTCTGGGAGGGGCTGGAAAAAGCCCTGCCAGCTGAACCATGCTGACAGCAATCACATTAAAGAAGGTTGTCATGGAACAAATTTGTTGTTCCCCTTGGAAGAAAAAAAAATAACATTTATAACCAGACTTATTCCTGGAGCTTTTTAGGAGGGAGAAAATAGTTCAGGGGCTTGGGTGATGAGATAAAAATTACATTTTTTTGGTGCCGTGTAATTTCACTGTCAGGTTTTAGTTTCCAGTTCTTGTTTTTATCCCAGTGCTTCTTCTTTGAAGCATATCAGTCAGTACCTCACCTTCCACAGGGAAGTATTGTATAGAAAGTGCTTTAGGATGGCACTGTATAAAAGTGGGCTAGTTCTATATAAGTTGAAGGGGGCTTAAGGGAAACCCAAGGCCCATCTTGGGAGCATTTTCTCCTTTTAGATTTGGAGCTTCTGGAGAGCACTGTCTTTTTCCTGTGTTTGCATTCCCATTTCTTTGCAAAGTGCCTGGCACGTAGTAGGTAGTTAATGTTTATGGAATGATTTTTCAAGCCTTGTTAACAGTCAGGATGTTTTTAGATCCTGGAGATGCTCATAAATAATGAATCAAATGTGTGTTAACAGAATAAGAATATTATGAAGGTTGAGGCCAGGAGCAGGCATCTCTTTCATATTTTAGAAGTTTCTAAAAAAGCCAGGCATGAGTGTTTCATCACTGAGGAGGAAAAGAAAGCAGGGGTGGGATCTCAATCTTCTGTTTGATTTCTTCTGGGGTCAGATGACCTGGTTCTTTGATAGCATCTGTTGTTTTAGTTTCCAAACTGTCTCTGCTCTTTTTTCTACCAAAGGACACGCTTGTTTTGGGAGGAATTTTTGAGGGCTTTCTCCATATTGATTTTTTCTTTTTTTTCCCCATATCTTTTTCACTTGATTAGGTTCTCTCCAGTATGTCCCCTCTTACCTTATCTTCTCTTCTTCCACTTTTGGTACTTTTAACATGGATGTACAGCTGCTGAGAGTGGTTTTTAGTGTTGGTTGGTTGTTGTCCTTCATCTTCAAAGAGGACCAAAATGACATCACCATGAGAAAGTGAAATTTCAGTGTGCCTGACTGTGGCTGATCAGACCAATACGAGCTCTTCCACAGGTTGGCCACAGATAGTCCTTGTCAATATTTGGGGTGGATATCCCAAATTTGTGCAGCCTTCATTTACTTTGTGCTGTTTCAGCTCTGCTTTGCTTAAAGAGCACAGCACCCTTTCTGATGTGGGCACGCCATGCTGAGTGGTCCTGTGCCAGTGTCTCCTATGTTGCACAGTGAAATCCAAAGTTCTTGAGAGAGATCTTGAGAGTGTCATTGTATCGCTTCTTCTGGCTACCATGTGATTGCCTGTGCCATGTGAGTTCTCCATAAAATAGTCTTTTTGGCAAGCGTACATTTTGCATTCGAGCAACGTGGCCAGTCCATCTGAGTTCCGCTCTCTGAAGCATAGTTTGAACACTTGGCAATTCAGCTCGAGCAAGGACTTCAGCATGTAGTACCTTATCCTGCCAGGTGATCCTCAGAATCTTCCTAAGACAGATCAAATGGAAGCGATTCAGTTTCCTGGCATGGCGCTGGTAGAATGTCCATGTTTCACAAGCATATAACAATGAGGTCTTCACAGCAGCTCTTCAGTCTAATACTTAATCTTCTCTCCCAAACTTAAATTTTCCTATCTTATATGCATATTTTAGATATTAGGAAAATTCAGAGTTTAGGGAAAATTAAAGAAGATCTAGTTCTAGAAGCAGTCAAGAAATATTCCATAAACATTAAGGACCTGTTATGTGTCAGGTACTCTGCAAAGAACTGAGAATGCAAAGACAGAAGACAGTCTGCTCTCTAGGGGCTCCAAATCTAAAAGGAGAAAAAGCCGCCAGGAGCAAAGGTAAGCAAGCATTAATGAAATGCCTCCTGTGTTGAAAGGCCCTGTGCTAAGGGTTATATAGATTCTTACTTGATCTCTCACAAAAATTCTGAGAAGTAGGTGGGTGCTATTGTAAGTCTCATTTTAAAGTTGAGAAAACTGAGGCACATGGAGGTTAAGTGACTTGCACAGGGTCCTCCAAATCTAAAAGGAGAAAAAGCCGTCAGGAGCAAAGGAAGGGTAAGCAAGCATTAATGAAATGTCTCCTGTGTTGAAAGGCCCTTTGCTAAGGGTTATATAGATTCTTACTTGATCTCTCACAAAAACTCTGAGAAGTAGGTGGGTGCTATTGTAAGTCTCATTTTAAAGTTGAGGAAACTGAGGCACATGGAGGTTAAGTACTTGCACAGGGTCCTACAACTAAGTGGATGAGAGTGGATTTGAACACCCTATTCTACCCAGTGCGCCACCTCGATGACCGCCTTGGGTGGGCATGGGTCTTTGAGAGGAGAGATGGTTAAGGGAAGCTGCTATCTTAGTTTGAACGTGTCTGGCCATGTCTCCTCCCAGCATTTAAAAGGCATGTCCATGGAACCATGCACCCTAATCAGCTGGTGGGCATGTATAGAAGAGTGTCCTAACTGAAAAGCTATGCAATAAGATTGAGGAAGTAAACATGTTTGTTCCAAAACCTAGTTGGCAGCTCCCTTTGTTTGTTTCCCCTTGCAAAATTGAGACTAAAAGGGGAAGTTCAGCTGGGTCATGTGTCACTGCTGATAGGTTTCCCCACTTTGCTTGGAGAATTTCTCAACTCTGGCCAGATGTCTCTATTTCATCCCTCTTATTACTGCTTGTTTTGTGCAAGGTGTACTGTGTTAGATGCTGAGGATTTTTTTTAAAACTTAGCATATTTAATATGAACAATTTCATTTTAATGTTTAATATTAATATTTAATGGTATTAAAAATAATTAAAATGAGACAGCTACTGAAGAGAGAGGGATATGATAAGCCTATGCCAGTACAGTGACTTGGAGTCAGGAGGACCTGGGTATGTATCCTGGCCCTGCCTTAGTTTACCTCATCTATATATAAAATTAGGATTTTGGATTAAATAGTCTTTTAAGACCTTTACCAGCTTTAGAGCTGTGATATATAATGATGAGAATACAGTATTTTGGGGAAATTTGAGGGCTTTTTTCTTCAGATTTAGGGGTATGAACAAAGCCTTGAAGGTTTTATGTGTTGTTGCCTTTGTACTGTTGTACAAAGCAGCTAGGTGACTCATATATATATATATATATCATGTGGGATAGAAGAGGTGTATCTCTATCCACAAAATAAAGTCTTCGGGTTTATTTCTACCTTTGGCTAAGTGAGTCATTTTTATTGGACCAAGGTGACTTGCATATTGTATCCTGGGGCAGTGTCCTAGATTTTTTCACATGGTTGGTTGGTATCATATGATTGTTTGTCCTTTTAACTGCATTTTCTGGAGAGAATAGTTACTGGTCACATAAAAAAATAATGGTTTTTCTCTTGCTTCTTTTTGCAAATCCAGGAGGTGATGTGAGCAGAGTGGATAGTGAATGGCCTCTGATGAAGAAAGGCTTGGTTTCAGGTCTTACCTCTGACAAATACTAGTTGGATGAGCCTAGGCAAGTCATTTAACCTTTATTAAGGACCGGATAACTCTCAACGTACTTGAGTTGTGGAGAAGGCACCCATTGGTAGAGGGAGTCTTCTTACCTGGCATTCCCCATACCAATGAAATCACAGGTCTGATTTCTGTCTAAATCCTCCAGGAACACTTAGATTTGTTTGGAAAGCAGTGACGTTGCAGAACTTATGAAAAGAAGAGCTAAAAATATCTGGTAGTTACTGGGTTTCTTTTTTAGACATTTTTAGTCAGTGTATGCTGTACTATAAACATTGTTTTCTGGGAGAAAAACATGAGGCCAACCAAATGCTTTTAGGGTAGCATACCCTTTTGCATCAAGCCTTAATCATCTCCCTGAATTTTTTTTGCAGTGTGGCATGCTGTTTTTATTTTTTTTTAAAGGACTTCTTTCCTTTTTGAATTGACAGAGGCTATTAGATAGATGTTCCCTCTTCAGAAGAACATGAAAGTATAACATGGAGGATGGGATAATAACCGTGAAAGCTATCTGTTCTTGAATGAAGCACGTCTCTCATTGGGTTTAGCCATTTTACTTGGGGAAAATATAAATAGCAAAGAACATTGTTTTTATTCCTATCTGTTTGTCTAACATCTTAACCTTTATTTCATCTTCCATCTTCTCTTTGAAAACCCCAGCCCTTTTCTAAACTCCTATATCACTCATGCTAGCTTGCACAGATACCCATATTAAGCTGTGGAAGAATGACAAATAGTGTGAACATCATACTTTAAGGTTGGAAAAAAAATCAATGATGGATTTATCTCATTTGACTCCCACAACCAACTCTGTGTGGTAGATGTTAATATTATACCTATTTTACAGAAGAGAAAACTGAGGGTGTGTGTGGGGGTGAATAATGATGGTTGGTATGCCTCTTAGTGCAGTTTTAAGATATGTATTTTTTGTATTTTAAGGTTTGTTTTAGAATGGAAATCTGTAGGAAAAAAAGAACTGGAAAATTCTCAATGAGAAATTAAGTGGCTTGCCCAATGTCACATAGCTATGCCAGGTCTATCACTCAATAACATTATTTCATTAGCTGCCATAGATTGATACCATCTTGATTTACAGGGTGGGCCAAAATTCAACCTAAGTAGCTATTGGAGATCATTTCAGTCGAACTCTGAGACCAGGGGTGGGGAACCTTTGGTCTCAAGGCCACATGTGACCCTCTAGGTCCTCAGGTGTGTCCTTGAGGCCACAGGTTCCCCATCCCTATCTCAGACTATACATCTCTTGAAGGATGGGGACTCCATTCAACATTTTTATGTCCACTAGGCTCTCTATATATGGTACCCAATTTGGAGTAAGTGGTCAGCAAACATTTTTAATAAATCTAAGAATATTTCTTAGACAGTTACACTTTGCTGGCTTCCCTTGTTTTAGGCATCCTAGCTTAGGGAAAAAAATCTCTGCTTGCTAAACACAAATAAGGGTGTAACTCTTTACAAAAAGATAGTTTACTATTTTGTAAAAGGATTCAGCGTAGATTTTCTTTAAAGAGCTGGTTCTTCATGTGCATTCATTTAAAGGCTTCTGATTTTTTATGTGTGCAGAGTGAGGTATGCCTGTGATGGATGTGTTTAGTTGGAAAAGGTAGGTCTAAGATGAATTTAATGTAAGCTTGATAGCATTTTTTCCACTATTGCTTTCCATCCTGAAATGTAAAGTGTCCCACAAGTTTTTAAACTTTCACCAAGACTCTTGGGACACCGAGGTTATTCACCTCTTCCATACAATTTTTAGCTGGTAGCTGGCACATAATAGGTATTAAATATATATGTGTTAAATTGAAATTAATTGGAATACTATGACTTTTATTCACATCCCAATGCTGAAAGGAAAAAATCTTGGAGATGAAATATCACTAATCCCTGAAGAGTCTGATATTTCAGACTCCTCCTTTGGGAAGTCCCTTCACTCAACCTAGTCCTTAGGGAGTTGGCTGAGGAATACAAAAATCTAAAGGGCCTTGGCCTTGATCAGAGAGCTAGTAAATGTCAGAGATGGACTTTGAACCTTGGCCTTTCTTCCTCCAAACCCAGCAATCTATCCATACTATGCCAAACTGCCTCAGATTTTCATTTCTTGAAATCTAAATAAAAAAGGTGTACACATCATGCCTACACTTAAAAGACTGAACCAGAAAGTTCATTCCCCACAATGTTCAGGAGAGGAAGATTTCTCTGGGGTTTTCCCAGGTTTTTAAAATTAGGCTATATCTCCGGCTATGTGTCAGGTTACACAGGAACCTCAAAATAATGCTATTTCCTGGTCATGTACTTGGAGTTTGTGTTAGAGAATGGAAATGTATGACATAATTCTAGTAGGTTGGGGGTTGGACCCTTCCTTAGATCATATGGACATAACCACCCCCAGGCCTTTTTTCCATGAGTCTCTATTGGGAACCCTTTCAAAACCAGACTTTTAGCTATAGCATCTAAAGGGTTAATCTTGTGGTTCCTCCTAATTGTTTGTTTAGCTCTTCTGATTAGGGCTGCTCCAGTGACTCTGAATGTATTTTGTATCCTTGGTATTTTGTTTTATGATGAAGGTTGAGTACAGTCTGAGAGATATCAAGTACCAGTAACATAGTGATTCATACAATTATTTGTCTAAATAAAGCTTTCTGCAGAGTAGGTTTCCACTCCACGGGATCATACCTGATACTATATATTTGTAGATACTGTGCCGTAAGGATTTTCAAAATATTTGCACATTTATTCTGTTGATTCTCGTAAGAGCCCTATGAGATAGGCTGGACAGGTATTAGCCCCATTTTACATGTGGGAAAACAGACTGAGGCTTTGCTTGTGGCTAACACCAAGGGGCTAGAGTTGGGACTCAGACCTAGGTCTGTTGATACGTAGTTCCTCGTATCTTAGGATCAGAGATTTAGAACTGATAGGAAATCCAGAAGATCTGGTCAGATCTTATTTTACAAATGAGGAAACGGAGGCTCAAGAGTTGAAGTGACTTGAAGAAGCCAGGATTTGAACATGGGGCTCCTGACTTCAAATCCAGCTCTCTTTGCCATACTTCCTTTCTTTGCAGGATATGTTGAGAGTTTAAGAATAATTAGGAGGTACCAGCGCAAGGCATTTCTGAATTCTCCCAGAGTTGACTTCCAGGAAATAAGTCATATCCCCTCTGTTTGCCTAGCTGGCACCCAGTCATCCCCACTGCTAAGGAGAGCAGGATCTTTTCCATCCTCTTGGGGAGATTTTCCTGAGATTTTACAGAGTCTTTCTTTAGCAGTAGGGAAAATCAAAGCTTTCCAACCTGTAACCAATTTTTAAAAGTCCTTCAGAAAGTGGTGAAATGTGGATCATGGAGGAACTGGGGAGCCCTTGAAGACTTTGTTTTGTACTAAAGACAAAAGATACTACATTTAGTTTAATGCTTGAGGAAGGTAAGAAAAGGAAAAGGAATATAGCACCTACTATGTACCAGGTACTACTAAGCCCTTTACAGATACTGTCTCATTTGATCCTCAAAACAGCTGTGAGAAGTAGGTGCTGTTACTATTTCCATATTACATGGAGGAAACTGAGGTAAACAGGTTTAAGTGACTTGCCCAAGGGTCACATAGATAGTTAATAACTGATACATAGTGGGCACTCAATAAATGTTTATTGACTGACTGACTGATGGACATATCTGGGATCAATAAGTGTGTGGGGGTGATAGCTCTCTTTCCTCTTCTTCCCCTACTTCCTGCCCCGGATGAACTGTTACAGTAGAAGGCATCCCTTAAGACACACCAGCTCTCTCTTAAACCCTTCATTATATGAAAAGAATAAGTCTTATTATATCTTAGAAGTCAAACTAATGTGCCTTTTATGGATTCTTAACTGTCATCTTTTGCTTCCTGATGTAGTCAGCTGAGGGTAATTCAGTGGTTATTCATGCATCCCTTTTGGTCTTTTTCCAGATGTTATACAAAAGGAAATAATGAGATAGGGAGAAAGGAAGATGGATTTGTGAATCATAGACTCAGAAGAATGGATTTAGCAAACCAGACCTTGAGGGACATAGTGATGATTAATAATAATGATAGTCCACCATTAATACGGTCACTGAAGTGTTAAAGTGAAACTGATTACTTGAAATTTTTTTAAATATAGGGTTGTGAAAATAATTTTCTAATTGTATCACAGATTTTTTTAATTGCCTGAGTATATAAAACAAAGCCTCTGCCAAAATTTTGTTTCAAGTGTCTTTTAACGTGGCATGTGAAAGACCTTGGGTAACTCATGCACAAGCCAGGCTTGTTGGAACTGGTTCAACAAATCCAGGAAAGCTAACTGGGGGGAAAAATCTTGATAGCAATAAAGGTCTGATACTCAATATTTACGGAATTGATACAAGTAGATACAAGCCAGAACCATTCCCCAGTATGTCAATTGTCAAAGGCTATAAACAAGCAGCTTGCAAAAGAGGAAATGTTATCTATCAACAGTCATATGAAAGAATATTTTAAATCACTAAGAGTAAGGGAAAAGCAAATTAAAATAACTTTGAGGTTTCACATCTCACCCATCAATTGGCTAAGATGACAGAAGATAAAAAATTAAATATTGGAGATGCTATGGGGAAAGAGGTAAGCTAATATGCTATTGGATCAGTGAATAAATAGATCTATGTATTGTGGAATACAATTTAGAATTATCCCCCATAAGTCACTAAACTGTTCACACTCTGGTCCATAAATAGCACTATTAGGTAGGTAGATGCCCTAAGATTGTGAGGGAATGGTTTATATGATATATATATATATATATATATATATATATATATATATATACACACACACACATATACATATATATGCACACACACATTTATTATATGTGTGTATTTATATATTGTACGTATAGATAAGGTATGTATGGGATGTTCAGGGAGGACTTACACCATTGGTATAAAGGCTTGCCAACCCTTTTTCAGGGCTGCTTATCCATACCTGTGGTATCCAGTGGGTCACCTAATTCTTACCTGTGTCTCCAAGAAGCTGTCACATGTGCAGTGGCCACATCCCTGTAAAACCATCTCAGGTGGGCCAAACTAGGTTGAAGCTATCTAAAATCCATCAGTGAGTTGCGGAGTGTCAACCCCAAGTGTGTGAAAAGTGGGCAAATGAGAACAATTTGTTCCAGTGACCATGAAGGCAACTAAAGCAGCTGCTGTGGAGCTCTTTAGAGCTTGGTCAGGCCAAGGTCATCCATCCACAGCATCTTAGGCCATCACCAGTCGTCCTGACTTTTCTCTTGCCACTGTACTTCAAAGACTCTGGAAGACAGAGTAAAGCTGATGCCTTTGTGCAACTCTGCCTCTCTTAAATCTAATTTACTCACAGGTCAAGACATCACCCTGTGATGGTCCTCTTTGAACAGTAATAACAATATTATGCAGTTATTGTATACAATAAATGTATGTATATAACATTTTAAAATATCTATATTTTGCATCTAAAATATATTCACATACATTATATAGAATTCTTTTAATATATAAATATGTGTGTCTAAATGTACGCATGCATTTATATATTATGTAGTAATGTAATATATACACATATGTATACTGCATTTAATATGAAATATATATCTAAAATATATTTACATGCGCACATTATATATAATACTCTAAATATATAATATATAAACTATTCGTATACACACATGCATATATGATGCTTTTAATATATGATAACATATTTAATAAATGCTTATTTATTCATTCACCTATAAATGGAAATCGTTATACCATAAATGACAAATATGAATAATCAGAGAAACTTTGGGAACATTTTTATGACTGATATGTAACAAAATAATCAACTCAGGATGAGCGTTTACATGGTGGTCATTAGAATGTAAAGTAAAAGCAACATCAGAAAACTCCAAGAACTCTGTGATCAACATAGGACTTGATTGTGATGCAAGCCTTTCCTCTGTCGGCATTGAGTGAATGCACAATAGATGTGGTATGAAGGTTGTGTTTTTAGATATGACCAGTGTAGAGGTCGTTACGTTGGAGAGAAGCCCACAGTTGGCAGTGAGAGAAGGGTTGAGTTTAGGATGTGACCCATTTTCCTGTTCTCTAGTCATATACCCTTGGGGTGGGGGAGTCAGACCAGGACCCTTTAAGAGCATTCCATGTTCCTTCCCCCTCGAAGGTAGTGGGCCCCATTTGGAAAACTGCTGCTACATAATGTGTTGCAAGATGACTTTTCACAACCTGAAATGGAAGGGAATTGAGTTGTTACCCATCTAATTAATCACTTTGGAAATACATTACTAAGAAAACATCACCTTTCTCTTTCCTAATAAACAATGGGCTAGATCCATAGGAGTGGATAACTGAATTTCTTCTGATCTGTGAATTTTGTAAAATTCAGATCAGTTTCCTAACTAACCCTGTAGAATTCTTAGGGATCTATTAATAATCCTAATGGAGGAGCACTAAAAACAGAGCATCATAGATTGTATCTACAAAGGCGACCCTTCACATACGGCTATGCACCAAGATTGAATATTGTCTTTTTGTTGAAAATTTGCCTTGAGAATCTGATATTGAAGTAAAGTTGGCACCTCCATCTCAGCCCCTTGTTTCAAATTTCTTTTATGTTCTAACTCATTACAGCTTGGTTTGATTTTTCTCTTTTAAGAGCTTTAGAATGAAATGACATTTAAAGTGTTCTTGTGGCTTTAGGAAAGATGTCTTTTTTTTTTTTTTTTTATGTCTTTAAAGGGTCTGAACCAGATTTACAGTGGAAACCTTTTCAAGAAATTAGTCCTGGTGACAATTTTAGGCATGTGTGACATTTTCTCCAAACAATCATTGAGGGGATTAGAAAATAGAGTGTATGTTAGTCAACCTTTTAATACTTCAATGGGTCCATGATCTCAGTGATCTAGGTACTTTATAGATCACAGTTTACATAGGTGTGCTTAAATAACCTTTCAGTATTTCAATGAGTCCACGATCTCATTGATGGTAGGTACTTTTGATATAGACTACAGTCCACATAGGTGTGCTTAAATCTTTCACAGGGAGGGGCTGCTCATTGTTCAGGTCAGGGGTCATTCTTATAGGTTAGGGGTACACTCCCTAGCAGGCTGAACCAGATTAAAAGGTAATTGTGAAATGTTTAACAAAATAAAAAAAAATGGACAAAGATAAAGATGATGTGTAGTTTTCTAAGTCAATGTGCAGCCAGAAGGGATCCTTATTTATGGTTTGGTGGCCCCTATTTCTATTTCTGAGTTTGTTACCACCATTCTAGGTGGTGGTGGTTGTTGGGGCGGGGAGGGGAAGGTTCTGCAGGACTCCATGTTAAACAGGTACCAGTATAGCACTTGAATGTCTAACAGTGTTGATATGATTCAGTATCTCTTATAGTTTGTTAACTCATTTATCGTTGAACTAATTCCTCTGAGTTTCAGTGTCCTCATTGATAAAGTAAGGATAATAAAATTTTGTCCAATAGTGAATCTTTACCCTAGTAAGTAGAGTCTTTGGGTTTATCATGTATTTGCTTCTCTGGTGTTGTATACCTAATTTTTTCCCACTAATGAACTTTTCTGTTTTTTCTCTTTTACTAAATGCTTTTGGTTATTGCTGTCACACAGTAGGTGCTTAATAAATGTGCGTTTCCTTCCCTCTTCATTTTACAGATGAGAATTCCTGCTAATAATAATTTGGAATTATTTGAAATAATAAATTAAAGAATGAAAATAAAGCTTTTAAGGGAATTATAATTTACATGGTGATAACTATCCTTAATATCCTACCTTGCCTGTTTCTAAATTAGGTACTTGAAACGTAACTATAGCTATGTTGTTCTTACCATCATTATGAACATATTATGATGCTTTTTTTTACTAGAAATCTCCTCCATGCAAGGTGCTAGTAGGTGAGATGTTCTTAAAGATGAAAATAGGTCAGGATTAAAAACTTGAGCAGATCTGTTCTATTTTAGCAATATTCGTTGTCCCATCACTTTCAACTGCCAGTGTTTTTAGAATGATGTGGTTTAGTTTTTCCATAATTGTTTTTCCATGAACTAATCTTCTCGCATCCTCTTCCTTTACAAAGTTTCACAAATGAGCTTGTATTCTAATCCATTGTTGCCTTTGGCTACCATTCCAGTTAGAATGTTAATATTTATTCTTTAAAGGGGTATTTCTTTATATGGCCACACAGCTGTGTACCATATTGTTTGCTCCCTTTTTAAGTTTATTGAGATTTCAGAGGGGGAATTGGGTGTGTTGAAGACATTTACTGAATACAAAAAACACAGTAGAGTCTTTTATCAAGTGGATATGGTGGTTCCAATCTGGCCATAGTGCATGAAAAATGCCTGAAAATTACATGTCTCCTCCAGGGCTCTTCTTGTAGAAGGGAGCTAGTCATCATCTCCCTCATCCTCATTGACTGTCTTAGCAAAGGAGAGCTAAATAACCGATGAATGGCCCCTCCGAGAAGTTTCCTGTTTCTCTCTATGCCGCCATTGTTGCATGCCCTCGAGAATTCCTCAGAATTAACCATAAGGTACCTATCACAAGTATTCAGCTAACTTTTAAAAAGGAAAAGACAAAGGTTTTCTGACCTTGAGAAAGAGAATTTGGCTTGAGAACATCTAATACTTTAATGCAAATAGTTAGATAAAAGAACTGTACTGTGTCATAGAAGATTTCTTTGTTGTTTCATTTCTTTTTTCCCCCCTTTATTTGGTTGGCAGGATAAGAGCCCTTGTTAGATGCAGAGTGGGGCTCAGGGCTGTTCATTTGACCCAACAGCTATTGGCCCTTCCATCCTTAAGCCCTTTTATTTGGATAGATTATTACATAGTAATAATACATTTTAATTAATGGTTTATATTATACTATACTACAGTATTAATTATATCCTAATATTCTACATTACAATATGAATATATAGTAATTATACTATCATAAGACAATATTTATATATATATTATCAATTCAGATTAATTCCTGAAATTGTAAGCTTAGGGTTTATAATTTGAGAACTAACATCTCAGTTTTATTAATGTTTTCCTTAGAGCCCACTCCAGTGCCTCTTTTTGCTTAGGATCTGACTTATCAGGGTTTCTCTTTTCACATTCACGTTTTTAAAAAGAATTTCTTGCTCAGTTGTGAATTTTAGCTGACTACACAGATTCAGTCTGGGCCCTGGCTTGCTCATTCAGAACTAAAAAGTGGGTGTTAATGATAGTTTTAGGGTCAGAGCTTAAGAGCTTAGAGAGAATTTAGGGGCCATTTAGTTCAGCTTCTTTGTTTTACAGGTGAGAACACTGAGGCCCAGAGAAGTTAAATAACTTGTCCAGGGCCACATAGGTAGTGTTAAAAAGAATGAGAATTTTGACGTGGTTGAGTCGTTTCCTGGCATGTCCAACTCATCATCACACAATTTAGGGTTATCTTGGCAAAGCTACTAGAATGATACTGGATACTAGAACTATGCCATTTCACTTTCCTTATTTTACAGATGAGAAACTAAGGCAAACAGTGTTAAGTGACTTGCCCAGTGACACACAGCTAGTACTTGTCTGAGCCTGGATTTGAATTTATAAAGATGAATCTTCGTCATTCTAGAACCGGCATTTTATCCACTGTGCCATGTAACTGCCCCGTTTTCACATTTAGCCTGCTCTTAGAGGTCATTGCTATAGTCTGAGAAGGTGGCAATAAAGCCCTGTACTAGGGCCACCCAGTTGCCTGGCCAAGTACCTGGTACACAGTAGGTGCTTAATAAATATGTATTGACTGACTGGTAGCACTGGGCATAGATGAGGCAGTCGAATTGACAGTAATTGATTAGATTTGAAAGAAGTAAGAGAAAGGGAAAAGTCATAGTATTACAGAATTATGTCTTGGAAAAGGCAAAGGGAAAGATCATTTATTCTAACCTGTGGATGTCACAGATGAAATAACAGAGAGGTTAAGTGACCTGACTGAGGGCTATGCCAGAGGACAGCAGCAGGTCAGGGTTCCCACAGAGGTCCTCTCTTTTCACTCTGTCATGTCTCTGAAAAGATAAGCCCAAGATTTAGGCATGAGAGACCAGGGTGTGACCAGAAGTTTAAGGGGAAAGATAATGAGCTTGTTTTTAGATATGGTGAATTTGAGGTCCTTGTAGTCAGTTGGAAATTTGTGGGTCTGGACCTCAGAAGATTTTCATTGCTCATTGAAAAGTATCCAAATCCTTCAGCTGGCATTCAGTTCAGCAATGCAATTCTTATTTCATTTATTAAGTACCTACTGTGTGCCGGCACTCTGCTAAGCACTGTGTATGCAAAAAGAGGCGAAAGACTGTCCCCTGCTCTCACGGAGCTTAACTAATGGGCGAAGACACTGGTGCAAATACACGACATACTTATCTGCAGGATAAGTAGGAAATAATTAAAGGAGGGAAGGCCCTGGAATTAAGAGTGGTTGGGGAAGGCTTCCTGTAGAATGTGGGATTTTAGTTGGAACTTAAGGAAGCCAAAATGGTCAGTAGTTGGTGTAGAGGAAAGATGGCAAAACTTGGCTCCCCAGCTGAGACTACGTTTCTTGAGGGCAGTGAAAGGTGAGCACTGTATCAAGTTATTCCCTGGATCCCTTCGATGCCAGACATTCTTATGACCCATAATACTTACCCTTTGCTGCCTGAATTGGATTAAAATGTAATGGTTGGCCTGGGAGAGGGCCAGAAAAATGCCCGAAGCTGAGAGCTGGAGTGTCTTATTCACAGAGTGGTCAGGAGGTCAGTGCCCCTGGATCATGGAGGGGTGTGTTGGGGAGTGAGGTGTAAAAAGACTGGAAGGAGAGGAGGGAGTGAGGTTAGAAAAGGCTTTCAATGCTGGACATCTCTATCTTGTCTCTACAGTTTTATCTAACTGCTTCCCATAATGAACTATTCTGTATATTCTGTTGATATGTTGTATATCTATCTGTCTGTCTATCTATCTGTCTATTCCGTTGAAATTTACTCGTCCCCTTCCTCATCCTGTGAATTCTCCTGTCTGGTCCCTTTAGAGGGAAGCCTTTTCTCCAACTAGACCTGTTGACATCTTAGGGATCTTGGAGGTTTTGCTGAAATACTTCCTCCTCTTCATTTAACCCCTTCAAATGTCCCTTATCCCCTCCCTAGGGAAGAGGGAGATTTTATCTGACATCCCTTGATTTTGTATTCTAATTCACCTATTATATTCTAATCTTGATTTTATGTAAGCTCCTCCGGAGTACAGATGATTACTTATTTATCTCTGAATCTCTCTAATTCCTAGCCCTGTATCTGGCACTAGTTGAAACTTTAATGTTTGTTTAGAATGCAAGTAGGAATGAGAAGGGATCCAGGAACAAAAGATCTCCACTTCTCTGAGATAGGACACTGTGAGTGTTTGATTTTCATCTGCTTTCTGAAAGTCAGCAGACATCAAGATTAGCGGTGGTCACATTCCTTCCCTACTAGGATGACTTGGTATTCGTCTATGAGGGAGAGCTCGTTTCTGGGAGAGAATTTAACCTTTTTTATCCGTCACTTCCCATCTTTCTTGATAGCCTTTCTGAATATTAATCTTTTCAGATCAGTACTGACCTCCTCATAAGAATTTACCTTGATCCCTGTGTTCTACAAATAAATTGCTTATTTCCAAAATCTGTTTGTTTCCAACTTCATATAACTTAGCGTATGATTGTATAGTCTCTTGTTCCCTTTGTTTCTTTAAAATGTATATTTCTTTATATTCTTTCTTTAACTATATTTTTTTGTTCTCCAATGTTTCACATGTACAAAACTTGTCTCCCAAGTAAAACTAAGATTCTTGAGGGTAATGAGAGGGTACCATATTATTCCTTCATTAATTCATAAATTATTCCTTCATTTCCCCTTATGAGAAAGGGGTGAAATGTGCTTGTGGCCTGCAACACTCCTTAGTACTGCCCAAACTGGATTAAAATGTAATTGAGAAATGTTTAACAAAATAAATAAAAATATATTAAAATGTAGATAATAAAAATTTGTGGTTTTCTAAGTCAGTATGTGGGCTGTTTCTTATTGCAATATAGTGGTGCTGGGAACCTCCAAATTCCCTGATTTCCATATGAATTTGATACCACTGCCTCATGGGATCTAGAATAGTATAGAATAATTTTCTGTCACTGATAAGAATATTAGACATAATTTAGACCATCCCCCTTAGTTTACAGATTGACAAACCACTAGAGGGAAGCATTCAAAAAATCGTTAATTTAATTAAGCATTTATTGAGGGCATACTATGTCTCAAGCATTGTATTAGTCTGTAGAGTTAAGACAAAATATTGAAATATCAACAGAATATTGAAATGATTAATTAGGTTTGTAAATAACTTTATCATTAGTAATTTAAGTAAACTTTCCCCACCAAATGTAACTTTTTTTGGGTGGGTATTGAATCTGTGGTTTCATTAGCAGAAATACTCAATGGGGAAATTCTCTCAAATTTCAATGGCGAACTACAGCTGTTTTGCACTTGACTGGGCCGTAGTCACAGAGCCAGTATGTAAATTTGAACTCAAGTCTTTCTGACCGCAAGGTCAGCTTTCACACGGTAATACTGCTTTTCATCATATTCATCATTTCTTGTTGTTCAGTCATTTCAGATATGCCCAACTCTTTGTGACCCCATTTGGAGTTTTCTTGGCAGAGATACTAGAGATATTTGTCATTTCCTTCTCTGGCTTATTTTACATTATATTAATGTGTCCATCTTTCTATAACACCCTTCTAATGTTTACTATTTTCTTCTTTATGCCATCTTTAACAGCTTGCTGGGTCTGAGGTGAAACCTTAGGGTTGGAATTTGCATTTCTTTTATTTTTAGTGATTTGGAATATTCTTTTCATAATTGTTTACAGTTTGCGTTTCTTCTTTTGACTTACCTTTGGGAAAATGGCTTTTGATGTTACATATTTAATAATAGCTAGTAACTAAAATTTACATGTAATGTTTACATGCTTATATACCACTTAACTATGTGCCAGAGACTGTTCTAAGCACTTTATTATCTTATTTGATAACAACCCTAGGAGGTAGGTATTATTATTGTCCCCATTTTACAGATGAGGAAACTGAGGCAGAGACTTGCCCAGTCATACAGCTAGTAAGTGTTTGAGGCTGTATTTGTCTTCAGGTCTTTCTGACTCTTAAGCCCAGCTCCGTTTTTAACTGTTACACCTAGCTGTAACACCCTTACTGGAGATAGTTGATATAAAGATTTTTTTTCTCAGTAGTTCAGTACTTGTCCATTCTTATCCTAGACAATTTAATTTTATGCAGAAGCTTTTAAATTTCATTTCATCAGTATTAGCTTTCATTTTGTAATTGTCTCTACCCCTTATTTGGTTAAGAACTCACCTTTGATCTCTATCTGTAATTCTCTTTAAATTTCTTATGATATGATCCTTAATATTTAGGTTTCATCCATTTTGAATTGATTATGTAATATATAAGATTTTGGTCTAAGCCTACTTTCTTCCAGACTGCTTTTCAGTTTTCCTAGCAGTTATTCTCAAACAGGAAGTTCTTTCCCAAGTTATTTATTGTACATTTGATTATTGCATTTATTTGACTTTTCTTTGTCTAGGCTGTTCCACTGAACTACTTTTCTGGGGTTTTTTAGACAGTACCAAATGGCTTTTATGATCATTGTTTTGCCTTTATAAGGTCTCCAAGTGCTAATCCTCTTCTTTTTTACTGCCTTTTTTTCATTACCCTAATAAGTCTAGATATTGGTTCCTCCAAATGAATTTTATTATTTTTTCTACCTCCAAAGAAGTGCTTCTTTGGTAATTTGGCATAGCACTAAATCTGTAAATTAACTTTGGTAGTATTGTCACTTTTATTATATGGCAAGGTCCAGCCATGAACAGTGAATACCCTTTAGGTTATTTAAGTTGTACTTTATTTCTTTAAGGAGTTTTCTAATTGAATCTGTAAAGGTATTGAGAGGTATCTTTTGTAGATTGGCTTCCAAATAGTTTATGCATTTTGTAATTATTTTGTCCCAGACTTACTCTATTATTGCCCTCCTTTACATTGTTATTCTCTAGAAAAGCTATTGATTCTCATGGGTTTATTTTGCAGTCTGCAACTTTGCTGAAGGGATTAATCTTAATTGGTATCTGCTGATTATTTCCTAGGATTTTTCTGAGTAAATTTTCATGTTATTTTTTAAAATTGCAGTCTGTTTCTGGAGTGGCTTGGATATAGTTTTGCCTTAGGGCCAGAGGAAAGTTTAAGTACCTTCTAATCTTAATATTCTGTTCATAGGATCGTAGATTTAGAGTTAAAGTAGTTAAAAATAGGGCAAGGAGAATGAACTAGATTTGGATTGCCTTTGGGAAATCCCACAGCTGACCTCCAACTTCCCTCTGGAAGCAGAGGTCAGTCTTTATAATACTAAGTAGCATTCTATCAGAGTCGCTTTATGGTATCAAGATGTGGAGTACAATTTTCTCCAAGGAGCAAATAAGTGTGTTACACAGAGCCAGCAGAGTTACATGGTCTGTGTGAGCAGGCTGCCGCTTACAGCCAGTGACAAAGAGTAGGAATGAAAGACACGTGACGGAAGAAAAGATGTGCTGTGGTTATATAGAAAAAATGAGGGATGACAAGTAGAGAGGATTTCAGAGAGAAGGAAGGATAGGGTTGTGACTTGTATAGTTGGAGGAATTTCATTTGAGCTTATAAGGGACATCAGGGATCACTTAGTTCACCCCTTTTTTATCAATGAGGAATCTGAGATCCATGGAAGTTTAAGTTTATTTGAGTAATAAGTAGCAAAGTCAAGGCTCTAGCCTAACCAGGGCATTTAAGTCTCCAAATCTAACATTCTTTATTTCTACATCACTATGCTGTCTTTTGTTGCATTGCTGTATTTCTAATTTGAAAAGAAAATGTGCTTTAATTGAAAATAAAAAATTATCTGGCTTAAGTGTACCAGAGATTTTGAAAAACCATCACTGATATCTGCTCACAGTGCTTTTTATTTGCAGCAGACACATAGAACTGGTTACTGGGAATACGTGGTGTATTTTGAAATTATTAATAGCTAGCATTTATATAAAAGTTATATTGATAGCTTTATATAGTATATAATTTAACATTAATATAATCAACTATAAAGTAGAAATATATTTATAGCATATAAATATCATATATTTATATAGTTTTAAGGTTTGCAAAGCATTTTCTGTGTATTATATCCTCACACCAAATTAGGGAAGAAAGGGTATGTATCCCGGTGTTTTGAAAGTGAATCTGACTTGAATTGGTTGTGTGGCCAGTTAGGTGGAACAGTAGATAAAGCGGTGCACTTGGAATGAGAAAGACCTGAGTTCAAATTTACCATTAGACACTTAATAGCTGTGTGACCTTGAGTAAATCTTTTAACTTTGATTTGCTAGTTTCCTTATGTGTAAGAGGATGGTAATAACAGCACCTACCTTGTAGGGTTTTTGTGAGACCCAAATGAGGTAAAGTTTGTAAAGCTTTTAGCACAGTGCTTGCCACATGGTAGGTAGGCACTACATAAATGTTAGCTGTTATTACTGTTACTACTTGGCACATAGTAAGGACTCAGTAAATGCATACTGATTTGAATTGGCTCAAATATCAGTTCCCTGTAGAGATTCCCAGCTTTCAAACCATTCTAGTATTCCATTGAATTTTTTGATTTGGGGAATCCACCCACCATAAGTGAATCTCAAGCCTATTCAGATGGTTTAGATTTCTAAATTTAAAGGTTTAAAGTGAGCTGGCTATACTTGTCCTTGGCTTAAGTGATAGACTGAAGTAACGCTGGAGTTGTGCCAGATTGCTTCGTTATAATCTCATCTCATAAGAAGCTAAATTGTTTTAACATGATCTGGTGGTGATTTTTTTTTTAACTCCTAGGAATTTGGAAGTTCATTTTGGCACATAAAATGGATGAGTCCAGAAATGAGTTAGTGATTTTAACAATATAGTCATGGATTTTGTGCCCAAAATAGCTTTTCATCGAGAAGGCAAGGATCCATTGGGGGAATATACGCATTCATGAAGATACAGTAATGCTGCTGTTTAAATTTGGCCCAGTTAGCGTTCTTCTGTCAACGTTCAAAATCAGTTTCTTCAGTCCTATTGTTTGCGTCATGAAATATCCCAGAAGGCTTTTAAAAAAAAATTAACTGGTTGCTCTTTTATAAAAGACTTTGAAGATAAAAAGCACTCCTAAATTTTATATAAATACATTTATTCCACTTTGCTTTGGCATCAACACTGTTATCTAATAATTAGCTTTAGATGGTTGTCACTTAGCTCTTTTCATCTATCTTTTGGGGAGGAAATGGGTGGGTGACAACTGGTATTTAAGCTAAATTTAAGCTTACAGAGACTTGCTTTGGATTACATGCTGTTTTGCTCCTTCCTTTCTCCAGATAATGTAACTCCCAAGGAGTTGTGCTGTCAGTCAAAATGGTAACCTCCAATGAATTAGATCCCAACTCTTTAATTTAGTTGTCTGGATTTTCCAGGAAAGTGGGTATTCTAGAGTCATGGGCAAAGGTAGTGAATGAGGTGGTTCATTCCTCTCAATCCTAATGCCCCATTCCTTTGTAACAATCAAGTGTACTGCACCTAAATTTTAATTTCATGCCAAGAATTGGGCTTTCCCAGGCTCTGTGTTTCAAAATCAGAGTGGGTCCAGTTATATATTAACAGCTGAAAGTTGTGTAGCACCTTAATGTTTACAAAGCATTTTTTATTAAGAGTCAGTTGTGGTGTGGTGACAGGAAGCGCTTGTTCAACAGAAGACTTGAGCTCGAATACTTTCTCAGATGCCTCGTTGCTGTTAAGTCATGTCTGACTCTTTCATGACCCCACTTGGGGTTTTCTTGGCAAAGATGTTGGAGTGGTTTGCCGTTTTCTTCAACTCATTTTACAGATGAGAAACTGAGGCAAACAAGGTTAAGTAACTTGCCCAGGGTCACACAGCTAGGGAAGGTCTAAGACTGGATTTGACCCCAGACCTGCTGCACTATCCTGTGTACATTGTACACACACACACACACAAATGTATGCTTATACACAAACAACTGTTACATATATGACATTTATATGTTATACTTATATTATTATAGTAGTATATAACAAATATGTAACAATAATTTGTAATACTTAAATTTATAAGTGTACTTATAATTATATAATAAATCACATGTACATATATTATATGTAACATACTATCTGTAGCGTCGTTACTATGGACTGATTTTCATTGAGACCACTCTTTGGCTTGCCTTCCAATTTACAGTGCTTGCTCTTAGGTCATTGCCTTTTCGTAGGTTTATATGCCTAGCATGCCTTCTCTCCCTTTCTTTACACGTTGAATTCCTAATCATTCTCTAAAGCCCCTCTCTCTAAAACTATTTGATCCCTTGCTTGGAAATGTCATTCCCTTTTAGACCTCTTCATGGCATTTGGTTTTGCTTCTCTCTAATGCACTCCTTTAGACTGTAAAATTCCTGGCATGAATAGCTATCTTGTGTGGGTTTCTTATCTCCCTATGAGACTGTAAACTTTTTGAACCTAGAGATCATGTGTTATCTGATTTTATACCCTGTGCTCCCCAGGACTTTTTAGCATAGTACTCTGTACACAGTAAATGCCTGAGATGTTATGATGATGGTGATGATTTGTACTGTTAATCGTAAGCTCATTTCAAGTGAATAAGCAGTAGCCATCGGTAGAAAGCTTTATGTATATTTGGGCAGTTAGGATAGCGTTAGGCCTAGATGGCCTATTCTGTAGCTTATTTCTTATTTCCTTTTTTTTTCCTCTTTTAAATCAGGAGAAAGACTTAAGACAGAGTAAGAAATATCAAACAGTTCACACACACACTAACCTCTTGGGGTTTGCTAAGCATTTGTAGAAAGTTTTGTTGAATGCCAGCTAACTGCCAACTATTGTTGTACTTTGCAGTTTGATATTATAAAAGTCATAGGAGCCATATGGGGGCCCAACTTGACATTTACTATCTATGTTACCTAGGGCAAGTAAATTCACATCTCAGGGTTCCAGTTTTCTTATCAGTAGAATGAGGAGATTGTGATATAGGGGTGGATGACCACTTCAGGTCCTTTTCACCTTCCAGTCTGTGATCTTGTATCTACCTAGTGTGCCGACAAGTTCAGTTTGGAAAACTGAATATATGATGATATATGGTATCATGTTGTGTGTGTTTGTGTGTGTGTTTGTGTGTGTGTAAACCAGATACATATATGATGAAACTAGGAAACAAAGACAGATACACATTTCAAAAAGCCTAAAAGTGGTAGCAAAGACTAATGACAAGTGCTGAGAAGAAGGAGGACCTGGACCATGCAGTCTAGCCAGATCCTGAGGGCAGGATGAGCTGCCAAAGACCATGTCATGGAGGAAACTTGGGAGCACAGACTCAGGAAAGAACTTATATCTGGAAACAGCTGAATATTTCTGTTACCTCCTAACTTTGACCAACTCACCTGTCCAAGCCAAGTACATTCTGCAACATCATATATCCAGGAGAACAGTTCCATAGAAGCAGATGAAACAGCCTGAACTTCTGATGTGCAGAAACTTTGGCCATAAGAGACAATCCTAAATTATTTTTCCAAATTCTGGCATCATCAGGACTTTCTGATATGAAAATCAGTTACCATAGAAACAAACTCATAGACAGTTAGGCTATTCCAAAATTAGACTATTGTTTCTTGGAAACTGCACTTGTTAAGTATTTTAGGTCTATCTTAAAGAGATCCTCTTTCCTTCACCCTGTACTCAATACCTTTTGCCTTTTGGAGGAAGCTCCACAAACGTTTGTTGAAATTTAGTTTGATCAGTTTTACACCATAATCATGTTTTTAATAAGTATTTATTGCCTTCTGGCTTGACTAACTTCTTGTGACTCAAGAGAAAGGAAGCGCTGGACAGGGTAGATCACATCTGTTATATGTTAATTACTTTTAACTTTTTGAATGAAACTTAATTTATAATTCCGGCTAAGCCATCTGAAGTTGTTTGCCCTTTGGCACATACTATACTGCATCTTTTCACTTTGCTGCAGGTTTGGGAAAAGTGAAACCCAGTATTTCAGATGATTATATCTCAAGTCATTAGAAAATGTGACTTAACTCTCATATTTAAATTTAGCCCAACCCCTGTATTTTTCATATGAGGAAATCTCAGAGCGGTGAAATAAATTGGATGACTTTGAGTTTCGTTAACTCAAGTAAGTATGGATCAGATATCTGTAAATTTGTATGGGATAATTTTTAAAATGGCCTGAAATGCTTTCTGGAGTTCATTTGCAAATCTGTTTTGATTACATAGATTTTCATTATAATCTGAGTGGTTAAACAAAAGGGAAGATTATTAACTCCAAGCCTGTCTTTCAATTAGCTTTTATTTTGGTAAAAGAATAAGTCATCATGGAAAATACCCCTTTGCAAAGATCAAACTAGTAGATAGCAGGATGAGGAAGACAGGACTGGACAGAGACAGTCTGGTATATTCCCTCTAAGGGGAATTAAAAAAGAAGACAGTTTGACTTTATCACACTTTTCATCCCACTCAGGTTTTCTTGGCTTAGCTTGTGGTTTATTTCTTACCCAACGTACCTGCCGGACTGGTTTTTATAAACTGATGCTATCAGTGGTTTGATATATTTGTCTATTGTGACCTTCCGCATGGTACCCCTGTTAGGCCAGTTGTCCCCAAAGCTGCGGCTGTGATGTAACACCAAAGGGTATATGACCAACCAGTTGGAGGATGGGAAAATGAATTGTGTCCCACCTTCCTAGTGGTAATAAATTCTGGGCTTGTCTCCAGCATAGCTACCTGTGCTACCTTTTTCATCCATTGTTGCTCAATTCTTTCCCACTCACACTCCTATGGTTGTACCAGATGTCAGCCCCTCAGGGCCTTTATAACCTAATTACAACCAAGGCACAGTTGTAAATTTCATGTCCTGCCCCCATGATTACTTGCAGACTGGGGAGGTCCATGCTCCTCCAGGGACAGGCAGCCCCTGATGGGTTTCTGCCATCATGCATCTCACTACCATAAACTTATTCCCAAGTCCACCAGTCTTCCAGATTTACTTGTTACATCCAGGGCACTACCATTTGCGTCAACCAACCTTGAGTATCATCCTTGACTACTCACTACATCTTATTCCATATCATAATTTTGGAGACCTTTCTATTAAAGATCATTAAGGGTAAGTTTATAAATGTCTTCCAAAGGAGAAACTCTCCCCTCCCCCACTTTGTTTTTCCTTTATTTGTACCCTACCCGCAGCTGCTAGTTTAAAAACAATTTTTACAACCATTTATTCTCTCTCCCCCTGTACTCCCCTCCCCTCAAATAACAAAACAAAAAGAGAACATAACAAATAGGCATAGTCTAGCAAAATAAAAATGAAAAATAAAGCAAAAAAAATATATGTCTCATTCAACATTTTTAAAATCACCTCTCTAGGCAGGATGTGGGAGGTGATTTTCATCTTCAGTCTTCTGGATTCACAGTTAGATCCAAGTTCTCTCTAAATTGTTTTTCCCTACACTATTACTCTCTTGGTCCTGATCATTTCACTGTATATCAGTTCTTAGAGGTCTTCCCATTAATCCATTCCATTCATATCGTCTAACTTTTTAAAAGCTGTTTCCCTAATAGATGCTTACCCTCTTAATTTCCAGTTCTTGGATACTACAAAGAGCCCCCCTTTCTCTATATATGTATGTGTATAGTATATATGGGTCATTTTCATGATTCTTTGATCTTCCCTCTAGAATGTTTATGTATTTACTTTACTTTTATATACATCTCTTACATATATTTATGTGCATGTACCTTCTCATTGGTCCTTGAGGCGAGGGGCTGTTTCTTTTTTACCATTGCATCCCCAGCACATAGCGTGGTATTTGCAAGCATGACAGGGACTTTCTCAGTGGTTATAAAAACAAGCCCCAGGAGTAGCACATGATGAGGATTTGTAGAAGGTAACTATACATGTATCGTAGCTAAACAATGACTGTGAAAATGAAAAATCACCTTTGAAATTCAGTTCAGCAGGCTTTTAAAATTATTATTTATGTATAACATCCAGTTTTTAGAAAATTTTGAGTTTAGAATTCCCTTTCCCTTATCCAAATTTCAACAGGCTTTTAAAAACAAGTGTCTGTTATATGCCTGCTTGGTGGGTTCAGTGGATACTGTCAGGCCTGGAGTCAGGCAGGCCTGAGTTTAAATCCAGTCTCAGGTATTTGCTAGCTGTGTGATCCTAGGCAAGTCACTTAACCCTGTTTGCTTCAGTTTCCTCATCTGTAAAGTGAGGGGTAGAAGGAAATGACAAACTTCTCTGGTATCTTTGCCAAAAATATTTCGAATGGGGTCACAAAGAGTCAGATATGACTGAACCACAAAAATTATGTGCCAGATGCTGGGCTAGGGATACAAAAGCAAAAAAAAGAAATATTCTCCTTCCCTCACAGAGCTTAACTTCTACTTTTATTCTGTTCGGGGGAAACAACGTTTAACCAAATATATGCAAAGTGGTTGTGGGGGAAGGACTCAGGAGAGGCCCTTGTTCAGAAGTGCTTGGGCTGAGTTTTATTATCCCAAGTAAAAGGTTTCCTCAACAGTATAATGTCTTTTTCAAATATGGTTCCACTCCTGATTAGTCTGACTTGTGTGTTTTCTACTGGCTGGAATCCAGATGTAAGATACTTTTGGGGGGGTGGCATAAATCTCTGCAGAAAGTTCTCCAGTGTTCTGTTATTGGCGGATGTATTTAGGAGAAATGCCAAGATTTAAGATTTCATTGCTCCCTATAAAACTGTGGTCTCCAAGGAGGCCCTGGCATGAGCCCTAGGAAGGGGAGGATGGGAAGATGGATACTATCCTACCCTGCCCTCCTCACTGCAACCAATTACAGGGCTGGTTTCCAAAATTTCCTCCTCCCTTCACCCTGCCTTCTGGCGCCTGTGCAAGCTCCCAAGCCCCCCCCTTCTGTTTCAGGCTTGGTGCCTACCTCCTCCTTCCCTTCCCTCCCCCATAACTGAAATTAGGTTGACTTTTCACTTTAGTGTCATGCTCACACAGCCCCTTATAATTTAGTATTTTAATTATCTGTGTGCTTTATCTCCTTATTCGGTCACAATAGTGGACTTACCTAACTTTTCTATTTCTTGCATCAGTCATTTAGCGAGCTTTTTTGAAGGGTTTGCTAGGCAGCTAGCTAGGTAACCCAGTGGATAGAGCTGGACATGGATTCTGGAAGACCCAAATTCAGATTCTGCTCCGGGTACTTACTAGCCCTGAGTAGAAGTCTTTTGGCTTCCTTCTGCCGTATTTGTAAAATGGAGAATGATAATCACCCCTTCCTTAGGGTAGTTGCTAGGATCAAATGAGATATGAATAAAGCACTTTATGAACCTTAAAACACTATATAAATGCTATATGTTAGATTTTCCTTCTTTCCATCATTTTTTCTTTTGTGTGCAAAAGTAAAGTAGGTGTGCTACTAATTGGCTAAGACTCGGATGTGTGGGCTTCCCAATCATTCATCTACATTCATGCAGATGTTTCCTTTTAAAAGTTGCAGTTTTGGGGACAGGTCATGGGTCATGAAAGGTCTGTTGCTTTATGTTTTGATACTATCTGTGTCCTGGGTAAAGGGTGAGATGGGGCTAGAGGTGAAAGTCACTTTCCTATACCATTAACCAACTTACAAACTCTGGATGCAACAGTTGAATTCGGCAAACATTTATGGAAGGCTGGACTGTGCAAGTCCTCAAGGAGCTTACGGAAGCTCATATATTAGAACCCCAGCTATTCAATTTTTCTGCCAAGTCAAAGCTGTCAAAACTCTTGTCCAGTAGCAGCATGACTCACTTCAGGAATAAATAAAATACTTCTCTAGTGTGGAGTGGGGAGGGACAGAGGGAGACAGTTCAGAATTTAAAATGTAACCAAAAATATTTTAAAAGAATAAATAAAATATGTTAATAATAGCTATTATTTGTTGTTATTCAATTGTTTCATGTTTCATGTCTGACTCTTCAGAACCCCTTTTGGGGGGTTTTCTTGGGGGGTTTCCAAACACTGGAGTGGTTTGCCAATTCCTTCTCCAGCTCATTTTACAATGAGGAAACTGAGGCAGATAGGGTTAAGTGACTTGCCTAGGGTCACACAGCTAGTAAGTGTCTGAGGCAGGATTTTTACTCAGGTCTTCCTGACTCCCGGCCTGGCACTCTTACCTATTTTACCACCTAGTTGTTCCCAGCTACTTTTTGTATAAGGTCTATCTGGGCAAGGGGTGAAGAGCCTTCAGGTTCAAGGCTACATGTGGTCCTCTAGGTCCTCAGCTGAAGTCCTTTGACTGAATCCAAACTTCACAAAAGTGTTCACAGAAATTTGGATTAAGTTAGAGGGCTGCACTTGAGGACCCAGAGGGCCACATGTCCTCAAGGCCAAAGGTTCACTACCCCTGGTGCAGGGCACTAGTGCTAAATTGCTTAATCTCACTTGATCCTTATAAAAAGTCTGGGAGGTAGGTGCTATTATTATTTCCATTTTACAGTAGAAGAAACTGAGGCAAACAGAGGAGTTTGTTGTTCAGTTGTGTCCAACTCTTCATGACCCTGGCATGAAAACCCCTGTAGGAGTTTGCGATTTCCTTCTCCAGTAGATTAAGACAAACAGAGGTTAAGTGACTTTCCCAAGATCACACAGCTAGTGTCTAAGGCCATGTAGCAGCAAGGCCCCGGGAATATACAGGAGGGCCTGCTGTATAGGTTCTTAGATCTGCTTTTCTAAAAAGAAAGAAATTTTTGAGGGGTCAACAATCACTTTAATTAAACACATATACCAACTCAGAAAATATAAGCGGTTCAGAAATAAAGACCAACAGACAGGACTTCCAACTGCCTGACCATAAGCAGCTCCTTAGTGGCTTCCCAGAGTCTAGACTGGCCAAAGAAACACTTCTAGTGAGTAAGCCCCAAAGTAAAACCTCACCTCAAAGTTTTTATACATTTTTCAGAGCCAGAAGGCACGGCCCTCTGACTTAGTGCCTCAAAAGAAACTAACAAAAGATACTGAGGCCTATAACTCTTCCCCCACCTACCATTAACTTTACATTAACATTCCAGGCCAGATTTGAATTTAGGATTTCTTGATGTCACACCCAGTGCTCTACCCACTGTGCCATCTAAGAACCTACTTTTCCTGGGATTTCTGCAGAAACCTTATAGTAAAGTACAGAAGAAAACTGTGTAGTATGGCCTAGTTTTTCCTGTTGTTCACAACTCCTTCATGGGACAAAAAGAGGAGTCCATGGGAGGAGGGGAGGAGAAAATACACACACACATACACATAGATATATATGTATATTCATATATGTGTAGGCATGTGTATATTTGCATATCTCCCCCATTTCTTGAAGAGGCTTTGGAAAGCAAAGGAATTGAAAGATTTCAGCACTCTCTCTGAATGTGAGATATTTGTAAAGTGCTTTACAAACCTTAGAGCACTACTTATCATTATTGTTACTGTGTTCCATCAACCCAGTAAGTCATAACAAAAATCTGTTTGTGAGTAGCAAATTAGTAGATGTGTATCCTTAATAGGTTACTGTGTTTCCCTGAAGGCTGCTGCTCTTATTAAGGCTTATTAGTGTTAAATTCTGTTGTGTCCATGCTGCTAATTGGACTTTTAAACACCTCTTTGGATAGGTTAAAAACTCAGTTCAAATTGAGTATCTGTTACTTACAAGACCTTGTACCATGCAAAGAGGAAGATAGATAAGATAAACAGAAATGAATAAGATACAAAGTGTCTTTTGGAAAGAATTCCAAAATCTTTAAGAGAAGATGAAACTTGTATATAAATAACACAAATTAAAATAAGGAAAATAAAGTGAAGCTTCAGAGGGAGGGCTGCTTTTGTCTCTGGAAGATCAAAGTTGGCTGCTTGGAGGAGGTAACATTTAATCTAGTCCTTGGAAAAATCATTGAGATTTGTAAAGGTATGACTTAGTGGAAGGAGTATTTGACTGTTTGAAGGAGAGACAGTTTGGTAAGGTAGTAGATAGAATACTGGTCTGGGAGTCAGGAAGGCCTAAGTTCAATCTTGCCTCAGAGAGCCTCACTAACTGTGACTCTGGTCAAGTCACTTAACCTCTATCTGTGTCAGTTTCTTTTGTCTTTAAAATGAGAGGTCTCTGCCAACACTGTTATCTGTGATCCTACAACCTAGATTCAGATTCTTTCTCTAATTAACCATCCAACTGTCCCTTCCTTGCCATGGGCAAAATCACTTAAGGCACCTCTCTGAGGCTCACTTTTCTCATCCATAAAACAGGAATGTTGTATGGCAAATATGTTACATCCTTGGGTTTTGAGGAAGAGGAAATAAGATAATATGTTTAAATAAAGCACTTTGTGGGCTCTTAAAGGCTTAAAGCTCAAGGACTGATTATAACCACAGCCTGGACATGGGCATGTAGCAGGGGAATCATTAGATTGAGAACTGAAGAACCAGTACAGTCATGGGCTTAATTTCCAAATTCTTGGTGGACTTGAAGATGTTTCTATTACTTATGGACTGTGTATGTCCTTCCTGGAAGAAACATCTCTCATATTTTTAGTTTCATCATCTTCTTTTTAGTTTCACATTTAAACTGTACCCCTGGTATCATCCTCAAGGGCTTAGAAAGTGGGGAGAACAAATACTGCATAGTCTTTTATCTTAAAGGGGCAAATATCATGAAATCCCAGTTTATTTTTCCCTCTTGGGTTGTGTGGAATGGGAGAAAACGACACTGTGTTTTGTTTCTGCCAAGCTGGCCCACACCAAGAGGTCAGTTTTCTTCCTCTTCCCATCCCCCTTTTCCTTTAGGGACTCTGTTTTGTGTTTAAATAAACAACATTTGCTGCATTAATTCAGGACCACTCAGTGTTCTTCCAAAGAGAAGAACACAGTATTTGTGGCTCTCTATGCTCCATCCTTGTCAGGTTCTATCTTTTGGAAAAGGGGAGTCTGAAAAATGAAAAGAAGGTTGAGGAATAACCAGGCCTTAAGTACATGTGGTACTTCACAATTTAGGGAGACCTTTGACCTCCCTTATCTCATTTGATCTCTGGTGTGAAGGAAGTAAGCAAGGGAAAGACTTGCCTATGTGTCTGTCGTAGAATTTGAGAGTTGGGAGGTGTGCTGGTAAATGTTTGCACCAAATAGATCTCTGTGCCCCTCCCCCCACATGCATACAGTTAGCCCTTCCACATTGTGACTTTCCCCATCACATATATTGATATTATGGGTCATCATTGGAAATTTAATGGGGATTTTTGGAGAGTTTTGTGGAAACTGCAGACAACATGAGGCTAGCTGACAACACAGAAAAAATTTAGAAATTCAGAAATATATTGATATTATGGGTCATCATTGGAAATTTAATGGGGATTTTTGGAGAGTTTTGTGGAAACTGCAGACAACATGAGGCTAGCTGACGACACAGAAAAAATTTAGAAATTCAGAAATGCATAAAATATATGTATAATATCAACCCATATTTTACTATAAGTTCTGTAAACACTCCATAAAAGAAAAAGAATAAATTCAGACTTTTTTTCTTATACGAAAGGAGGGCCAAAAGATTTTATGACATTTTCCAGGCTGCCGCACCCTTAACCCCCTTGATGTGAAAGGGAGAACTATATATATGTATGTGTGTGTATATGTACATATATGCATGCATATGTATACATGTCTGTACACACAATATGAATATGTGTATATACATGCATACATACAGGACACACTTTAAAATTAAATCTTCGCTTTTCAAATTTTCTCCTTCACTTTTTAGAAGTCTAGACAATCGACAAAACAGTCAGCTAAGTCCTGGTTTGTAGCAGTTGCCAGATTCCAAGGTCTACATGCTTACCCTGAAATTTAACTATTGAAGAACCTGTTTCAGCTGACTCTGGAAAACCCCTGCCCCTAATCCAACTCACAATGAAATGAATCCCACTACATCTTGCTTTTTATGGAAGCCTTCCAGGGAGGGGGAACCCACACCTCTTGAGGTAGCCCATCTTCATTAGGTAGCCCTCATCATTTCCTCTAGCATCAAGCCTACATTTGTTCTATGGCAACTTAAATGCATTGTTCCTTTTGTTGGTGAGTTCTTTTCAGTTATGTCCAACTCTTTGGGACCACATTTGGGATTTTTTTGGCAAAGATACTGGAGTGGTTTGCCATTTCCTTCTCCAGCTCATTTTGCAGATGGGGAAACTGAGGCAAACAGGGTCACACATCTAGGAAGTGTCTGAGGCCTGATTTGAACCCAGTCTGACTCCAGGCTGGCACTCTATCCAGTGGGCCACCTAGCTGTCTTTCTATTTTTCCTGATTTTTCTCTTTGAGAACAGACCAGATGAATTGAATCCCTCTTCCACAGGACAGCCCTTCTAATACTTGGAGACCCCTATCATTTTGTCCTGAGTCTTCAGGTCTTCTAGAAACCCTTTGAAGTTTGGGAACATGTCTTACAGTGGTTTTATAATTCCTTCAGTGCTTTTAGAAAGTACTGTGTATATTATATATGCTCTGTAAATGCATTCTGATCTTTGCCATTGTATACTCTGTCTGGTAATATTTGATGAAGATAAATATAAACACATGGGAGTAGTTTAGGGCTTAAGGTCCAGACAGCATAGGAGGTAGTGAGGGGTTTTCCTGTATGTGGATTCTCTCCTGCTGTGCCTTATACCGAGCTTTGTAGTTGGGTGGCTTAGGGATGACGTCTCAAAGATTAGCTTGGAAACCAGATTAAAATGTAGTCAAAAATATTGAACTAAATAAACAATGTAACAAAGCATAAATAGCTTTCATTTATTTTTTGATCAGTATCCTTTTATAGGGTTTGGTGCTTCTTTTGGTATTTGAGTTTGATGTCCTGTCTTCTCTCAAAACCTTAAACCTACTGCACTCTGAAACTGGGACTCCAATGGGCCCCTACCAAGGTCTCCTCTGGACACTCCTGGCTTTAGAGCGATTATCAATAGTAACTCTTGCTGTTTCCCACCCAGGTTCATGTCTTTCTTTCTTTTGGCCTCATTAAAGGGGCCATGCCCTGGGTACTTCTTAAGCAGGCTTATTCAATGGGCGTTGCCTCACCCTAAGTGAGTACCTGCAAAGACCTTGGCCTAAAGGGCCCAAGTTCTCTCACTGCATCCTGGGTCATCTCCAGTCATCCTGATGAATATCTGGTCACTGGATCCAGGTGACTCTGGAGGAGAAGTGAGGCTGGTCACCTTGCACAGCCATCCCTCACTCAAAACAAAGTCAAATGCAAGTCATGCCATCATTTTTCTGATGGCATGGTCTTCTTCAGCAACGAAGGATGAACACAATCACAATCCATTGGCTTAGAGGACAGAGCACTGGATTTGGAGTCCAGGGAACCCACATCTGAAGACATTTACTAGTTGAGTGACTGAGGAAAGTCATTTCCGATTCTCTGTGGCCCCATTTGGGGTTTTTCTGGCAAAGATACTGGAGTGGCTTAGCCATTTCCTTCTCCAGTTCTTTTTACAGATGAAGAAGTTGAGGCAAACAGGGTTAAGTGACATAGCTAGTAAGTGTGAGGTCGGATTTGAACTCAGTTCCTCCAGACTGCAAGTTGGGCACTCTATCCACTTCACTATTTAACTGCTTCTCCTTATCTGTACAGTGAGGATAATGACCACCCCTAACTCACAGGTTATTTGAGAGAATCATTGAGGTTAAGATTTACATGCTTTTCAAACCTTAAAGTGCTATGTAAATACTGGTTGTGTAATTGTTGATTGTTAACTAAAGATGCTCTCTTATGGCTTGTCAGCCTATAGATTATCTAAAGAACTTCCCTTCCCGAAGATAAAATAAGACAGCATGGTATCCACTGTAGTGTTAACAGATAGAAAACTCATGTCTCTTTCCCGTCAGGAAAACTTGAACTCAGATAGTGCCTCTGACATAGATTGACTGTGTGTGAACCTGGACAAATCATTTGAATCTCTCAATGCCCCAGGCAGCTCTCTTAAATTATAAACTGAGAGAAGGTAGTGATCTTCATTGGTAAAAGAGTATAGAGTTGAGATCCCTGTAAGCAATGTGGTAGCTATCTATTTAAGTAAAGGATTTAGGGGAGATATTTCAAAACTGACTTCCATAAATTTTTGGAAAATTCCACATTCCTCTGCCCCTCTTGGGAGGATATTACCTTTCCCACTTTAGGTCTGTTCTGTCATTGTGAACAGCTGATGGTTAGGGAGACATCCCAGGTGGCAGAGGAAAGCCGGCCTGGCATTGGAAGTTTGCCATAGAAATTCCATTACCAGGGCAGTCAGGAGTGATGCATGATGCATGCCATGACTAGTGTTTTACTCAGGCTTTTCTCCTAGGAAGATGACACAGAGGTTCCTTTTTGTATCTTCTTAGTGAACCCTTGAGCAGCATGATTGATGAAACTGATGAAACTGATGAAACGTGATTAAAACATTCCAGTGAATGATCATCTTAACTGTTAGGCAGAGTAACATGCAGATAAAGCATTCGGAGCCAAAGTAACTAACCAGTTAACTGAATGAATAATTATATAACTAAGTAAATAACTTAATACTTAACCTGAGGCCACATAGGTAACTACAGTTATTTTGGTCTTTTACTTACATTTAAGCACCCTCCCTCTTTTAAAAAGAGCCAAATAGATGTAGCTGGATGTGGAAATTAATCTTGAATTAAATATGTCCTCTTAATTTCACATCAATTTGGAGATGATTTCTCCCTGCTCAGCTTTAAGGATAATTGGTTCGTGGTTATAGAAATGGTTCCTGGTGTAGAAATAATTTGTCTGGAGCAGCTTCAGAAGTTAATGAAAGTAATCAAAGAAAATGACAGGAGTCATTCATGTGGAAATAGAAGAGAGGGACATTGGCCTGTGAAGTGTTGCCAACAGGGAATTCTGGGTTTTAGTGCCCATTCCTTTCCAAAATTTTTAAAATTATTTGTTGTACATATGGATGAGAGAATTAAAAGGCAGGTGGGAACATATCTAAAGCTTTCCAAGTTTAAAAATTTGATCTCACAAAGGAAATAGAACCAGGGTCTCTAACTTTTCCCCCAGAATCTACCTGGGGGGTTAGGTTGTGAGGGAAGTACTAGTTTGAGCTAGATTTCTCTGTTTTTTAAATGTTTTATTGGCACTTTTTTAAAAAGGTGACAACATTGTCACTTCTTAACATCTATCCCTCCCTCTTGTAACAAAGAAAAAAGTTAAGCAAAGTAAATAACCAGGTTTGGCAGCATTTCTCCCTGCTTATATGCTGCTATCTTTCCACAGAGAAGATCTTGTTCTATCAAGTACTCTCCCAGAGGTCCATGGAATCGTGAGTGCCACAGCAGAGGGAGGCCCCAAGATAATCTGCTGACTTGGTTCAGTTTGAAGGTTGGCTGGGCATATCGAGGGACTTTACCATTAAAGCATACACCTGTTACTCTCAATAAAAGCCTGTTGGTCAACTGGAGCATGAAAAAGAACGAAAAATCACATTCAGAACTCCACAGAAAGGCATAAGCAAAGCTGTTGTAGTCAATTTTCACGTATGACTTTGTTCTGTATTGATTTTGTGTTATGGTAGGACAAGACACATGATAGAACTATGAAATGCAAACAAATAGAATAAATGTCATAAATCATAAGCTTGGAAAGGAATTTACAGGCCATTTAGTCTAACTCCTTCATTTTACACATAAAGAAACTGAGACCCAGACATGTTAAGTGGCACATAGGATTATTTTTGGGGGTAGGGAAGATGGGACCTGTATTTTCATCTGTGTAGGAATTCCCATTTCTTATGCACACCCATAACTTATCTGAAACTTAAACATCTTGGAGACACTAAGTGACTTGTCTAGAACCAGATCTTGTATGTAGAGTGCTTGTCAAATCCTTGTTTAGTATTTCAAGATTCAGGATTGCCTCCCCGCAAAACAAGATTCTTATCAGAGTAGAAAATTCATCTTCCCAGCCTTAATTTAGACTGTTCTAGTTTCTTTTACTTTTATGATAAAAAATTCTGAGATCCTCCAGTCTTATTATAATTTTCTGTCTTTCTATCTCTTCCTTAGGTCTTACTTGTCCTATATTTGTTCTTGGTGTTTATTTGGACCTACGCCTTTCAGTACTTTCTCAGACCTGACTTCTCAACTGGTGTTCAATGAGATCACCAATCCCTGTCCCTCATCTTTTCCCTACATATCCATAATTGGGGTGTGCTGCAGCCAGCTGGACCCCATCTGCCTCCTACCTTCTGAGGTGAGGACCCTGCCTCGTGCCTGAATAGATTCAGGTTTGAGCTGCCTCCAGCACACCCCTATGCCAATCCCTCTCTACACATACCTTTGTATTTTTCTTTTTTTTCTCCTGCAGTAGGGGTAGATGGGCAGCAAAGAAGGATAGTGATAGGATGCCCCCCCAAAAAAAGTAGCAAGAAAAGGTCACTCAAGCATTTTTTTCTTTTCTGTTTTTTTAAATGGAGACAAAGCAACCAGAGGGATGGCCAAACAGGACAGCTTGGAAAACTGTTGGTTGCTTTTATACTTAAAAAGAAAAATAGGTTGTGTGTACATAAACAGAGAAGTGAAATTTCATGTGAAATCCTCTTTTTCTGTTCTCTTTTTTTGTATGTAAACGCTGATCAGATTTGGTTTCTTAAATTCAGAATAAAAATTAAAAAGAAAATATGTCCTTAATCTCCCCAACTTCTCAAATAGTTTGCCTCCTTAATTATTTTCATGTTTCCCTAATTTTCAGTCTCTTATCTATCTATCCTTATCTATTGGTTCCTTCCCTTCTGGTTGGAAAGAATCCTGAGTCTTTCTATCCTTAAAATAAAAGTCCCCTCAAGCAATCATCCCTTACCTCCCTCTTCATCCTCAAACTCTGAGGAAGAGGCAGCCTCTTTCTTTACCTCTTTTCCCTCTCCCCAACCCTGGGCAATGTGGTTTTTGACCTCTTCACTCAACTGAAGCTGCCCTCTGTAAGTTACCAGGAATCTCTTAATTACCAAATCTGATGGTCTTTTCTTGAAAGGCTGTTCTCCTTGACCTTTCTGCCTCATTTGACACTGTTGACCAACCTCTCCTCCTGGATACTCTCTCGTATAGATTTTTTTATCCACTGTTCTTATGTATTCTCTTACTTCACTGACTTTTTCATTCATGTAATGTTCCTTACTGTAGATCTACCTCAGGGTTGTAGCTTGGGCTATTTTCTCTCTATATATTTTCTCACTTAGTGATCTCATTAGCTCCCATGGGATTAATTATCATCCCTCAGCAGAAGATTCCCAGATCAAAATATCCAGCCCTAGTCTCTACTATTTGTTCAGTTGTGTCGGACTCTTCATAACTCTGTAGAGCATAACAAGCCAATACAGTCAGTCCATGGAGTTTTCTTGGCAAAGATACCGAAATGGTTTGCCGTTTCCTTCTCCAGTGGGTTAAGGCAAACAGAGTTTAAATCACTTGCCCAGAGCTAGCAAATGTCTGAGGCTGGATTTGAACTCAGGTATTCCTAACTCCAGGCCTAGTGCTCTCTCCACTGAGCCATCTAGCCACCTTTAGCAGTATTACTAACTGCTTATTGGACATTTTGAACTGGATATTCCATAGACATCTTTTTTTTGTTGTCCCTTTATTTTTAAAAATTACATTAATATATATGGAATAAGATAAGCATTTCTTTCCATCACATAGTATAATTAAAAAAGTTGATTGCCTGTGAAACTGCAAATCTACTTGCTGTAAAACTACTGCCCAGTTTGTGGTTCTTTCCAAATACACAACAAAATTATTATATAAAATCCTTCTTTTTCCTCCCTTTTTCCTACCCTCCTCCTACCTGCCCTATAGATGGCTACTATTAGACATAAATAAGTATATATGTGTATGTGTGTGTGTGTAAAACTATTCAATGCATACTTCTTTATCCTTTATGGTTAATTTGGGTATTTGAATAGTCAAAATAACAGCTTCACACAGTCATTCTTAAAACAGTATTGCTGTTACTATATAAAATATTCTCTTGGTCTGCTCATTTCACTTGTCATTTCCTGCAAATCTTTCCATGTTTCTAAGATCATTGATACCATTTCTTATAGCACAGTAGTATTCCATCACAATCATATATTACAACTTAACTTGTTCAGCCATTCTCCAATGGATGGGTGCACACGTGTCCAAAATAACTTAATATCTGCCCTTCTTTCTCCAAGCCAAACACCTTTCTGAGCTTAGCTGTTTCCATGGTTAACTTCTACTCCCTCCTCTTTGGATTCTTATTCTTTTTTTCCCTATGGCACAGCAATATAACAGTTTCACAGTTATTAAAATCATTGCCTCATTGAAGATTACCTACTTTATTTCCAATTTTTTCTATTACAAAGTGTCAGTATAGATATTTTATGCATATATGTGTGTGTGTGTGTATGTATGTATGAGCTCTTTTCATCTGTCTTGACCTTTTTGATGTATGCCCAGTAGTGATACAACATTTAAAGATATGGACAGTTAACTCTCTTTTCTAGTATCGTTTGAAATGTTTCCCAGAATGGGTCCGACCCATTTACGGTTCTGTTTATAATGTATTTGTTTTTTTCATCTCAGAACCCTTCCAGCATTTATCATTTTTCTTCTTAGTCATCATCAATCAGAACTTTAATGTTGTTTTAATTTAGATTTCTCTTATTACTGATATGGAACATTCTTTCATATGGCTTTTATAAATTGCATTTCTTTTTAAAAAGTTGCCTGTTCCTATTTTTTGCAGTGTCTTTTGTTCATATATATATATACGTATATATTTATATATTTGCATTAATGGAGTATCTGTCCATAAGATAAATTATTCTGTATTTTCTTATCTTTAAAATGGGAATTAGAAAGCCTAATGAAGATAAGTAGGTGATGCATCTTTACCTTAGGGATCTGTAACTTCATTAGGGAGGGTATTCCCCCTCTGTAAAGTTGGATTTTGATGGATGAAGTGTCTTAATAAATGTGTTATTATATAAATTCCACTGATATTTCACATAGAGTACTTTAAATGTGGTAAAGTGCTTTCCTGTAAGATTGTTATTTCCATTTTACAGATGATAAAACTGAGACTTGGAGCATTACGTGATTTGCTTCTGTTCAACAGCTAGTAAAGTGTCAGAGGTGACATTCAAATGCAGATCCCTTGACTCTATGTCTAATGCTTTCCCCCCATGCCACATCAATCTAGATCTCAGTATTGGGCATGTTAGAGAGTAAAGGGTTGAAGTAAGCTTGTCTTTCTCTATGCCAACCCTGCTTTTTTGTTATAGTCTGTTCCATTTGTTCCGTTCATAATTTGTAGCATCCCCTAGTTAAAGCCAAAGAGAAACTTAAGCTTAGAACGGGGATTGGGTTGAGTTCAGAGATGGCAGCCTATTATAACATTTTTACATGAGAGCCTTGTCTGTTGAGAAATGGGCTTTCCCGAACTGTGTCATCATCCCTTAGGGTGCTACCAGGCTTTAAGTCCCATACCTTGTGACTTTCTCTCCATCTCTCTCTGCCAGTGCCAGTGGTAGTATCCAGATGGGTGTACAAATAAAATCTGGGTAACTTTCCCAGAGGGTCTTTGAGATTCTACTTCTGCCACTTTAAAACCTAACTTTTCACTTCATATTTCTTTTGAATCTTTCTAGATTGTTGTGACGAAAGTAGCACTAAAATAATGTAAATAAACATCATTGAAATTCCCTTTTTGGGAATTCCCTTTTGGATATAGTTTAGAGACCTTTAACAGCAAATTAGAATTGACTGTATTGGAAAATCCCTTCATGGTGATAGCAGAGTTGGGAATTACCTTGATATAGGAATCAGTTGGTTATGATTAACCAAACTGTCTATGGATGATGTCAGTTGAGGTGTATTGACAGTTGTTATGAGAACATGGAAAAACATTTACTGTTTTGGGAGAGGAAAGAGATTGGAGACTTGTTTATCATAACAAGCTTATAGTCTATAATGTGACATGAAAAGAATAGTTGGGGGAGATATGGTAGCTGTCCTCAAGTGTTTGAAGGGCTTTCATGTGTGAGAGAGATTAGATCTGTTCTGTCGGACCCCAAAGGGTAAAACCAGGAGCAGAGGCTGGAAAATTGGGAAGAGCCATATTCAAGTTTGATTGATGTTAGAAAAAAACTTCCTAGTTGGACTTCCTAGCTATGCAGGAGTTCAGTGGATATTCAACTTAAAACCCTTTCCTTAGAGGTCTTCAAACAGAATGGTTGACTACATGTCAGGTATTTTGTGATGCCCAGTGCTGGTTAAACTAGATGACCTGAGGAGGTCTCTTAAAATTCCATTGTTGTATGATAGTTCCTATCTTTGTCCCAAAGTGGAATATATTGTTTCCAAAGGTAATGGATTCTCTTTTCCTGGATGTCTAAGCAGAAGAGAGATGACCACTTATTTGGGATTTTGCAGAGGGTATTGTGCAAATTGTCCAGGATCTCTTTGGCAGTCTGGTGAAACTTACAGACCCCTTTTCAGAATCATGACTTTAAATGTACCAGTAAAATACATAGGATTACAAAGGAAACCAAAGATGGGTGAAAATAAAGTTAACATATTTTTCCCCCATTCAAATACACGGATTCTCTGAAATCTATCCCTGGCCTCCTAAGGTGTCCGTGAGCCCTACATTAAGAATCCTTGTTCTAGAAGATCATTGGGAATCCCCTACTTTCCCAAAATGTGGTGATTTTGTGAACAGCTGCATATCTTGTGAACAAATGTGTATAAATAGGACAAGAAGCAATGGTGGGTTGGACTCGAGGGAAGACTAGCAGTGAAGTCAAGCTTCTGACACTTACTAGCTGGGTAACTCCAGTAAAGTCATAACCTTTTAGTGCCCTCAGGGAACTGGAATATTGAGGAGTTCTCCATGCCAGTGAAGTCACAGGTGTGGACCAAAAGAAATATTTGCTCTGTATTTTCTAGCCTCCATGTTAGGACATCTGATGTATGTCTGAGGAAGGATGTGCTTTTTAAAGTCTTTGTCCTTTGGGGACTGTTTCCAGGATGTATGGTTGCTATAAGTGCATGATGGGTCAATGAATAAGGACCTGGAAAAGCTGAAATTTGAAAGACGAGAATTTTCAGGCAGCTGTTAATACTGTTCAAAAGGGATTGATTATTCCCAGAAATATTTTTTGGTTAAACTTTTTTTTGGGGGAGAGGAAGGGAAGAAAAGGGGAATTAGATAAAGGGGGGACAAAGAGATAGTGGATAAGGCTATAGAATTTGTATAATAATTTAAGAGAAATAAAACTTTCCCTGTTAGATAATTTACTGTATAAGCTTTTAAAAAATGAATTATGGCCACTTGCTTACTACATAAATTCAGTCAGGTAAAGAGGGCTTGAAGTGGATTATTTTGGTTGAACATCTGCTGATCTGAATTCATGCTTTTAATTTAAGCTCTGTAAGAGCTTGGGGCCTCTTATACACTTTAAAAAAAACCCAACCGATTTAAATACAGAAGTGCGGCTACAGCTGTAGATTACTTCCTTTGCTGCCGAAGGCTTTATGAACATTGTACCATGAAAAGAAACCCAGGTCTTGTTACTTTCTGCTCTTAACTCAGGTCATGAAAATCACAATCCGTAGAGAGGAAGTTTTAGGAAAATTAAAATGTTAAGAATGATTTAACTTATCGTGATTTACTGGATACAGATCTTTTCTCCCTCTTTCAAAGAAAGAAAAATTAGGGGAAAAAACAATCCTGAAATTAAACCACTATTTGTTTCCATATGCTTTGGCTTCACTCTCCCATTGAAACTTCTTTTGGGAATTATTTGTAATTTGCACTTTAAAAAAAAAGAAAAAAACTGGTCTGCACTTGCTCCTTACTCAGAGCATGTATACAGAGAATGTATACAGGGCTCAGGAATGCTCTTGCTCATTGGTAGGAGATAACCACCAGGGAAATCAACTGCCCCAGTCTGGTTTGGTTTTGTTGTTTTGTTTTTTCAAATCATGAGTAACTTTAAGCTTACATTCCATAAACACAGCTCATGTTGCCCTTAATCTAATTTTTTGGGCCCTTCTCCTGCTGGTACTGATTAAAAATCAGGGCTTAACTTTTACCTTGGAAAAATTCTTGGCAGTATTTGAATCCTTTGGTCTTCGGAGAGGCATGTGAAGACGAAGTAAATAGTTTCTTGGCTTCCTAAAATTCCAGAAGCATTCTCTTGTCTTTTCAACCCCCCACTGCCAAATCAGATACTAAGGGCAGTGAGCTGGAGTGTCTGGAACTCCAGCATTTCCAGTTTCTGTTTTAGGTGTGGTTTAACTAAAAGTGATTAGATTTCCATCACCAGCCCATTACTTAAGCTGAAATGAGATTCTCTGTGATAATGGGCTTTGCAAATGTTGAAGCTCTATATAAACATCAGTGATGAGGGATAGTTGAGAAGAGACCTGGCTCTGGAGTCAGGACAGTCAGTGTTCTCAGACTCTCCCTTCTGACACAGTCCTTTTTTCCAGCTCATTTTACAGATGAGGAAACTGAGGCAAACAGGGTTAAGGCTGTATGACTTTATACCACTTAAACTTTCAGTACTCCAGACAATTTTTAAGACAGAGAAGGTGCCAGTGTGAATGGGGTGATGAATGGCAACAAGTTATGTGATGCCATTGACTCCAAAAAGGAGTACCGCGCAACAGTCCATGGGAATGATGTTTGATGAGCATGGGGTGGCAGCAAGGTAGAACAAATAAGGAGCTGTGAGGAAGAGGTAAAAGATGTCATAAAGCATGTATAATTAGAAAAGAAGATGGGCTGATCACTTGGTGCGCAGATATTATTCCCATTTTACAGACAAGGAAACCGAGGCTGACTTGTTTTGTTGTTCAGTGGTTTTTCGGTTTTGTCTGTGTCCAGCTCTCTCTGTGTGACCCATTTGGGATTTTCTTGGTAAAGTTACTGGAGTGGTTTGCCATTTCCTTCTACAGCTCATTTTACAGACAAGGAAACTGAGACATACAGTTAGGAGACTTGCCCAGGGTCACACAGCTACCAAGTGTCTAAGGTTGGATTTGAACTCATGACAATGAGTCTTGACTCCAGGCCCAGTGCTCCATCCACTGCAGGTGTCTGGCCAGATTTGAATTTAGGTTCTCCTGATTCCAGGCATGGTGCTCTATCTACTGTGCCACCTAGCTGCCCATTTTAGGCTGGAAAGGTTCTGAGAATTTCATATTGGAAGGAACTTCAGCGACCATGTAGTTCCACCTATTTCAGAATAGGATTCTTCTCTGAGTCCCAGCTGGCAGTCATCTAGCCTCTGTTTGAGACCTCTAGTAATGTGGCATGCACTACCCTTTCAGCTACGCCAAATACTACTTGGGGACCTCTCTAAAGCGTCACAGGTTTTAGATTGATCTGAAGTTTGCTTCTTTGTACTTTCGTAGGATCATAGATCCAGGGTTGGAAGAGACTTCAGAGGCTTTCTAGTCTTATTACCTCATTTTTACAGCTAATGAATTCTAACTTTATTCTTAAACCCACCCCTGTCCCAAACTTCCCTGTGTGCTCTGAGAGTACCATCATCCTAGTAGCCACATTTGTCCATCAAATGAACCTAATTCTGCCCTCTGATGCCAAGCAGAACAAGTCTTAAGTCTTCTGATTGATAGCTCTTCAAGTATTTGAAGATGGATGCCATGTGCCCCTAATCTTCTTTTTAACTCCTGGCTAAACATCCCCTGTTTATAATAGTAATAAAAATAGCTAACACTTGTGGATCACTTACTGTGTTAGCCACTATGCTGAGCACTTTACAGTTTCTATCTCATTTGATCTTCACAACAATCCTGGGAGGTAAGTGCCATTAAAAAAATTAATAGTATTTTATTTTTTCAAATTATGTGTAAAGATAATTTTGTAACATTAATCTTATATAAAACTTTAAGTTCCAAATTTTCTCCCCTCCATTAGGAAGGTAAGCAGTTTGATATAGGGTTATATACGTGCAGTCATGTAAAACCTATTTCCACATCAGTCCTGTGAAAGAAGAAACAGTTTGTGAAACAATTTACAGTTTGCAAAAGAAAAAAAAAATCCATAAAAAAATGAAATGAAAATAGTATGCTTTGATCTGCACTCAGATTCCCATTAGTTCTCTGGATGTAGATAGCATTTCTATCATGAGTCTTTTGGAATTGTCTTGGATCATCGTATTGTTGAGAAGAGCTAGGTAAATCATAGTTGATCATTGAACAGTGTTGCTGTTACTAGGTAAAATGTTTTCTAGGTTCTGTTCATTTCACTTTGCATCAGTTCATGTAAGCCTTTCCAGATTTTTCATTTCTTATATACAACACAATAGTATTCCATCACATTCCTGCACCACAACTTGTTCAGCCATTCCACAATTGATGGGTATCCCCTCAATTTCTAATTTTTTGCCACACCACAAAAAGAGCTGCAACAAATATTTTTGTACATGTAGATCCTTTTCACTTTTTTATAATCTCTTTGGGATACAGAACTAGTGTGGTATTACTAGCTCAAAGGACATGCACAGTTTGATGGTAAATGCTATTATTGACCCCATTTTACAGATGGAGAAATTGAGGTAAACAGGTAAAATGACTTGCCCAAGGTCATACAACTAGACCATATGTGAGGCTGGATTTGAGTCAGGTCTTCCTGACTCCAGGCCTGGCACTGTATTTACTATGCTATCTAAGTTTTAGAAGTCAAAGGGTCTAGAAATCATCTTGTCCAACTTACTCGTCAGCTGATGCTCCTGTAAACTGGTTTCTGCTCCTTTAACCAATCTCTTTGTCTTCTCTGAATATATTCCATTTTTGTCTGCATTTTACCTGAAATGTGGCATCTTGGATACTGAATTTTTGTGCTTTATTTATCCTGGAATTTGTGAAGAATCAGTAAAGGTGTTTTGGAGCAAGGGTAACATGATCTTACCTGGGCCGTTAGAAAATTGTTTTAGCTCCGCTATGTATGGAAGGATGAGTTGGAAAAGTGGGTGGAGGGGGTAGGGTGAGAACTGGAGCAGAGACACCAGTTAGGGAGCTCTAACAATAGGCTAAGTGTTAGTTGATAAAGCTGCTAAAGATTAGGGGGACCCAAAAAGGGAGGAGGAAAAGATAAAAGGCATGTTGTCAGGGACTTGGCAGTGATCTCTCTGCTACCTCCTCTGCTATAAAATTGAAGCAATAACTTAATACTAGGAGGAGACTATTGGAGAAGAATATATTCCCAGTGTAGTTATGAGATCTTGCCATATATAGACCTGCCAAATCTCTCTATTAAAATGGTTTTTTCTCTCCCTGTTCATCTCCTCTTAGTTCTGCAGTGTGTGTGTGTGTTTGTGTGTGTATATTCCTCAAAACAAGAATTTGATTTCAAGACATATATATGATATTTATATACCCGTGTATATATGTTTTAATTACATATCAAATGGGTTATGGACTATATCTCTTTGATCCTCAGACAAATATATGCACACATATAATATACATTATGACAATATATATTAACAGAGTATAACATATTATACTTTAATTATAAAGCATTCATATAATATGTTGATATACAATGTATATATTTCTTTGGAGGATTTCATATATATTTAGATATCATCAGTAACCTTATTTGATACATATAAAAGCTTTCTCTGTGCAGTTATCTCCCACAGCCAACAAGTAATAGAAGCAAACAAATTCTTGAGAAAGAAGTATCAGATTTCAAAACAGACTTGTAAAAAAAGAAAGCAGAATACATGATGATAATACGACATGTGTGCATAGATGGTCATGTATGTCTTCCCCTGTGATCAGTTTGAAATTTAGGATGAGGAAAGTGGGAATCTGCTCAGGTAGGTCCTATAGAAGGGGTTTATCCTTATAATTTCTGAGTCTTAATTTAGGACACTATTCTCAGAGACCTTACTTGGTGACCATTGGTTGCAATTTAAATTGCTTTTCATTTGTAATCTGCCCTGGTAGTTTTAAGTATGCTTAATATAGTGAGTCATTGGTACTGTATTGGACTTAGATATTTTTTCTTTTCTTTAGTTCACATTTGTTTAGGGTTAAATGGATGTCATGGTGGTTGAGAGTGACGTTATCCTCTGACTCTGAAAAGTGATCTCCAGGTTCCTAAAACAGTTGTTGTTTCCCAAGCTTAATCTTATTAAACACAATTTGTTCTGAGGGAGCTCCAGTCAGATGGCCTCATTGAAAGAGTAAATAACATCCTCCAAATAGCCATGCTGAAAATTGTAGAAGGCCATTTTAGTTTTAAAAGATGGCTTATTGTTGGCAGAAAGGTAGCGAGTTGAAAAATCCACAGGGAAATCTTTTCAGAAACTTGGTAGGTCGCCAGATTGCCACTGGACTTCAACCACTGGAGGATGTGAGTGAGGATGACGACTTTGCACAGACCTACCTCGCTAAAGTGCAATCCATGTCCAAGTCAAGGCATCACACTGGTGATCTCATTGGTCCTTTTAGAAAATGAACAACACAACAAGGTAGCCAGAAAGCTTTTTTCTTTTTTGAATTTTCTATTTTAATTTTTTAATCATGACCTTAAACACTAAAGAAAATGAACATTTCATTATATACACATTATACATTGTTATACAGTGTACATAGTACTAAAATAAATTAAATCTTTTTAAAAGTATATAATAAACTGAATGTGTAACTTTCAGAGCTGTCAAGCTTGTCTGCAGTTACTTCTGGGTCTTTTGTTCTCCTATCACATTTTTTGGAGGGCAGGAGAATCCTATCCCTATCCCTCATCTTTTTCCCACTCATCCATTTTGGAGAAAAAAAAGAAAAAGAAAAGTTTAACAAATACATATGGTAAAACAAAGCAAATTCCCACATCGGTTGCATCCAAAAATGTATACCAGAGAGATTTCCTTTGCAAATTCTGGTCATTTGTCTTCCCAGCATCTCAATTATTTGTGACCAGTTGATCTGCTCACTTAATCAACAGCTGGATGATTATAAATTTCTGGTTCCCATAGGCCAGTGTGAAAATTCTTGAGAAGCTAAGGAAGCTTATTTGGGAAAACTGGAGATAATTCTTTGCAGCCATGATAGCCTAGGGATTTGAGCTCTGTATCCTGCTTTCTTTGAGAAATTTCTGATGTTGCCAGGAAAATGAAAGTGATAAACTCTAGAATGCATTATATTAATTAATTTGCCCACATAAATTTCTTTCTGAACTGGTTTTCTCTTTCCCTGAATGTTGACATTTTTAGTGAATACAAAAGTCCCCTTTAATGGATGGTGAGCAGGACTTGGAGAGGTCATCTGTCACAGAGGTGCTGAACTTGTGGTCCTTGAATTTGGTTTTTAAAAAGAGTTGGATAACTGTATTCATTGTAATTGCTTTCTTTTTATAATCTGATCAATTTCATTTTGCATATTTGAAAACATTATTCTCACAATTTTGAGGGGACAAGCTTTACCAGTCTGCCAGAGAGGTTCATGTCACAGAAAAGGTTAAGAACCCCTGATCTTTACCAACTTTGAGTGGAATTTCAATCAGGAATCATTTCAAGTACCTACAGTCACTTGAATTAACGGCTAACAGAATGAAAAGGATCTGGACTTGAGAGTCAGATCAAGTCTAATAGTAAATACCGATACTTAGTTCTGTGACTTTGGCACATTGTCCTTGACTGCTGGACTTTGTTTTCTGCCTGCAAAATAGCTGCACTAACCTCATTGTCATGGGAGGTTAGGATGGGACTTAAGAGGTGATCTACTTGTATTTTAAAGTTGGGGAAACTGAGGCCCAGAGAGGTTGAATGACCTGCCCATGGTGACCCTGGTGTGACAGGGTCAGGACTTGAAGCCAGGACCTTTAATTCCAAATCCATCACTCTCCTGCCTCTGGTTATATATAGAATGTTTTGAAGGTCATTTCTAGTTCTAACAGGCTATAATTCTTAAGTCTAGAAATTCTGTGATCATCAAAAACCTTTGGTTCTAGAGCAGCTCTCAGGCTTACTTTAATGGGTAGCTAAATAATTTGCCATGACCATGCTGATTTGTTCCTGGTAATCTATTTGCTGGCTTAATAAGAACTACTCATAGTAAAATCAGTTACCTTAAGCAGGTTAAACATTTTGGCAGCAGTTTTGTCCATATTGAGTCATACAGGGCAAAACTGCAGGTGTGAGTGAAATTGGGGATCTACCACTATAATCATTTGGTAAACAAATCCTTTTTCCATAATACATAAAAAAACTTCTGCTCAAATGAGATGAAATTATCAGATGGGAAGCTGGCGGTGAGAAAGCTGACTTAGGGATTTTAAATGTGTCATAGGCACATATGTATGTATTTGTATATATGAATGAAGACGTAACATATATTTTCTGTGTGTATGCATATATACACACACATCTGTTTACACATATGTATTCAAGCTTTAATTGTTAAAACGGCACTAAAACTTTTGGGACACCCTATATGTATGTATGTGTGTGTAAATACATAAAAATGTATCAAGGAACAAAATTTCACATATAATATGTAATTATATATTATATATTATTTATTAAGTATGATTATATGATAAATTACATAATTATATGACTATATATTATATACCATATAATACATACATGTATGCATATGTACATACTTATCCTTGTGTGTATATGTGTCCCTACACACCCATATACATATACATACATGTGCATATACATACATATACACATATATTCTAGTATAAACCAAGAAGTGACCACGAGTATTTCCTTCATAGCTAGTTAGCTATAGGCCTTACAAAGAGAAGACATCTTTTTTTTAAAGCACTTGATAAATGTTTGCTTGTTATTTGATTATAGCACTCTCTGTTCCAGTTGTCTAGAAGGTTGAGAATTTTTGGCCTTACGAGACCAGCCTAGACCACCAAGAACTCCCAGCTTTAGGAACCATGCATTGTTTTGTGGCTGAAAGGTAGTCTTCTACTTCTTTTATGTTGGGGAACCATCAGGGTGACATTAGATCTTACGGCTTAAAAAAAGGAAAGTAAAAGATGGGTCTTTTTCCTGTAAGGCCTACAGTTGATTACCTGTGAAGGAAATAGTATTTGTCATTAATTAGTTTACTCTGGGCCTTCAGATCCTACGATCATTTCTATGGAAATAAAATTTGTTGGCTACAGTCTCATTAGCACGTTCAGGTTACAGAACCAGATTACTGATGGAAACTGTTTATAAAGAGACTCTTCTGCTATTTCTAATAATAGATTCCTTTCCCCCCTCTGCTCCCCCACTTGGACCAACTCCCAGGAAGACCCGGCTTATGTGGAATTTTGCTCTTTACCAAGTAGCAAGTCATTTATAGTGAGGGTCCCTCCAATGTATGTTTCTTTTTAATGTAACACTTGCTTTAACTTCTGGGAACATGTGAAGCCCTAATAGATATAAACATAAAACGTGGATTTCTCCCAGTTTAGAACTGATTGAATCTAAGCCATTTTCCTACATTTTATTTTATTCTGTAATTCTTTGGGTTTATGGACCCTTTCTGTTTTTCCTTGTTCCTTGCATCCCTCTCTCTCTAGCATGTTTTTCTTTCCACCCACCCCCCTCCTCCTATATCACTGATCCTCTGCCTTCTCACTTACAGGGGGTATGGAAGTCTGGCTGGCTTCTCCACAGTAACCTCAGTGTGGATCTTCTCTGTATTTCTAGCCTCCTTTCTCCTTGATTATGGGAGCCCCCATGGTTTTCTCTTTAGCCAGCTTTGCATTGCTAACTTTTAAGCATACCTTCCTTCCCTCTCATCCCACTTGCATTTCCTTTACTTCTGGCTGGGCAAAAACTGAGTATCTTCTGCATTCTGCTTTTTGTGGGTTGGGAGTGCAATTTCAAACTGAGCGACTGCCCTGGGAAGACCAGGAATAAACCTGCCATCTGGTCCCCGCCCAAAAAGCCTGGGAGGTTGTTTCCATTGTAAGTGCCTGGTGTATAGGGTGGCTGGGGTGGAGATGCTGGAGGGGAGCGCCACATATTTCATGTCATTTTAGGAGACTTTTATCCTGTGCACTGCCTTTCTGTTTTTATCTTGCGGATTCAGCTTTAATCACTCTTGACTGGCCTGTGTATTCCCTTGTCTTTGTGTGTGCATGTGCATGTGCGTGTGTGGTTGGTTTGTTGGAAACAATTACCTGCCATCTTGCTAATCCTGTGAGCTATTTCTTACATTTTTAACCTTTTCCTTTTTACAAATAGAGACACCAGTTATAGATACAATTTCTTTGGGTAGAATTATTTTTAACCTTTTCCATTTTACAAATAGAGACACTAGTTATAGATACAGTTTCTTTGGGGAGAATTAACATCATATAGTGAAAAATATATTGGAATCAGGAGAGACTTGTTTGAATGATTCTTTTAATGCTTAGTAGCTGTGTGACCCTCTGATAAGTCAGTCAATCAGTCAGCAAGGATCTCTTAGGGTCTTCTTTGTTCAGTCGCGTTTGACTCTCTGTGACCCCATTTGGGGTTTTCTTGGCAGATGTACTGAAGTAGTTTGGCTATTTCCTTCTCCAGATCATTTTACAGATGAGGAGACTAAGGCAAACGGGGTTAAGTGACTTGCCTAGGGTCACACAGCTAGTAAGGGTCTGAGGCTGGATTTGAACTCAGGTCTTTCTGACTCTAGGTCCAACACTCTATCTACCTTGCCACCTAAGTGTCTCAAAAGAACGGCAAAGAGTGGACAGCAGAGTACCTGCGGAGGGAGAGAATAAGGTATAAAAAGACTGAAAAGGTAGGAAGGAGCAGAGTTATAGGATATCAGCCAAAATATAACTTTTCCATCTGTAGTAATAATGATACTAGCACTTTAAGTAAGGTTTGAAAAACTTTTCAAGCGCTCACTGATCTAAATAATGAGCTTTAAAACAAAGAAGAGGACTAGAACCTCTTAAAATTTTAATCCTTTTTTTTTTCTTACAGATTTACCTGACCACTTTTGATTAACAAAACTATGGGAAGTTAGTAACTGCCACAAGTTAACACCACATTTAGGGGTATCTTTCAATTTTTCAAAGTCCTGCTTTGTGGGATGTTTAAGATGTACTGCTCTGGGACTCAGATCATATGGTATTGCTTTTCCTGCTTGCAGTGTTTTCCAGGTTCTACTCACTTGACCTTGCATCAGTTCATGTAAGTCTTCCCAGGTTTTTCTGGAAGCTTCCTGTTCATCATTTGTTAAAGCACAGTAGTAGCTTCAGTCATTTTCCAGTCGTGTCCTACTCTTTGTGACCTCATTTGGAGTTCTCCGGCTCATTTTACAGATAAGGAACTGAGGCAGACAGGGATAAGTGACTTGTCCAGGGTCACATAGCTAGTAAGTGTCTGAGGCCAGATTTGAACTCAGGAAGAGGAGTCTTTATGATTCCAGGCCCAGCACTCTATCCACTGCACCCATCTAGCTGCCCATCACAATAGTATTCCATCATAATCCTATACCACAACTTGTTTGGCCATCTCCCAGTTGATGGACATCCCCTCAGTTTCTCATTCTTTGCAATGAGATTGGTTTTTGTTGTCAAGGTAATCTAGTTTCTTTGAATGAATAGTCTTCTGGGAAGTTGATTTTACCTCTCAAGGTTCATTTGTCACATGGAAGATTGAAGTACACTTTTTTTAAGTATATAAATTTATTTATTTAACTTTTTACATTCATTTTTACAAAATTTTGGGTTCCAAATTTTCCCCCCATTTGTCCCCTCCCCCCACCCCAATACACCAAGCATCCTAATCTCCCCTATCACCAATCTGCCCTCTTTTCTATCCTCCCTCCATTCTCTTGTCCCCATCTTCTCTTTTGTCCTGTAGGGCCAGATGACTTTCTATTTCCCATTAACTGTATTTCTTATTTCCTAGTAGCAACAACAACACTTGACAGTTGTTCCTAAAACTTTGAGTTCCAACTTCTCTCCATCCCTCCCTCCCCACCCATTCCCTTTGGGAAGGCAGGCAATTCAATATGGGCCATATCTGTGTAGTTTTGCAAATGACTTCCATAACAGTCATGTTGTGTAAGGCTAACTATATTTCCCTCCATCCTATCCTGCCCCCCATTGTTTCTATTCTGTCTTTTGATCCTGTCCCTCCCCAAGTGTTGACTTCAAATTGCTCCCTCCTCCCATTGCCCTCCCTTCCATCATCCCCCCCACCCTGCTTATCTCCTTCTTCCCTACTTTCCTGTATTATAAGATAGGTTTTCATATCAAAATGAGTGTGCATTTTATTCCTTCCTTTAGTCAAATGTGATGAGAGTAAACTTCATGTTTTTTTCTCAGCTCTCCTCTTTTCCCCTCCACTAAAAAGTCTCCTGCTTGCCTCTTGAATGAGAGAGAATTTACCCCTTTCCATTTCACCCTCTCTCCTCCCACTTACATTTCTCTCTCACAGTTTACCTTAATTTCTTTTAAGATATGATCCCATCCTATTCAGTTCATTCTGTGCTCTCTGTCTCTGTGTGTGCATGCATGTTTGTATGTATGTGCATATGTATATGTGTGTGTTTAGTCCCACCAACTACCCAGATACTGAAAAGTTTTAAGAGTTACAAATATTGTCTTTCCATGTAGGAATGTAAACAGTTCACCTTTGGTAAGTCCCTTCTGACTCCTCTTTGCTATTTGCTTTTTCATGCTTCTTCTCCTTCTTGTGTTTGAAGGTCACATTTTCTTTTCAGCTCTGGTCTTTTCATCAAGAATGCTTGAAAGTCTTCTATTTCATTGAAAGACCAGTTTTTCCCCTGAAGTATCATACTCAGTTTTGCTGGGTAGGTGATTCTTGGTTTGAGTCCTAGTTCCTTTGACTTCTGGAATATCCTATTCCACTCCCTTCAATCCCTTAATGTAGAAGCTGCTAGATCTTGTGTTATCCTGATTGTATTTCCACAATACTGGAATTGTTTCTAGCTACTTGCAATATTTTCTCCTTGACCTGGGAACTCTGGAATTTGACCACAATGTTCCTAGGAGTTTCTCTTTTTGGATCTCTTTCAGGTGGTAATCGATGGATTCCTTCAATACTTCTTTTGCCTTCTGGTTCTAGAGTATCAGGGCAGTTTTCCTTGATAATTTCATGAAAGATGATGTCTAGGCTCTTTTTTTGATCATGGCTTTCAGGTAGTCCCATAATTTTTAAATTGTCTCTCCTGGATCTATTTTCCAGGTCAGTTACTTTTCCAATGAGGTATTTCACATTCTCTTCCATTTTTTCATTCTTTTGATTTTGTTTGGTGATTTCTTGCTTTCTCATAAAGTTATTAGCTTCCATCTGTTCCATTCTAATTTTGAGAGAACTATTTTCTTCAGTGAGCTTTTGAACCTCTTTTTCCATTTGGCTAATTCTGCTTTTGAAAGCATTCTTCTCCTCATTGGCTTTTTGAACCTCTTTTGTCAATTGAGTTAGCCTATTTTTCAAGGTGTTATTTTCTTCAGCATTTTTTTGGGTCTCCTTTAGCAAGGTATTGACCCGTTTTTCATGCTTTTCTTGCATCTCTCTCATTTCTCTTCCCAGTTTTTCCTCCACCTGTCTAACTTGCTTTTCAAAATCCTTTTTGAGCTCTTCCATGGCCTGAGCCCATTGGATACCTTGGGTACAGATGTTTGGGATACAGAGGCCTTGACTTCTGTGTTTTTCCCTGATGGTAAGCACTATTCCCCCTCATCAGAAATGAAAGGAGGAAACATCTCTTCCCCAAGAAAGTAGCCTTCTATGGTCTTATTTTTCTTCCCTTTTCTGGTCATTTTCCCAGCCAGTTACTTGACTTCTGAGATTCCTCTCCACCCCGACATAGATCCTCCCAGCTAGTGCTTGGGGTCTGAGATTCAAATGCTGCTCCCCAGTCTCAGGGCTTTCAGTGGCAGGCGCGGCTGCTATTCAATGTGAGCTTAAGTTCTGGTGCTCGGGTAGGGGCAGGGCCGCCTCCCAGGCTCAGTTCCCTCAAGGGGTTTATGTGGAGATCTTCAGTAATGGATCTGAGGTCCTGCCTGCTCCGGAAGTCCCGGACTGCTTCTGCCTCTGCCGCTGCCTCCTGAGGGGGCTTGAGTTATGGAGGCACCCTGCTCCTCTCTCAGCCAGCCCAGAAGTCTCTCTCACTGACCTGTAGTGCCTGTGGGTGGAGAGACCTTCGCGGCCGCTGGAGGTTCCGTCCCTGAAGCCTGCTCTGATCGGCTCCTCTTGGTGCTGCGTGGCTAGGGCAGGGCTGGGCTCCGCTGTCCGGTGCATGACGGACCTTTGGTGCCGGTTTTTCAGGGCTCTCTGGAATGGAAATCTCCTCCACTGTGTTGCTGCGTGGCTTCCACTGCTCCAGAATTTGTGGGGAGTTCTTTTTACAGGAAATTTACGGGCTGTGGATTTGGAGCTAGCATATGTGAGTCTTTCTACTCTGCCATCTTGGCTCCTCCCCTGATGTACACTTTCTTATAGGGAACTCCTAGAGATGACTTGAACATAACCTGAAGTTCGTTAGTAAATAGCCTGAAATTTACCAAATCAGGGTAGATCACTTTAAACTTGAGTGTAAATTAGTCAGTATGATCAACACTTGAATAAAGCAGTTTTTTTTAAGCATTCAGATAGATTATTTATAAAAGAGATAAACTTGTTGATACCATCAGGTATTCTAGGGCAGGGAGTATGTCTGTCTGACAGGTTATTTATGCTCCAGTGTTTTTAGTAAATGAGAAGGGCTAACTTAGAACAGCTAAACCAGGAGTGACATGACTTGGTGTACTCTGGCCTAATTCTCAGAGGCACCATAATATTTTTTGCTGAAAAGAAATGGGTGTAACAGTGGTATGTTGAAAATCATTTGGATATACTCGTAATTTTCCTACTCTACCCATTTAGGGATTCAGAATTTGGTCTAGGGCCAGGTTTGCCCAGTTAAAGGAGTTTGGTGAAGCCAGAGTAGACTTTGGACCTTCCCAAAGAGTTATCAGTACCTTCCAGGACATTTAATGAGGTACTTTGAAGGCAATAAATACTATTTTTAAAAAGTCAGTTCATTCCTTGGCTATCCCCACACTCTCCCTCCCCTCATCCCCTAATTTTTATTATTGTGAAAATCATCCATCATGGACCTAGGAGATCCCTTTTCTCAAAATGTCTGAGAACTTCTCATCCTATTATATTATAGTGTTAAGCATATGGTATGTACTTTATTGAAAATGGACTTAGGGCTTTGTATCCTTGGGCCTCTTTTGGGAGGCACTGTGTTATATTAAGAACACTGACTTTGGAGTCAGAGGATTCAAATCCTGGACCTGTGTGAACTTTGGCAAATCACTTACCCACTTTAGGCTACAAAATTAGGGAGTTGGATTAGATAGATGTCTTGTCTTCTGGCCCTAGATTCGATCTTATGGTTTGTGTGCTTTATTCATAAATAAATTAGAAATATACTGAAAGATGCTCCTTGCAGGAACACCTGACTCACTAAAAAAGATTTTGAAACTTTTTCTAACAATTCTAAAACTTCTTTTTTAGAGGGATTTCTGTAGACTTCAAAGTGTGGTGAACAGATAGAAGACTTTTGAAGACAACTCTAAAAGTACCTTTGAAGCAGCAGTTGTTAAATATGGGACTACATGGCTAAAATTAGTGGATTTGAATTCTCTTTGCTGGTTTTCTGAAATGTTCTATTGGCTGCTCAAGCCACTGGCTGGCCACTTGGCTTGTTTTGGTGGTGATATGCTCATGCATTCACTCCATATATACTTATTAGAACACCAATCTTTAAAAAAGATTGTAGTGAGCCGTATTCTAGCTCCTTTCCCACAGAGATCTGTATGAGATTTGAGCACTGATTAGCATATCCATTTTAAGTCAGTCATTTAATGAGATGCTGCTTTCCTACCTTATAAGAAAGTTGGTTGAGATAGGTCTTTTCTGGCAGTGTGGGAGCCAGGTCTCCTTTAGAACCTGGTTCAAAGTTGATGTTCTTCTGGGAAGTTAGGATTTGTCCCACTTGAGCACTGGATTTAGATTCAGAGGATCCTAGAGTCTAACCTTAATTCTGCCACTTATTGCCTGTGTGATCATGGGCAAATCAGTTCACATTTTCTGCTTCTGTTTTCTCAGCTATAAAAGGAAGGGCTTGGATGAGATGACCCCAATGTCCTGTCGAGTTTTAAAATGTATGATTCTGTCATTGCTCAGCACTCTGGTGTTCTTTCAGCATTAGAATTTTTACTTTGTCTTAAGTAAACTCAATGTAGTAAAACCTGACAAACCACAACCCAATTATTTTCCCTTATTTGTTGTTTTGTTTGGTCATTTTCGGCCATGTCCAACTCTTTGCAACCCCATTTGGATTTTCTTGGCAAAGATACGGAAGTGATTTGCCATTTTCCTCTGTAGCTCATTTTATGATGAGGAAACAAGGTAAACAGGGTTAAGTGATCCTAAGTGATCCACCCAGTCACACACAGTGTCTGAGGCCAGATTTGAACTCAGAGAGATGAGTCTTCCTGACTTCAGGCCCAGTACTCTATCCAGTGAATCACTAACTGCCACTTCAACTTTCCCTCATTGTATTGTTCCAGTCCAATACAATCCACTAACACTTGATAAGTGCTTACTTTGTTCCAGGCACTGTGGATACAGCTAATAAAAAGAAAAACAGTAAAGAGTTTACAGTCTAAAGGATTTGATTTTATTTTTTAGTTTTTTCAATTAATAAACATTATTTTTTTCCTTCCCATCTCCATCCCCATGGGAGGTAGTGGAGAGGGGAATGTCTTGTAAGAAATATTCACAGGAAAGCAAAACAGATTCCAGGATCAACCAGATGTATCTCCAAAATATGTCTCATTCTGAGTCATTGACCTCTATGTCAAAACTGTGGGTGCCATGCTTCCTCAGGGCATCATGGTTGGTCATTATATCAGTTAGATTTCTTAAGTCCTCCACAGTTGTTAGCTTTTACCAAGTTGTTATTCTATAAATGGTTCTATTTCTTTTCAGTTCACTCTGAATCAGTTTATACATGTCTTTTTGGGCTTCTCTAAAGTTGTCATTACTTACCTTATATTATATTCACATACCATAAGTTGTTCAGTTATTCACCAGGTGATGGGCATCCCCTTGGTTTCTGTTGTTTTGCCACCATAAAAAGAGAGCTGCTATAAATATTTTCATACATATGCATCCTTTTCTTCTTTCTTTGATCTCTTTGGGGGAATAGGCTTAAAGTTAACTCTAGGTTAAAAGTTATGTACACTTTAGTAACTTTAGGAACTATGTCCATTAATGTTCCTACTTGTAGGAGAAAGACCAGAAACAAGAAAATAACCCTATAGTATAGCGTGGAGAAGGCATCTTAGGAGATTGTCTGTTCCAACCTTCTTCTTTTATATTTGAAGAATACACATGCACAAAAAAACCCGAACAATTTCCAAAAATTATCATTGGGTTAGTAAATGCTTTAATTACCTACACTGAGAAGCCAAAGGCCATAGCAGAAAAGTAGCATATACGTGAATAAGGGAGGTGTATTTTGTGCAAGCTCTGACGTTAGCTGAAGCTGTTATTTTCTGGAACAGGTTTTGGAGTCAATCATTCTCACATGTGTCTTAGGCAGCGGAGGTGATCACCCCTCCTCCTGTTATATAACCCATTATAATATTCTCATCTTGAGTTCAAAGCACGAGTGTGCTGGTAAATGTTTAGCTTCTGACTCAAAAAAATGTATGCATGACACACTTTTATATTTACTCTGTGTTATTACTATTTTTCCCTTCACTTTCTTAAGTTGACAATCAACAGAACGCTAAATCAAGCCCTGATTTGTAATGTTTGCCAATTTCCTAAACACAGATGCTCATGTTAAAAATTTAATAATCAGTTCTAGTTGTCTGTTCTAGTCAGTTCTAGTCAAACTGACTGGAGCATACCCCTATTCTAAGGTTACCCAAGGGTGTTTGGATATTTCCTTGTCAGTCTCTAAAATTGCCACATTTTACCATGGAATAGCCACTGTTTATTAAATATGACTTATGTAATAAACTGGAAGAACCTCTTTTTCCATAAGAAACATCTTTTCTCTTCTTTCCATTTCTCTGAATATCAATTTTGTCCAAAAATGAAAATAGAGTTTGGAGGAACTGTTGCATAGAGTTCAAACTGATTATAATAGTAGCAAATTTTTGAAGTACACTCAAAAAATACCCTCACAACATTTGGCAAAGATGGCTTAAGAAAATATCAAAGTTACTTAATAAGCAATTTACTAACATTGTAACCAATATATTAACACAATAACAATTATGATGGATTCCTCTGGGATTGTAATTAGTTACTCCGTTGATCACGTTTCTTAAGTCTTTCAAAGCAGGGTTGTTGGGTGGTGTTTTTTTTTTTAACCTTTTCATTGTGTAAATTTTTTTTTTTTTGTTTCTACTCAGTTCACTCTGAATCAGTTCATCTAAATTCAGTTTTTTTTGAAACTGTCCCTTTTATCTTTCCTTATAGCACAATAATCTTGTATTACGTTGATATATAATAATTTGTTTGGTTATGCCTCATTTGATGAGAACCCCTTAAGTTTTCAGTGTTTTGCTTTAATAAAGAGCTTCTATAAATATTTTTGCATGGTTGGATCCTTTTCCTCTTTCTTTGATCTGCTTGGGTTATGCACAATTTAGTACTTTTTTGATCATTGTTTCAAGTTGATTTCCAGAATGCCCAACCATCACTGTTAAGGCTCTCCAGAGGAGTTAAATTTTGAGTCTTTTGAGATTTTATTGTGTTTGTGTAAAGATAGAGTACCAGTATCTATAATGGCATTCCTAATGTATTATGGTGTCATCATAGGAACTAACAGTTGGAATGGTGCTATGGCTTAGAGCTAGAAGACCAAATCACATATAAGGAATCCAAGTGGCTTAGGACAAGTCACCTCACCCCACCTTCCCACCCTCAGTGGTAAAAATGGGGATAATAATTATGCTAACTTAATGGGTTTGTTGTGAGGACAGTGTTGTCATGTGGTTGTTTTCAGTTGTGTACTACTATTTGTGACCCCATTTAAGGGTTTTCCTGACCAAGATACTGGAGTAATTCACAATTTCCTTCCCTAGCTCATTTTACAGATAAGGAAATGGAGCCAAACAGTGACTTGCCCAAGGTCATATGGCTAGTAAGTGTCTGAGGCTGGATTTGAACTCAAGTCTTCCTGATTCTGTACCTGGTGCTATATCCACTGAGCCACTTAACTGTCATATACAATTTGAAAATAGAAATAGTATTTGTTCTGGAGTCAGAAAACCTAGGTTCAAATCCCGCCTCTGAAATATAATACTTAGGTCAAGTTCCCTCATCTGTAAAACCGGAAGTTTGGGCCACATAGTTTCTGAAGTCCCTTCCAACTCTAGGTGTTTGATTCCAATATTAGACAGCAAGATACATGGCACAGTGTTGGGTCTGGAGTCAGGAAAACTTATTGTCCTAAATTCAAATCTGGCCTAAGATGCTTCCTTAGTTGTGTGACCCTGAATAAGTCACTTCACCCTGTTTGCCTCAGAAGTAAATTCTAATATGTCTCCCAAGAAATCTCGAAATGGGGTAATGAAGAGGCAGACACAACTGAACAAAACAGTAACAGGAGAGTTGGGCTGCATGGTCTTTGAGGATCTGTCCAGCTTGACCAAGGTATACGTTCCCAGTATTAGATCATCTTGTCCAATTGCCTTCATTTTTACAGGTGAGAAAAGTGAGACCCTTGTATGTGGTGCCCCAGGTGGCAGGTAGTAAAGTAGACCCCGTTAGTGCATTCCTCTCGTGGCTTGTATATAGGGTCCAGTCTCCCAGATTCATGCTAAGTCTTTTATTCACAGACCATGCAGCTGCTTCCTCCTTTATTATCCAGCTTTAGACCTATGTCTTGTCTTTCACATAGTCTGGGCCGTTTACATTTTGTTGGCTGTTCAACAAGGAATTCTTCCATTAGCAGAAATCTTTTTCTGGAACTTCAAAAATCTCAAGGCTTCAGAAAAGTATGATTCAGCTATTGCTGAAATTTAGGATAACATCTGAGGAAGAGAGATGGCTCTTAAGAAAATGGAAGGAAGGTCTGAATCAAAAGTAGTCTCAATTAAGCTTATCTTGAAATAACTGCTTTGAGAATGGTTGGAAATTTTGGAATCAGCCATAAAAGTAAGGGTTTTGTCACTCCTTAGTAATAGTGGCAGTTCACAATGCTTTTAAAATTGTAAAACTTCTCACTCTACCTGACATTTTTTGAGTACTTCTGTTTATGACAAAGTTTGGTGCTAGGGGAGAGACCTGTGGTTTCTTTTTCTTTAAAATGAGGCACTTGTAGTATTGTCCCAAAGAAGAGATAATGGAGTGTATCTCAGAGTGTATCTGTATTTCTAGCTCTGAATTTATTGTCCTGGGAAGCTATCAACAGAGAAATAGGGTGCTATGTGTTATAGATAGATAACCGGATGGATGGATGGATGGATGGATGAATGGATAGATAGCTATATATACACAGGTGTGTATATTTTTGAAGATTCAGTGTTTTAACTGTTTTTATTTGTTAAAGTAAGGGTTAAATTTCACTGTGGGTGATATGTCCAGAGATGACTGTGATGTAAAAAGTAAAAATCATCAAATTTTATTATTTTTAATTAGGAATTTGACTAGATAGTCTTTTACAGTGACACAGTAGATAGAGTGCTGCGTCTAGAATCAGGAAGCCTGAGACCTGAATTCAAATCCAACTTCAGACAATTACTAGCTGTGTGACTCTGGGCAAGTCACCTAAGTGCCATCTGCTTCAGTTTCTTCAGCTGTAAAATGATGATAAATCTGATAACACCTACCTTGCAGGGTTATTGTGAGGATCTAATGAGCCCTTACTTTTAGCCACTTTTTAGCCTGGAAATTATACTTTGCCTGGGCTTGTAAGCCTTGTTCAATGACCCTTCCTGCCCTGGCCAGAGAGTACCAGTCTTTCCTCTCACCCATGGTGCCCTGAGCTGCTCTACCCTCTGAACAAGAGTTGATCTAAGGAAAGGTGGAGTCCTAGCAACACTTCCTTGTGGCTGGCCCTTTCCTGTGTATACAGAGGAGGAAAAAGGACTGTTTTGAAAAGAACCCAAGAAATATTTGAACTTTCACTTCCAAAAAGAAAACTCTTTTCTAGCCAATCTTGCATGATAAAGACATTTTAAATTATAATTTATTTAAAAATAAATTTAAAAATCCTGTTACCTTAGTGGGCAGTTAGAAAGTTTTCCATACTTCTAAATTTGTCAAGAGAAATGGTGGGTTTTTTCCTCCTTTTCTCTTGTTTTGAGTGATAATACTGATTTATTTTCAGGGGTGGAGGAGAGAGACTTGTTTTTACCGTATTTCCTTCTCTTTGATCTAGCTCAAATATTATCATGCTTAGCATTTGTAGTACTTGTGAGTGCAAATGGTTCTCCACTATCAGGCATAGATGTAGAACTGAAAAGGATGTTAGAGATCAACCCCTCCCTCATTTATCAGATGAACAAACAGAGCTAACGTAGATGACTGTGTCTTACCCAGGGTCACACAGCCTGTGAGATAGAGACCTCAGAGTGCTTTGCCCCCCTCCTGTCTGGGAGCTGACCCCTCCCACGCCACACCTGTGTGTCTGGCTTTGAGGTGGGACCTTCCCAGTTGGTACCTACCCCTTCCCTTCACCCTTCCTCCCCCTTCCTGTGGGCCTCGTTATTGTCTAATGGGCCTTTCCTCTTCTGCTGCTCTGTGTATCTGGAATCTGAACTGAGGAAGGTGCACAAAGCCACACCCTGTTATAACAAGCGACTCATTAAAAAGGAAACCCAAATGCAGCTAAAAATTCTGCCTGTTGAGGGATTTATTCAAATGTTGGAAATGTTAATAAAATCATAACAGGTCATTAAGCCCCCAGATGACCTTTCTCTTTCAGACTGGAAAAGAAACTTCCCAGCTGTTTAAATTCTGCTTAATCAAAGATCTATTGGCTTTCTCCTTAATTCCCCTTACCCCATGGGGAGGCGAAGGGGGCCACCACCGTACAAACAGACAAGACAGCATTCAGGATCTGCCGTAGATTTTATACAAAGCAGGGAAGAAGAAACATAAATATAAAGGAAGAATAAAGCATATATCAATAACCTGTCCTAAATGAATGCCATATAGCACCTAGTCATCATGGGAGAGGAGAGGGAAGTGGTCAGGGAAAAAAAAAAACTTTCCAGAATTTCCTCTCTGTTCTTACAGAGGGATAGTCACCTTCCTAAGAGATATCAGAGTTTTTTTTGTTGATAAAGTGGAAACAAGATAATTGAAGCCGGTCCCCTTTTCCTAACACCAAAGCAGTCTCATGATTTCCCTGCATCTCTGCTCCCTGCCCCCTTCCTAATTTCAGTAAATTCCAGTGACTCCCTATTACCTCCAGGTTTAAATACTCTTTTAAAATCCTTTTCTACCTTTCCTGTTTTCTCTTACCTCACCCCATGTCCTCTGTGATCCAGGGACTTGCTAAAATTCCTTGTTCAAAGACATTCCTCAGTAATGCGGCCTCCTTCCTGTTCTAGTACAAGACATGCCTCTGTATTTCATGCATTTTCAGCAACACTGGCACCCTGGCTGTTCTGTGAATAGGACATCTCTTGTCTCTTGGCATTTTCTCTTGCTGCCCCCCATGCCTGGCACGTTCTTTCCTCCTCTACTCCAACTACTGACCTCCCAGGCTTCTAAGTCCCAACAAAAACCTTGTCTCCTATAGGAAGCCTTCTCCAGCCCCTCTTAACTCCAGTGCCTTCCTTCTGTTAATTTTTTCCTATTTATTCTGCATATAGTTTGCTTTGTATATATTTGTGTGTGTGTTTTCTCTACCATTAGACTAGAAACTCAAGAGCAGGCACTATTTTTTTGCCTCTTTTTGTATCGGTGCTATGTGCATAGTAGATGTTTAATGAATGCTGATTGAGTGATTTTCACTGGCTGTCCTCCATGACTGGAATTCTCTTTTTTCTCATCTCTGCCTCCTGGCTTTCCCAGCTTCCTTTAAAGGTCCAGCTAAAATCCCACTTTCTGCAAGAAACCTGCACAGATCCTGTTTAATGCTAGTGCCTTACCTTTGGGATTAGCCTCCCACATAATTGTTTGCATAGTGGCTCCCCTATGGGATGGGGACCACAACTCTGCCTGTAGTGTTAATGAGAGTTAAATATTTTCCCCACCCATTAATGGGCCTTCCCATTAAGGAAAGTTTGATTAGGGGAGATTTGTTTTGTAGGATGGCCCATACCTTTTGTTAATTTCTAATAAGGCACTGATTTTCAAGGGTCTGAAAAGTGTACATATACTCCGAGGTGGGATTTTGCTTTGGGGCTTACTTGTTGGAAGTGTTTGACCAGATGAGATTCTCCATGGCCATTAAGGAGCCCCCAGGCTTTGAAAATCCAGGTGTTGGTGCTTCTCTCTCTGGTAACTATGTATGTGTGGTCAGGCAGTTGCATCTGTCTGTTGATCTGTGATGTATGTTTTGCTTACGGTCAGACAGTTGGAAGCCCCATCTGTTGATCTTTATTTCTGTTTGTATTTTCTCAGAAGTTCACAGTGCTGACTTTTACCCCAGAACTAAGTGAATGATATATATGTACTTGATTAAAGTCATGGTTGGCCCCTTAAAAGTTACTTTCCTTTTAGAAAAGCAGATCTAAGAACCTGTGTGGCAGACCCTCCTGTGTATGCTAATATACTGAATATACTGCCTTTCTTTGTATCTCTAGCACATGGTACATAGTAAGTACTTGATGAATGTTTGTTGACTTGAATCTCTCAGAGAAATTTCTCTCTTTTATCAGATTTCTCCCATCACTTTGCTAGGTATGATTCCTCCCTTCTTCCCCAGAGTAACAAACTACATCTTATAAAATGCCTTTCTAAGGTTCAGTTACAGCTTGCAGGCTAGCTCAAACCCTAATTACATTTTAAAAAATTATTTGATGTTTTTCTGGACATACTACCCTATCCTTTTCTATTCCTGTTCCCTTTCCCTACAGGAATTGAACCCTTCCTCCAACAAAAGAAAACAGTGAAGCAAAACATAACACTGTAATTCTAGAAGTCAGTTTTCTTAGACCAGTAGTAATATCCAGGATTCTACCCCAAGTCCTTGGACTCCAAATCCTCCCTCTCCCCCTGTCCCCCAATCCCCAACTATATCAGGCTGCTTCTCTAGTTTGTTAGTGTTTTACTAAGGTTGACAATTTTCTTTTCATTTATATATATTTTCTGTGTTATTACCTTCTCCCTTTAGGGGATGTTAGCCTATCAGAAAAGTATTGCATCCTTTAAATTGTCTTAGATTTAGTTTTTTGTTCCTAAAACTTTTGTAGGTGCGCTCAAAGGTATTAAACTGCCTTTTAGAGGTGCTAAGGAACTATTTTGAGGGTGCAAGAGTAAACTAACCTTAATTAGCTTGAGAACAGCAGTTATATCAAAATAGTTGTATTCAAAATCTATTTACTGATCTTTGAAGAACCTTATTTCTTTGGGAATGGACTGTGTCTTGACCAGTATTCCTATCCATTTGTCTAATTTTATTTTATTTCTGGGCCAGCTAGGTGATAGAGTGCTAGGCTTGAAGCCAGGAAGACTCATCTTCTTGAGTTCAAATGTAGCCTCAGACACCTTGGCAAATCACTTAACCCTGTTTACCTCAGTTTCCTTATTTGTAAAATGAGCTGGAGGAGAAAATGGCAAACCATTCCAAATATCTCTGCCAAGAAAATCCTAAATGGAGCCATGACTGAAAAGCAGCTGGACAACAATAAAATTTTTGTTCATGGTTCAGACTTCTTATATCCTCGGTATAAGGAATCCCCATTGAGATGAATGGATGAAATTTTAAAAACATTTATTAAGCACTATGATAAACATTAGGGTTACAAGTACAAAAGCCACCATACTCTACTAGAGAGGGACAATATATAGGGAATTATCAATGGTGAGGGAGTGGATATTATGACTCTTAAAAATAGTTATGGTTAGTGGAGGCATATCAACACACTCTAGGAGTAATGAGCACATTAATCAGATTATGGTTCCAGAACTGGGTGGGTGGAGGGACATGCCCCTTAAAAACAGCAGCTGGGAAAAAGATGTGCAGAGTCAGTCTGAAAAATCAGCCCAAGAAGCACTCACTGGTCAGACCTGGGGGCACCCAGGGCAGATCTGGGCATCCAGTCTGTGACTTACAGGCTAAGGAAATTGCCTGTGACTACTTGGTAAAGTGTTTGTCCAAGGCCATGTAGCCAGAATGTGTTAAAGGCACCTAACTTAGACCTGTCTCCTTCCAAGATTCCTCATCCCTATTCACGATGTTATAAAAATCCATTTTGGTTTTTTTTACTTACATATCTAGGCATTCAACAAGCATATTAAGTACCTAGGCTGTACAGGACCCTGAGTGTTTCTAGCTATTGAGAATTGGTATGAGTTTGTATTTATATCAGGCAAGTTGGTTTCTTTAAGCTGACAACCTTGCAAGCTGCAGACCGTATGGCAGTTCCTGTTTTGACCTCTAATTGTAAATAAAGATCAGGAAGATTAATGATCCAGTTTTTCCTCTGTAACTGCTTAAGCAGATTCTTTGTGGGGAAGAAAGGCAGCTTGGGTTGGATTCAAAAGTACCAGAAAGAATAAGTAATTAATTCCTTCCATTAAAGCTGACTCTTAATCATATTTTATTTTGAATTGTAATTTAACTGTTTTGTGTGTTTGCTTGTATCCCCCCCAGACTATAGAAAATCCCTCATGTGAGGGCAAGGGACAGGGTCTGGAACTATTTTCCATATCTCCCACAGTACCTAGTGTGATGTGAACTATATTGGAAATACTTATAGAGAGTGTTGAATTGAAATTAACTTTCTTAGACAGCTACTGAAAGTGTTTTCTTATCTCTGGGGATGGATAGTGGAGAAAGAAAATTCAGGGGAGTTGAATTAGGCAACCCAGTTCAAATCAGTTGTTTCAGTCGTGTCTGATTCTTTTATGACCCCATTTGGGGTTTTCTTGGCAGTGATTTGCCATTTCCTTTAACAGCTAATTTTATGAAAGAGGAAACTGAGGCAAATAGGGTGAAGTGACTTGGCCAAGGTTACACAGCTAGTAAGTGTCTGAGGCTGGATTTGAACCCAGGAAGAAGAGTCTTTCTGACTGCATTCTATCCATTTCACCACCCCGCTACTTTTAAAGCTCAGCCTAAGGCTACCTTCCTAAATCAGACTTTTCCTAACACTCGTTTTTTGTGTTTTATCATATATATTTTATATTTACAGATATGTGTACATGTTTTGAATTTAGGTTCCTATAGGGAAGAGTTAATATTGTTTTTCCTTTCCTCCCTCCCTCCCTCCCTTCCCCCTTCTATTTCTTTTCCTTCCTTCCTTCCTTCCTTCCTTCCTTCCTTCCTTCCTTCCTTCCTTCCTTCCTTCCTTCCTTCCTTCCTTCCTTCCTTCCTTCCTTCCTTCCTTCCTTCCTTCCTTCCTTCCTTCCTTCCTTCCTTCCTCTTTCTTCTTTACAGTGCCTGTAGCCAGCACTTAATAAATGCTTATTGAGTTTTTCCATATCATTCTCTTTATTCTGATTCCATGCTTTGATTTCCATTGATTTTCCATCTTCACATTTCTCAAAATTCCTCATGTTCATTTTTTTCTTTATGCTAATAATATCCCATTACCTGAATATACTTTGATTTGTTAAACCATTTTTTTTACTTTGTCTCCTTTTATGTTTGGCTATCACAAAAAGCATCCCTATCAGTCTGTAGGACCTCTTCGTCTTTGGTTTGTGTTGGGAGTATGAGTCTGCACAAATGGGAAATCCCCTGGATTGGAGGTTATGACCAGTTTAATTGTTTTTCTTCAGTACTTCCAAGTTGATTTCCAGATGGGTTGGAATAATCCATAACTTCTCGGGAAGTAGGTCGGTGACACCCTCTGTTCTGTCAGTGAGTTGTCCCTATCCTAGTAGCAGCCTATGATCTCAGTTGACCTTCTATGCTTTCCCAACTTCCCCTGACTCTGATAGCTTGGCTTCTTAGTTTCTTGCCAGGCAGACTGGAGATCTCTTTGTTTCTGACCTCCATTTCTGTTGACTGCCCCTGTTTCACCCCAGATCCTGATCTCCGTGTTTCTGACCTGGGTCTAGTAACCTTATCATGTTCCTTTGTTTTTTGTTCAAAATGTTGATTCCACCTGGATTAACCCAGGCTGTCATGTTTCAGATCCTTAGAAAAAAAGGGGGAAGTAGAGATTTCTCAAGGAAAGGATATTCTCTAATTTGGAAATTGTTTGCTTCAGGTTTTTTGAAGTCCTAATCAGGAGTTTTTGTTTGAATTACTTATCTTTTTATTGTTATCAAAGTGAGTTTAGTCTCTTGTGGGAAGGGAAAGGTGATGCTTAAGGTAAAGTCAATACCTTAAGTTGTGCTCGAAAATAAATGTTCTGCCAAAATGATGTTTGTAGTTCACAGGTGTCCAGGACTTGCTTCCCAGTGTAATGGCTAAGAGTATCCAAGTTACAAGTTCCTTATGATGCAATCCTGTATAGTTTGGCAGAAGTTGTCTTTATTTCTGCCTAAGTGTTTGCTATGGGTTGTAGAAGAAAGTACTCTGATACATTTTGTACCAGGACATTGCCTTTGAAGGGCAACACCATTGTGGGGTGGGTTGGGGTCTGTGATGAAACCAAGATCATATATATGGGAGCAAAAAGAATGACTTTTTAAATTACAGAGTAGAAAACAGGGTGTTATTGAAGGACTCTTGAAGGGAGTTAAACATGATTTTGTTTTCTTTTAAAAAATTTTTCTTCTTTCTTTTTTTTTTATTTATGGAAAAAACAAGCATTTCCATAACATAGTATAATTTTTTAAAAAAGATGATTGCAAGTGAAACTGCAAAACATGGTTTTGTTTGCTATCTGCCCCTAATTTGCTGTGTGACCTTGGGCAAGTTACTTTAGCTCTGTGATGATTATTTGCCTAAAAACTGTGAGGCTTGGATCCAGTCAGTAATCTGTCTCTAAGGTAACTTTCATTTTGGTGTTCTTGGTTCCAGTTATCTAATTTTTTTTAACATAGAACCCCAGAACCTTAGACATTGTGTTGACCAAAATGGTCATGGTGGATTTGCGGTACTGTTGGAAGTATGGACTCCATACTGAAATTGATTTTCTTTGCTATGAAAAGTTTGCTTATTTGGGAATTACTGCCTCCTAGATGTGTTTAATGTTCTGGGGGAGTCTTGGATCTTTATTATCAGCCCATTTAAGTTGTTACCCAGACCACATTTGACCAGAAACTCCTGTCCTCCATTTTTGTTTATTATTTATATTATTTAGTATTATTATTTTCCTTTATTTTTGGACATACCTACATTTTGGGTTTATTGATTCCTGAAAATTGTGATCTCTGTTCAGTTATAGGGAAAGTAACCAGAACCTTGTAGTCCTATGAAGACATCATTGACTACCCAGGCATGGAGATTGGGGGTGGTTATTGTAAATTTATTTTCATCTGCCTCTTGTTGGCACTGCAGAGTACACCAACTTGTTCCACCTCCAGGTGAATCACATCGATTTCCTTTCCTTTGGATCTAATTTTACCCCTTTGAGATTTAAAAATCCCATTAACACTTGAATGTTATTTCTTGACCTTAATATATTTTATGAAATGATGTACTCCCACCCATCCCCCCAACTTTCAGTGGAGCAGACTAATTTAAATGAGTGATACTGATTTTGAGACCCCCCAGAGTCAATTTGCAGTCACCATTATGTCAAGAGCCATATGACTACTGTCCACCATGCTGACCTTCTAGAATATACAGAACGTGGATGCTTGGTCTTCCTGCCTCAAGTCTCTCTCCATTCCAGTCCATTCTCCACTTAGTTGTCAAATTGGTCTTCTGACCATGTCACTCTTCTATTCAATAAAACTTCAGTGGCTCCCTATCACTTTCAGGTTCAAAAACTTGCTGTTCAAAGCCTTTCATATCATGGTCCCATCCCACCTTTCCAGTTTCCCTGTAGCTTCCAGGTACTTTGCAGTGCAGTGAGATTGGCTTCTTACCATTCCTCCATGATATACTCCATCTCCAAATTCCTGACATTTTCCCTGGCTGTCTGTCCTTCATGCCCACAATTCTGCACTTCCTCATCTCCATCTTCTGATTCTCTGGCTCTCTCAAATCTCCTCTAAGTCCTATTTTCCAGAAGAAGCCTTTCTCAGTACCCTTTGTTAGTGCCTTACCTCTGTGGATTATCTCCAGTTTATTTTATCTATATCTTGTTTACATGTTTTCTCCCTGGTTAGACTGTGAGCACCTTTGAGAGCAGGTACTATTCCCCCTCCCTTCCTTTTTTTGTATCTACAGTAAAGGTACATAATAGGCACTTAATAAATGCTTGTTGACTAGCCAGAACACTTTATATACATCTTCCTAACATAACAACCCAGTAATGGTGATACAATATTATCCCCTTTTTATAGATTTGAAAGTTGAGGCTCAGATTTAAGTGTGAGTGCTTAGGATCACAGAGCTAGTTAAGTTGGTGAATCAGTCACAAAAGCTCTAGATGCTTTCTTTCTTAAAATTTGGGCATTGACTGCATGCAAATCATAACTGCCTTCAACCAGTCAGTCTTGGATAATGGGGTTATGGGAACAGGGCTGAGTCATTCCATTTTACTGCTATAATTAATTAGTAGAGCTGGTTGGAGTTTGGGTTCAGAAGCTTATATAGAACTCCCAAAACATATCCCATTTCAGAAATGAACAACAGATCCAGTTGCATTTTTGAAAAATCTGTCAGAATATGCAAGGTCTCTAAACCTGGGTGCCTCCCAGGATGGGTCACGGTCACCAGCTGCTCCTTCACAAGCTTTGTTTTCTGGCTCTAAACAAATGAGAGGCTGCAGCACCCGGCTTAAAGTATAGCCATATAGGGTAGGTCAGAGTGGGTAATGAAGAGGGTTGTTTTTCTTTTTAAATGAGGTCATTGTAGACCCAGATGAAACTTTTTAATGCATTACAACTACAGTTAAAACCAGTTGTTACTATTGTGAATCTCTTTCCCTGTGGCTTGTACTCACTATTCCTTTAACTTTCCCAAGCTTGATAAATGTGCTAAGAATAGCAAGCACCCCTTGGAGATGGACTGGGAATACCTGTTCATGACTATCTTACTCAGGGCTAGTTGATGAATATTACGTGTCATGGGTTTCCATAATGATACATACTCTCTCCTGGTTGACCTGTTGGTCTGACTTTTCTTTCTCCCTTGTCTTTGCTGGAGGGGCCATATGTAGACCCATAATAAATTTGGCCTAGATTCCATCTCTTGGAATTGGGTTAATTGAGTGATTGCTATACTTTTGTATATTTTTGTAAGTTCCTTGGCGGTTGGATTTTGTATTTTTTTCTTTGTATTTTTTCTTTTTTTCATTTGTTGTATCCCAGCATGTAGCACAGTGCCTTGCATATAGTAGGTGCATTGGTGAACCTCAGATCCCCAGTGGCACAAGCCAAGTTACCACATCCTTTGGCCTTTTCGATATGGGAACTTGGCTTGTGCCTCTGGGGATATGAGGTCCAACATTGCTTATCCGTGTGAGCCTTTGGACCTTTGTTACACTTGAATTCAGCACACATAAGCATCTGCTATGTACAGGGCACCCTACTACATGCTACGGATCCAAAGACAAAAAAACAAAACAAAATGGAGAACATCCCCACCCTTTAAGAATCTTACATTCTATTGAAGGAATACAAAATATACATAAAGTAATCACTCAACTTACAAGCACTTTTTATGGGTCTACATATGGCCCCTCCAGCAAAGGAGATGGAGAAAGAGAGGTCAAACCAGTAGAAGGATAACGTGGAGAGAGATATTGTCCTGGAAACCCAGTGAGGAATACCTATCCAGGAGGAGAGACAGTGTTTAAAGATAGGTCGAGAGGGATGAGGCCATCAGTTAACAGTTTATCGGTAATTTTGGACAGTGTTTTGAGTTAAATGACAAAGTTGGAAGCTCATTTGCAGAAGGCTGAGAGGAGAGAAAGTAAAGGTATTGAGCGTAGAGAGTTTTTTGTAGAGTCTTGACTGAGGATGGGAGGAGAGATATAGGCTGATACTTTGAGGGAGATAATAGGGTCTGCCAGGGGTTTCTTAAAGATGAGGGAGACTTGGGCAGTAGAGAAGGTGCCAGTAGGTAGAGAGTCAGTGAAGAGTACGGAGAAGGAAGGATGATTGTAGGAGCAATATACTGGAGAAGAAGGCCAGATGTAAAGGGCTGCCTTAGGGAGAAGGGCCACCTCCTTATCAGAAACTAACATAGACGAGAGGAGAGTGGGGGGTGGATTTCAAAGGGCCCAGGGAAAATTGAGGAGGGAGAAAGTACTCAGAAATTGGGGACATGGGCACCTTCTCAGGATTCAAAGAGGAGGTAGCATCCAAGTTGAACCTTGAAGGAAAAATTGGCAAAGATAATTTTTATAAAAGGGAAAATCAGAGGCAGCTGGGTGGTGCAGTGGACAGAGCATTGGCCCTAGAGTCAGGAGGCACTGGGTTCAAATGCAGTCTTAAGACACTTTCTAGTGATGTGATCTTAGGCAAGTCACTTAACCATAATTGCTTCAAAAAGTATATTTTTTTTAAAAAGGGAAAATGACAGTTGTTGGAAGTAGGGAGACAGCTGTGATAATTCACTGATCATGGAATTGTAAAGTGGCTCAATCATTCTTAAAAGCAGTTTGAAATTATTTCCAAAAAGTCACTAAAGTGTGCTTACCCTTTTACCCAGCAGTATCACTTCTGGACTTATTATATCTCAAAAAAGATCAGAGAAAGAAGAAAAAGACCCCTGTGTTTAAAAATATTTATAGCAATATTTTATTATAGAATAAAAACTGGAAACAAAGTGGTTGTCCATTAATGGGGCAATAGCTGAAACAAATTATGGTGTATAAAGTGTAATGGGATATTATTGCATTATTAAAAATGATTAAAAAGGATTGATTTCGAGAAATCTCAGGGGATTTGTATGAACTGGTGAAAAGTGAAGTCAGTAGAACCAGGAGAAAAACAAAGGTAAGACCTGTAATATAGCATCGTAATGAAAACTACAGTTGTGCTCAATTCCAGCTCCATAAGACTGTTAATGAATCATGCTGCCCATCTCTTGGCAAGGAAATGATGAACTAGGGGTGCAGAATTAGATTGTTTTCAGATACAACCAGAGTGTAGCTTTGTTTTGTATGAGGATATTGATTTATTTTAAAGGAGGGCTTTTATTTTGCTGGTGAGGGAAAAGAGTTGGGGAAGTTGAGGTAGGGTTATTGATACTAAAGGAAGAAAAGAACGTCACTGAATTATTTTTTTAGAATATAAATGAGCAGAAGGCAGTTTAGAAAGAAACACAGGTAGGGAAATATGTTAAATTTGAATCATGTCTCTCCCTGCTTACCCCTAAGTTCCAAACTATACTTACTAGGAGAAAAAAAGACAGATGTTTTGTTTCTTGAACAGTAACTCTTTTGGTTTTGAAATGTTTATATTATTGCTTTATACTATGTTTAAAGTAAAAAAATATATATTAAAATATACAATGTATTAATATATTATAATAATATTGTTATGTATTCTATATTAAAAACCATTTTCCAAGGCTTCATTAGTAGAGATACCTGAAGCCTTGAAAGGCTAGCCCAACCCAGGCAAGAGGAGGCGCTGTAAAATAATGCAAAGACATAGTGGAAATCTGTCATTTGCTTTAAATACCTTAAAGACTAGCCATTGACGACCATGAATCTGCTTGCTACTGAGATAACTAACCATCAGAGTGCCAGCAGGCATGATTCCCCAGCTTGTCAACCCACAAGTTCACCAGGGAAAGATCTGAATCAGGAAAGCAAAACTGTACTTTTAAGGTCAGGAATAGTGGTTTAGTAGACCCCAGAAACAGCTGCCCGGAACCCATCAGACTAAACAGAATTTGGTTTGATTGTGTGTTTTGGAGTCCTTTTTATTTGGAACACTTTCTTATTTTAAGAAATGGACATACAGGTTTTTCTTCTTTATTCATAACCATGTGAATTACAGTTCACATATTCTCATGAAGTAAAAATACCCTAATAGTTTCTTTTGATTTGAGGAGGAAGGGGGTAGGTGATTCCATGCATAACTTCTCTGGGGAAAGGATGGTCTTTTCAGTTACAGGTGCTGCTGACTTATTCTGGTGTGTGTGTCTGGCAGGACATCCAGAATAAAGAATGTGAATATCACTTTGTTTACTGTGTCATCTTTATAAAATAATTGAGTTCCCTTAACTGGAAGTATTGAGAAAGATGAGAACACAGTACTAGCCATTAGGCAGTAATCTGATCTGCCTCACAATTATAAATACTATAATAACAATAATAACCTCTAACATCGATATTTGATCTTCATAATAACCTGCCAAGTAGGTGTTAATATTATCCCTATTTTTGGATCACAGAATGAAGCAGATCATTTTCTTTTGTGTTATGTTTTGTTTCATGGATTCTCCCATTCATTTTAATTCTTCTGTTCAACATGACTATGGTGAAATTGTATTTAATAGGAATATATGTGTAGAACCTATATAAGATTGTAAGCCGTCTTGGGGAGGGAGGGGAAAAAATCTAAGATATATGCAAGTGATTATAGAACACTGGATACAAATAGAATAATTATTTAAAAAGATATTATCCCCATTTTGCAGATGAAATAGAGGCAGAGAGAGTTAAATGACTTTCTCAGGATCAACCAGCTAGGAAATGTCTGACACCAAATTTGAACTCTGGTCTTCCTGACCCCAGGTCCTGTGCTCTATACTGTCATGTCATCTTATAGAGTTGATTGGGGGGTCAATCTGGATCCAAGTTGCTGGATTTCATCCCCTGTGCAGGCCATTTTCTTGCTCTTGGCCACAGATTTTCTGCCTTAACTCCCTGTCAGCTGTCACAACTATGGGCTTTTAACCAAAGGATTCTAGCATAGTATGGAACTGGAGGTATAATACAGGAGAAAGTCAAAGGATCTGAGTTCAAGAACTAGTTCTGTTACTTAGCTGTATGATTTGGGGCAAGTCATTGAACTTCAAGCCTCAATTTGTCATCTTTGAAATGGATCTGATAACATACTGTCCATATCTTTAGGGGCAGTTAGGTGGTGCAGTGGGTAGAGCACCAGTGCAGGAGTCAAATCTTACCTCAGACACTTGAAAAATGAAATATATTAAAATACAATATATGATGTATTAACATATTGTAAATATAATAATATTGTTATGTATTATATATTATATATTAAAAACCATTTTCCAAGGCTTCACCTGAAAGGCTAGCCCCAACCCAGATTGGGATTTCACTAGCTGTGTGACCTTGGGCAAGTCACTTAACCCCAGTTGCCTCACCCTCAGTCATCTCCAGGCACCCTGAGGAATATCTGGTCACTGGACCCAGATGGCTCTGGAGGAAAAGTGAGGCAGGTGACCTGCACAGCCCTCCCTCACTCAAAGTCAAGTGCAAGTCATGTCATCATTTCTCTGATGGCATGGTCTTCTTCGGCAACGAAGGACAAACACACATATCCATATCCTTAGGTGGTGGGTTTTTGGAAAGTGCTTTGTTGAACCTTAAAACACCGTATAAATATAAGTTTATTGCTGTTTGTTCTCGTTCAGTAGTATCCAACTCTTTGTGACCCCATTTGGAATTTTCTTGGCAAAGATACTGGAGTGGTTTTATCATTCTCTTTTCCAGTTCATTTTACAGATGAAGAAATTGAGGCAAATGGTAGAAAAATGAAAATAAAATAGCTCCTGCCTTTATATTCTACTAAAATTCTGTTCTATCCTACCTATATTCTGTTCTAAGGATAGCCTATGACTTCTAAGGGAAAGTGACAATTAGCCTTTCAAACAGTAAGTTAGTAGTATCATAGGGTCATTAATTTCAGAGCTCGAAGGATTATTTTGCAGAGAAGTCCAGAGACTTGAATCTCAGGTCCTTCCATTTCTAAGGTGGAGTTCTTTCTGCTGCATCATCTTTTAAGTGAAAGACAGCATTGAAAATAAAAAGGATAAAGGAATAGGAATGACTGTTCTTGGGCCTATTATTCTACGTGGTTTCCATAAAATGGACTGATTATGACAATCCTGTGGCTACTGACATGGTCCAGCTTCTAATCCCGTCTTCTCTCCAGGATAATGGGTGAAGATAATTCCATCTCTGTGGTATAGGGTGTGTTTCTCATGAGAACATTCCCTGGGTAACTGCAAGTCAGGAGACCAAAGGGTCCCCACCCGTCAGCCAAGAGACCGGGCTGACTGAAAAAAAATAGATTTTGCACGGATTTGCTTCATGGAAATATAAACTAGCCCTCCCCAAAAGGACCCCCTGTGATAATGGCAAAAGCAGAGAATACAGGAAAGTGGATTGTTTAAAAAGGGACTTGTTGAAACTGACCAAATGTAGACAGACACTGGGGTGTGGTGCCCACACTGGTTGATGCCAACACAAATCACTCATATGGCATTCACAAAGAGCTTTGCTTTCCTTCTTGCCACAATTAAAGAACAATGTGTGTGTTTTTCCTCCGTCTTCTATTATATCCTCCCTTTTTCCTTATTCTTTCCTCTTTTTTACTTTGTCCTGTGGCACCCATTTTTCACAGTTATCCTTTTGGTCTTTCCCCATAACTTTTCATGAATGAAAGAATTGTTTGTGTCTCTTAAGTTTGAAAATGCTCATGGGCATTGTTTCTTCCAGATACAAATTCTGTCCTTTGCGTTCAGATTGCACAAGTGGTCAAATCAGCAATAACATTTGGAGTATTGGGGAAAGGTCTCTTCCTGATTAAGGGGGAACAAAAATGTTCAGTCCTTTGGGGAGGTTTTCCCCCAAAATGATTTCTCCAGGTCTAACACTAAGAAAAAATATCAAGAAAATTAATTTTAAAAAAAACTAGTGGTGCAGTGGATACAGCATGGGCCCTGGAGTCAGGAGGACTTGAGTTCAAATCTCTTTTTAGACACTTAGAAGCTGTGTGACCCTAAGTCGCTTACCCCTGATTGCCTCAAAAAATAGATTTAAAAACTTGGAATGAAAGACTTCACTTTCAGAACTCAAACTATCTTATAAGAGTAAAGTTACCAAAACTAATTGGAACTGGAAAAGCCAGTTATTGAAACAAATTAGATAAGAAAGAATCAGAAATAATTAAATTCAGTAATCTCTTGTTCAATAAAGAAAAAAGTGGAAATTACCTACAGATGAGTTCTTTGTTTACATTCTTAACTTTTAATTTATTTTCCCAAATAATCTCTAAGGTCCCTCAGAATTCTGAAATCCCAATATCTTTGCTAGACTTTCAGGCTATAGGGAAATGATGTGTCTTAAAAAACTGGAAAAGAGTCTGGCAGAAATTTGGCTTTGAGCAGCATCTTATACCATACAAGACAATAGATTCAAGGTGGATATGTGATTCAAATATTACAGATTATACTCCCCCCTAATTAGAAGAGAATCAGGTTAGGTACCTTTCATAAAAGTGGCCAAGAGGCGAACTCTAAGCAAATAAGATACATTTGCAAAAGGTAAAGTAGAGGCTATTTGAATTTATTCTCTCTCAGTGTGTATATGTCCTTATTTGTCATCCCCATAGAAGTATGTGCTCCTGAGGAGTGGGGATTTTCTTTCATTGACTTTCCCTCTCTGGGGCCTAGCTCAGTGCCTGATGACGTAGTAGGTACTCAGCAAATGCTTGTTTATTCATTAAAATTAGAGTCAGTTTGCAGTTTCTTTTAAATGCTGACTTCCTTATGTACATATATACCCAATGTATCAGGGCCCTTTTTAGGTTTCATTTGCTTTTTAATGAATAAAACCAACTTGATTTCTTGATAAGGAGCAGTAGCAATGGACATTAGCTCCCAGTTTTGGCTTACATACACTGAGTCAAGCATAGGTATTTGGACTTCAGAATTTAGAGGGGTCTATATGAATGTAATGGAATACTATTGTACCATAAGAAATAATGAACAGGAAGACTTATATGAACTGATGCTGAGTGAAGGCAGTAGACCCAGGAGAACTTTGTACACAGTTATAACCACAGTGTGTGAGAAGTTTTTCTGGTAGACTTAGCCCTTCACAGCAATGCAAAGGTCCCAAAATTCCCAATGGACCCTTGAGGCAAAATGCCTTTCACATCCAGAGAAAGAACTATGGAAGTGAATCACAGAATGAAACAGATTCTTTTCTCTTTTGTTTTGTTTTGGTTTTTCTCTAATCCTCCATTTCACAGATCAGAAAATTGGGCCCAGAGATGGTCACATGGTGTGACTTAGGGGTGGTGAATATATAAAGATTTACTAAGCACCTACTATGTGCTAAACACTGGGGATACAAAAAGAGGCCAAAGTCACCCTCTGCCCTCAAGGAGCTTACAAGTCTAATGGGGGAGACAAGATGCAGACAGAAATAATGAACTAAGGGAAGGCACTGGAATTGAGCAGGGCTGGGGAAGGCTTCTGGGAGCAGAGCCAGAATTAGAACCCTGAGCACTTATTAATATCTCCTCCCACATTTTTCATTACTCTTCACCACCCTGGTAAGTTTCTCTTGTTGTTTCCTGTAGTTGCCAGTCTACATTGCTTAGGGAATAACCCAAGCCTAATGTTTACATTAAAACAAAGGGATTATTCAAAGGGGTAATGAACATGTTCCATTAATCTCTATTAACATAAGTAGTTGAAAATTGATTTGAATATGTTTCAGATTAAGAAAAGGAAAACAAAACACCAACCTCAAAGAAATCAACCAACCTCATCTTTATAAAGCCCGAAGAGAGCATCTGGTCCACCTGTGTTGGGTTACCTGACTCTTTTAATGGGGCTAATTATAACAATGTTGAAAATACAGCCATAAATGGGAAATCTGAAAATATTTCAGAGTATATTCCTTCCCTTCCTTGTGCCCCTGTCCCCTCCCAGTTTCTTGAGAGCAGAATTTATTCATTTTCATCCACATTGCTTTAGCACGTGCCTTGTCACATGGTACTCAAAAAAAAGTTAAATTCGATGGAATGTGGTTACTCCCAACCCAGTTGGACAGCAGCATCTGATTCTTGTGATCTGCCCTTCTTTCAGCATAAATGCCAGTTGGTTATCCTTGGTCCCCATCTTGCATTAGGCAAATTGTAGTATATTATATAGGCCAAGAAACCTTAAGACATGATGAAAGTAGAAACAAAACCTTCTTTCCCAGGAGGAAAAGAAAAAACAACCTTGTTTTCCACTTCCTCTTCGTTAGAGAGAATGGGAGTACCCATTGTTGCTGTAAAGTATTGTAGGAATTCTTGTTAACAAGGAGAATGAGTTTCTCACCTGAGCACTGTGGCTAGCTGTTTAATGCATAGCCTTTGAATCTAGCCAAAGACTCCTGAAAGGAAGATTTTGGGAAGAGAGTAAGGGTGGGTTTCTCCCTGGCAAATCAGAAGGATTGCAAGAGACGTTAGGGATAGGCATTCCTGATGAAAGCCATGGAATGAACATATGCTTTTGAATTGGTCTTCTTTCCCTAGAGTTAATCCAAATGCTGACCTTACATGCCTTAAGCAAGGTAGTGCCTGAGCCAGCTTCTCTTTACAGGGCTGACGTTTCTACTTGGTTCCCCTCTCCAAGACTTAAACAACCCTGAGCTTGAGAACCCAAGGACAATTTCAGACTATATATGGTGTTAGTGTGAGTATAGTACTGTAGTAGAAATCCTTAGGGTATTTATAACCCTGTTTGCTGCGCAGAGAGGATTGGGAACAAATGCCAGCTTGGATAATATCCAACTGTGAGGATTGGGTTTGTACTAGCATGATGTGTCTGGGCTGTAAGAAACAAGTGTTCAAAAACTTCAGAGGGAGTTGGGTGGGTGAGAAAAGGGGCTCAGTAAATCTAATTTTAATTGCTTTTTATATAGTAAAATTGATTATTTTTGAACTAAGGCCCCAACTTTTTCAAATCTGCTTCCACTTTTTAAATCTCAGTTATTTTTTTTTCTTAACTGAGAAATCTTTTCTCCTAAGTTTTAAAACCTCATCTAATGTTCCCAACTCTGGTAGTCTATGAGGGAGGGGGTAGGGTGATTGTAATTACATTTTAACCATTAGTTCCTATTCTGGGACTTTGAGGATCTCTATAGTCGGCTCAAAGCAGTTTATGTACATTGCCTCCTGATCTCTATAGTCGGCTCAAAGCAGTTTATGTACATTGCCTCTATCCTAGTGGATAGAATGATAGACTGGGAGTCTCAGTAGTCAAAATGACCTGAATTGGAATCCTGCCTCAGATACTTAGTACCTGTGTGACCCTATGCTTTCCCTGTCTGTATAATGATGATAGAGCATCTGCCTGCAAAAGTGGTGGTGAAGATAAAAGGAAATAGTCCGTGTAAATTGCTTTACAGATCTTAAAGCACTCTATAAGTGCTAGCTCTTCCTTTGTTTCCTGATTGACTTTAATGATTTTTTAATGATAATTTTAATGATTCCCCACAATAGTTAAGATATATATTTACTGAAAGTCTCCATTTTGTTTTAGAATAATAAGGCACATTTGGGGCACTTACAGGGGTGTGTGTGTGTGTGTGTGTGTGTGTGTGTGTGTGTGTGTGTGTGTGAATGCACACCTGGAATCAGGAAGACTTCTGCCTGAATTAAAATCTGACCTCAGGCACTTATTAGCTGTGTGACCCTGGACAAGTCACTTAACCCTGTTTGCCTCAGTTTCCTCATCTGTAAAAAATGAGCTAGAAAAGGAAATGACCCTGCACGGTGTCAGGAATACTTGAGTTCAAATCTGGCCTCAGATGCTTACTAGTTTTGTGACCCTGTGCAAGTCACTTTATCCTGTTTGCCTCAGTTTCCTCATCCATAAAATGAGCTAAAGAGGGAAATGGCAAACCACTCCAGTATCTTTGCCAAGAAAATCCCAGATGACTGAGCAACAGTGACAAAACCCACTTGGCGCTCAACATGAGGAAAAAAAGTATGGTTTAATGGGAAAGTTTGAGTCCCAGCTCTGCTCCTAACTTGCCTTGTGATCACAGGTCAACCTTTTACCTTCTCTAGGCCTCATTTTATCTGTTAGAGAGGAGTTTGAACTAGAGGACCTTCACAGACCTGTGGGCTGTGAACCTGCGATCCCTGATTATATGACTTCCTTGTAACTTGAGGTTCAGGAAATTAAATCTCCCTTTGTTCATAATGTGATTATTTGATTCCCCATCCTTGGTCACAGAGGAGAGTAGGAGATCTGGAACATCCAGATTCATTAATTCTTCTGGGGGTGGGGGTAAGAAGGGCTGCTTTTGAGATACTGCATTAAATAGTATGTGAGATGGAAATTGTCCATCTAGGTCAGAGAAGGAAGCGACTTAGCTGCCTACTTAGGCAGAACAGTTTCTCATACCAAGAGCTGACTTTTTACTAGGAGGGATTTTGAAACAAATGCCACATGTGTCAGTGTGGTTTTACATTTTTTTCTTCTTTTACATATGTAGAGCAGGCTGACACTCAGTCGCTCAGAACTGCATCTGGGTTAGGGGATGTGGGGCGTGGGGGGTGTTTCAGGGTTGCGCACCAAAGTTGTTCTTCCCTGGAGTGTGAAAGAAACCCCAACTTATTGAATTTTCGATCAGATGGCTAATGAGTGGGATGGCATTTTCATTCAGATTACTAATGGGTGGTGTGGTTTGTTTTTCTTTTAGGATGTTGAGAAAGAGAAGGAAACCCACAATTATCTCAGCAAAGAAGAAATCAAAGAGAAGGTTCACAACTACAATTTAGCTGTTACAGACAAATTGAAGATGACCTTGGTAAGAATCCCACTTTTACGGTTTTGGTTAATGTGAACAATCAGTACATTTTGAATCTCTGGATAAAAATTAGCAGTTGTCTTATGTTCTGGAGTAGCTGTGCCATGGAGGCTGAATTCTTTCTCATCCTTCATATTGATTGTTTCATAGGCGAGCCTCTTGGCCTGCCCTGAAATTGGGGGAAAGATTTCTTCTTGAGTCCTCTTAAAAAGCAATGCACTGTATTAAGATTTGGACTTCTAAAGAATTATGCACATCATTAAAGGATCCTCACCGACAAGTCTAGTCAGTGCCAACCTGTTCGATAGGTGATAATTTGTAACAAAACCTCCAGTAATTTTATCTTGCAGAGATAAAGATAAACTTGAACATGTCAAGGAAAGAGATATTATGCCTGGAGTTTGGAATGTGATCAACTTGGAATATCTGTCATCTAAGCAAGGCGTGCGTGCACGTGCGTGTGCATGCATGTATATATGTATGTGTGTGTGTCTATGTGTGTGCGCATGCACATGTGCATCTGAGTACCCACAAAGCATGTAATATTTAATGCTGTGCTGTCAGTGGGTTGCTTAATTATTCATTTTCACAGGAAGAGAATAAAGAAAGATTTATTACTAGATTAAAAATGGTAAGCTTTCTGCAACACTGTATGTTGGAATTGTATTTAGAGTTGTTACAGGAGGAAGTCGTAGGGATTGGACTGAGGGCTTTGAGTAACAATGAGTTGACAAGATCCAATCCATCAGCAAACATTTAATTAAGCACCTACCTGATGTGTACTTTGAGGCAGCTAAGTGGTTCCCTGGATAGAGAGCCCAGCCTGGAGTCAGGAAGACTCATCTTTCTAAACTCAAATCTAATCTCAAAACACTTATTAGCTCTGTGACTCTGGGCAAGTCACTTAACCCTGTTTGCCTCAGTTTCCTCTTCTGTCAAATTAACTGGAGAAGGAAATGGCAAACCAAACCAGCATCTTTGCCAAGAAAATCCCAGATGAGGTCAGGAAGAGTTGGACATTACTGAGAACAACTGAGTAACTGTGGTAGGCATGGGGGATACAGAGTATAACCAAAAAAATGGAACATCCCCTAATCTCAATGACCTTATTATTTTATTTGGAGAGATATAAATGAAAAAGGGAACTTCTTGGTGTGTAAAGTTCATCTATAAAGGTCAATACCTTCTCTGCAGCTTAAAATGATTGAAGACCCAAAGAGTTTTTGTTTATGTAAGTTACATCTATCAATATTTGCCATACTATAAGTGACAACTTCTTAGTATTAAGAAAGTAGTTTTGACTTCATGGACCCCTTAAATATCTTGGTGTCCTAGACCCTGTGAGGGCATGGATCACACCTTGAGACCATTGCTCTAGGCAACTTTCTAAGACTCTTAGAGGCCAAAACAGTCTGAGAACCTCTGACTCGTAGAGCACAGAGAGGTCACAAAGTTGGGACTTGAACCCAGGTCTTTCCAACTTCAAAGCCAGCTCTATCTATATGTATTACTGCCTCTCACACAGAATAAATATAAAGAAAAGAAAATACAAGTGGGTTGAGGGGGAGGTATTAGCAATTGGGAGGGTCAGGAAAGACTTCATATAAAATGTGATGCTCGAGCTGCATCTTGAAGGAAAAGGGGGACTCAATGAAGCCAAGGTGAAGTGGGAGTCATAGCCAGCATGAAGGCATGAAGATAGGAGATGAGAGTGTCATGGGAAGAACAGAGAGAATGACAGTTGGGCTACACTGCAGAACTCAGAAAGAGTGTACAGTTAAGTGTGGATGAGATCAGTCAGCGCCATGTTGTGAAGAGTTTTAAAAGCTAAGTAGAGGTGCTTACATTTGACACAGTCAGATCCATGATTAGGGTGAATCCCTTGGAAGTTGAATGGAGGGTGGATGGGTTGGAGTGGGGACAGTCTTGAGGAAAAGGGATGTAATTAGGAGGTTCTTGCAGTAGTCCAAGAGAGAGGTTATGATGGCCTAAGGGAAGTGGCAGCTATGGGAGTTTATTGAAGGAGTCAGATATGAGAGATGCTAAGATCTGGCATCTGATGGGCTACAAAGGGATGAGGGAGGGTGACAAGTAGGGGTTAGAAACTTAGACTGGGAGATTGAGGCTGCCTGAAACAGGGATAAGGATATTTGGAAGAGCAGAGGGTTTGGGAGGAAAGATGAGTTTTGTTTTGGACATGTTGTGTTCGAGATGTTTCTAAGGACATCCATTTGGAAATGCCAGATAGGTATAGAGATACACAGATAAACGTGTGTGTGTATACATGTATGTATATGTATGTTTGCATAGTATACATGTATGCATATACCTATATATACAGAGAGAGCTTACTCTTGTACATCCTTGTTTGATGTTTATCACCCCATCAGATTCTGAGGTGCTTGAGGTCACAGAGTATCTTTTACTTCTTTTGGTCTCCCCAGAACTTAGCAACAGTGCCTGGCACATAGTAGGCACTTAAAGTGTTTCTTGACTGACTAATACATTCATTTTTGTTGTAGTTCAGTTGTTTCAGTTATATCTGACTCTTTGTAACCCCATTTGGGGTTTTCTTGGCAAAGATACTAGAGCAATTTGCCATTTCCTTCTTCAGCTTATTTTGTAGGTGAAGTCCTGGGGCAAATAGGTTTAAGTGACTTGCCTAGGGTCATTGACACAGCTAGTATGCATCTGAGGAAAGATTTGAACTCAAGAAGATGAGCTTCCTGACTCCAAGCTTGGCACTCTATCCATATCCGTATCCATATGAAGCATGTGTGTGTGTGTGTGTGTGTGTGTGTGTGTGTGTGTGTGTGTGTGTGGGTGTGTGTGTGTACACAAATGTAGATGTCATCTGCATAGGGATGATAATTAAAACTGTGGCCACTGATGAGATCACTGAGGGATAGTATAAAGAAGGAAGAAGAGGGAACCTAGGACAGAACCTTGGAGAACTTCTATAATTAGAAGGCATGATATGGATGATAAAGCAGCAGAGGATACAGAGCAGTCAGTTATAGCTAGGAGAAGAACCATGAGAGAGTAATAGCATGAAAACCTAGAAAGGAGAGAGTGAGGATCCAGGAGGGAGAAGGTGGTCAAATGCAGTCGACAGGCCAGGAAAGGCAAGGACTAAGACAGGAGCATCAGATTTGGCAGTCACATCAGTGTTCAGCTCTGGAAAGAGCAGTTTCAGTTGATGGATGAGATTAGAAGTTTGATTGCAGAGGATTGAGGAAATGGAGATAGCACGGGTAGATAGCGTTTTCTTTGGAGTTTGATGATGAAAAGAAAGGACAGATGAGGGGATAGTGAAGTCTAGTAGTTTTTTGTCTTTTTTTAAGGCTCGAACGACAGAGCAAAATTAAGATACTTTTCTCCCCTTCACTTCCTTCCTCCTCCCCCACCTCCTCATCTCCTTCTCTTCTGTTCACATGTTGAGTCATACCCTTACTATGTGGGTCCTCTGTCCAAAGGAGGATAAATTTTGATCACTTATCCTTTGCAAGGTACCTTAGGGTTTGGGAGCTAGATTTTGTTTTCTTTCCTATTTATTCTATCTTTTTCAGATACTGGTACCATTAACTCTTGTCTCATGTAGTTTTCATTTACGATCTCTTGAAATACAGTTCTACAAAACCAGACTTTGATAAAGTCCATTGTGATTCATATAGCTATCTGACTATTCCTTTAAACCCAGATCACTCTCTCTCTTACCGATTGGCCAACACTAGGTCCCAGGCCAAGTTTCACTTGCTGGGTTTTTTTTTTTTTTTTGATTGCTTAGAGTGAGTGTAAACAGCACCTGTTTCTATTCTGGTGAAAAATTCTGAGTCTTCCCATCCCATATTGATTCTTTTGTGAAAGCAGACTAGGCCATCTTTTGCCTCAGTTCTTGGCTAGATTTTAGTTATTGGGTGGTTGTTACCTCAGATAAACTGAGACCTTAAAAAGGCCATGGTATCCCACTGCATCCAGGACCATCGCCAGTTTTCTTCACCTGTGTCTCTCCACTGGACTCTGATGACACTAGAAGTGTCTGATGAGTTTGCACAACCCTGCCTCACTTAAATCCATGCACTTGGAAGTCAAGACATCATGCTCCTGATGCCATGAGTCCTCTTCAAGGGCTGAGGATGGACAACAACAAAGAACTTCCTCTTCTTCTCCCCTCCCCCTTTTGGTAGTCCTGAAGTCTCTTGAAGTTGTCTTTGTCCTGGCTACAAACAATTAGGATTCAGCATTGGGTTAACCCATTTCAAGTAGACTCTATCAAATTCACTGCCTTCTTTGAACCTTGGGACCTTGGGAACCATGGCTACTCTCCCAGGTGCAATTTTACCAAGGACATGAGCAAAAAGAATCCCTCTCTTCTTTATTTTCATGGTTCCTAAAAGTACCCAAAAGATCATAGATCTAGAGCTTGACAAGACCCTCTTACCTTTCTAGTCTTCTTAAACCCAACTTATCACCTACCATGCATTCTAATTCAGTGACACCAACTTCCCTGCTGTTCCTTGAAAAAGATACCAGACTTTTCTGGTCATTTTCACTGGCTGTACTCCATGCCTGGAATGCTCTCCCTCCCAGCTCTGTTCTTGACTTCCCTGGCTTGCCTAGATAAATTCCCAATTTTAAAAATCTTTTCTTTCTTCCTTTTCTTTTAATCTCACAATTTGCCATTTATTAACATTTTCCAGGTCATCATTTTAAAAAAATAATAATTTTTTTACCCTAATTACATATAAAAACAATTTTAAACATTTTAAAAAAAAAGGTTTGAGTTCCAAATTCTATCCCTTTCCCCCTGAGACAGTAAGCAAACTGATATAGATTATATGTGTGCAGTCGTATTGTAAAACGTTTTTATATTAGTCATTTTGTACAAGTAGACTCGAGAGAAAGAAAGTGAAAAATAGTATGCTTCAGATAATATCAGTTCTTTCTCTGGAGGAGGATAGCACGTTTCATCATGAGTTCTTTAGGATTGTCTTACATAATTGTGTTGCTGAGAATAGCTAAGTCATTCATAGTTCTCCATCATACAATACTTCTGTTACCGTGTACAGCATTCTCCTTATTCTGCTCAGCTCACTATGCATCAGTTCATGTAAATCTTTCCAGGTTTTTTGAAATCATCCTGCTTGTCATTTCTTATAGCACAATAATGTTGCATCACAGTCATATACCACAACTTGTTCAGCCATTCCCCAGTCGATGGGCATCCCCTCAGTTTCCAGTTCTTAGACACCACAAAAAGAACTGCTATCAATATTTTGTACAAGTTGGTCTTTTCCCTTTTTTAAAATTCCACTTTCTACAATAAGCCTTCTCTGATTCCCCTTAATTCTAGTGCCTTTCCTCTGTTGTCTATCCCTGATTTATCCTCTATATGGTTTATTTTTATATATTTGTTTGCATGTTGCCTCTCCTATTAGACGATCATTTCCTTGAAAGCAGATCATCTTTTGCCTTGCTTTGTATCTTAAGGGCTTAGTACAGAGCCTGGCAGTAGTTGGTGCTAGTTAGTAGTAGTGAATACTTATTAACTGACTCTCCCAGGGGTTGGGGAGACCATGTCACCTTCTAGGTTCTTGGATGTGACCTTTTGGCTTGAGTCCAAGTTTTACAGAACCAATCCTTTTATTAAGGGGGTTTGGTCTGTGAAATTTGGATTCAGTCAAAGGGCTGCACTTGAGGACCTAGAGGGCCACAAGTGGCTGCAGGTTCCCCATCCCTACTCTAAACCATCATGAACTGGACCTGGGGACCTGTAGACAAACAATGAGCTGTAGAGGAAGTGTTAGTCACCTTTCTTCTCTCTTCACCTGGGATGTTTAGGTGACTCACGTGACAAAAATGAGTTATAAAGTGAGGCTACTGCAATTATGAGGTTGAGGATGTTTTAATAAAATGAATAGAGGAAACCTAATGTTTGATAAATCTAAAGATCCCAGCTGTTGGGGCAAAAACTAACACTGACAAAAGCAGCTAGGAAAACTGGAAAGTGGTATGGCAGAAACAAGGCATAGACAGATGTCTCGCATCATATACCAAGATGAACTAAAAATGAGTACATGACTTAGACAAAAATGATGAAACCATAAGCAGATTAGGGAAACGTGAGAGAGATTGCCTGTCAGATCTGTGGCTAGTGGAAGATTTTTTGATCAAACAAGAAATAGAGGTAAAATGGATGGTTTTGATTGCATAAAACTAATGTTTTTTTTGCACAAACAAAACCAATGCAGCCAAAAGTAGAATAGAAGGAAACAGAAAAAAATTTATAGCAAATTTCTCTTATTGCTCAAATAGAGAAATACGTAACATATAAGAAATAGGAGCCATTCCCCAATTGATAAAAGGGCAGTTTTCAGAGGAAGAAACCATTTATCAACAGTTGTCTGAAAAAAATGCTGTAAATCACAAATAATTAGAGAAATACAAATTAAAACAGCTCAGAGGTACTACCTCACACTCATCAGATTGACTAAGATGACAGAAAAGGAAAATGACAAATGTTGAAGGGATTGTGGAAAAGTAGAAACACTAATGCATTGTTAATAGAGTTGTAAACTAATCCAACCATTTGGAAGAATTTGGAACCATGACCCAAAGGCAATAAAACTGTTTTACCCTTTGAGATAGTAATACCATTACTCAGTGTCTATCCCCAAGAGATAAAATGAAAGAAGAAATATAACGAATATAAAATATCCAAAAATATATACAATGTTTATAACTACTCTTTTTGGTGATGGCAAAGAATTGGAAACTGAAGGGTTGCCCATAAGTTGGGGATTGGCATAAGTTATGGTATATGATTGTGAATGGAATATTAATATTCTCTAAGAAATGATGAAGGGGATAGTTTCAGAAGAGCCTGGGAAGACCTCTGTGAACTGATGCCAAGTGAGGTGAACAGAATCAGAAGAACAGTCTGCACAGTAATAGCAGTATTGTAAAGATACATCTTAGTATATAGTACAGATTTACTTAGTCACTGATCAGTACAACAATTCAGTACAGCTCCAAAGGGACTTAAGAAGCAAAATGCTATGACTACACATGTATAATCTATGTCAAATTGCTTACCTTCTCAGTCGGGGATAGTGAGAAGGGAAGGAGAGAATTTGGAACTCAGAAGTTTAAAATTGAATGTTAAAAAATGTTTTTACATGTAATTGGGGAAAATAAAATACTAAATAAACTTTAAAAAGCAGCAAAATGATATCTACTTCCAGATAGAGAACTGATGGGCTCAGATTGAAGTATATTTTTTTCCTTTTTTAAAAAAAATCTTTTTTTTTCTTGAAACATGACTAATGACAAAATATGTTTGGCATGACTTCATATATATAATGAGCATTGTATATCTTGCTTGTTTAGTGGGTGGAGGAAGAGCTGGAGGGAGAGAATTTGGAAGTGAAAATAAAATTTAAAAATAAACTAAATACCATAATAGGGGAAGATTTTTCAAAGTTTTTTTTCCCCTTAATACTCACAGCTTTTAAAAGAGGATTAAGAAAAAAAAACAGTATTGTATAAAAGACAGGTTAGTCTATTGGGAGGAGCCCTTGGAGTCTGGAGTAATTACAGTGATGGATTCATGTGTGCCTTGAATACTCTGTAGCTTTGTGAACATAGGCAGATTTTTAAAAAGTTGTCAGCTTTTTGATACAAGAGTACAGGCTGTTATTGAGTAAGTAGTTCCAACCTGATGTACAACAGGATGAAGCGCCCGGGCCCTTTTGTGGGACAGTACAAAATAACTCAAGGATGGGCAGGGAGGCTGGAGGAACATATTAAAGAGAGAGGAGGAAGGAAATATAACTTGGTTACCTGGAATTCTACCTAACTGCTTGGACAACTTCAACTCTGTAGCAAGCGACCCAGAAAAAAGTAATTAGAACAGCTAGACCTGTGATTTCATTGACACTGGGAATTCCTTCCACCAATGCAAGCTGACCCCCTCCTCAGCAACCTTGCAAGTTTAGAAAATTGCCCAGGGCATCGAGTGATTCTGTATCTTGTTGGGATCCCACAATGTTGTCAGCCGAGGCAGGGTTGAACCCCGGTTTTCCTGGTTTTAAGGTTGCTTCTTTATCTACTATGCAACTGTGGGTTCTGAAAAGTTAATTAATTAAGCAGTTAATAAATACAATATCAGTTATTACCCTGCCCTTTTCAATTTTTCAGAAACTTTTTTTTGGACATTGCTGGTGTTTCTGTTCACCATATGTTGGACTGGATGAGCCAAGCATCTGACCTTTCATTCTGTGAGGGCAATACCAATGCCCTCAGGGCATCCCTCCTGATTCCCTCAGGATGGTTTTACAGGCTTGGGACAGATTCCTGTTTTCCTTTCTGGCCTTCTGGATGCCTTTGCTTCTATTTATCTACTTGAGGATGGAGTCTTGGCTTCCTGTCTTTAAGGCTACGATTGGATCGTTTGTTAAAATGAATGATTTCTTTGGTGACCTTTATTTCACTTCATCCACCGGATCCTTTATTCAGTGACTTTTGCACATTGGAAATGCAGCATACAGGGTGAAACCCAATGCCATAGAAATGCTGATATGATCACATTAAACAAGTGAGAGGAAATAGAAAGGGGAAGGCAAGGAAGGTAATAAAAATGCTTTTAGATCAGAGATTCTTAACTTTTTTTTTTTTTTTTTTTTTGCATATAATGGCCCTCTTTGGCAATCTGATAAAGACTGTGGAAGTCTTCTTGGAATAATATTTTTAAATGCATAAAATAAAATCCCTAGAGTTACCAAGGAAACCAGTTATATTGAAATACAATTAAAAGTATTTTTGAAAAAAATTCACGGAATCCATGTTTGCAATCCTATATGGAAGCCACCAAGTGGCTCCAAGGAAGAGTTTAGAATGAGAAAAGGAGACACTGAGTAACTGGGAACAAAATGCATGGATTCCATTTATCCTCTGCTTACTTTTTTTTCCCTCTTGAGGATCACGGCCATATGTCCCCATAAGCTTTCTCCCAGGAAACCTCTCTTTGAACATCTGTCTCCATGTGCCTCCAGAAGTGGCTAAAAGTTCTGTTCTCTCCCAGCTAGAAATCACCATGGGAAGAAGCCTCAGTTTACCCCTCCTTTGTTGCTACTCTCTAAACCAGTAGGCTCTAACATTTCCACTAATGTGCCCTCTGACCTAAAAGACCTTAACTTATTCCAGTTGCCTTAATAAATTTTTTTTAACAATACAAGAAATGAAATTGTGCCATTCATAAATTATGAACAAATGTTTATGCTTTCCAGAGGTTAACTCTTGCAGCCCTTAATTTGACTTACTTTTAAAAAATGTCAATCTTGAAAGTTCATTATAACCTACCTCATGTTGATGCTTTAGCAGGAAATGATGTTTAAGTAAAACAGTAATTCGTATGCAGTCATAGCTACCCCGAGTGATCTGTTCCAGCCTCTTGGATTACCTTTTTTTGTTAGGATGTCATAAAGTTATAATTGTAGCTTTCTTTTTTTCTCCAAGGGTTCATTGTCTTTTATTATGGGATACCTCCTTTGTGCACTCAGCCCAGATATTTTTCATTAGCCTTAGTAAATTTCTTGCTTTGCTTAGCAGGGATTTGAATGGAGGTATTACCTAAAAATGGGTCCAGACTCCTCACATGTGGCTATAGCAGCATGAATGAATGGGTCTCAAAAGACATAAACATATCAAAGCCAACAGAGAACCTTCTAAAACTTTCCATCTGCCTAACAGACTTGGTTTATGGGTTGCATGCCCTACATGTGAAGGCCTCCCATTGGGGTCTCTGTCTTTTTTTTTTTTATCTTGAGCTGTAATTTCATTGATTTAGGGAACCTCCAGCATGGAAAATTCATTTTAATGTTTAGCAACTAATCTAAGACTACAATCCTAGAAGGTTGCCAGGAGCAGCAAGAGGTTAAATGACATGTCAGCTATCACACATTTAGTATGGGTTTGGATGCAAGATTTTAAACTGAAGTCTTCCTGACTCCATGGCCCACCCTCTCAACACCACCCCATGCTTAGGCCCTTCCTCCCTGGGGGGAAATCTTTAGAGGAGATCTGCCACAAGAGCAGACGTAGGGAATGAGTTTTTCTGTTTGATGTTGGCCCCATCTCCCAACTTATTTTATTGCCTTCAAACCCCAGGGCTTTACTAGAACCATGTTGTTTGTGTGCCTGCTACAGAATTCCAACGGGATTTACACTGGCTTCATCAAAGTTCAGATGGAATTGTGCAGACCTATCAATGCATTGACTTCTTGGAACCCAGAAAAGCAAGCCTCCAATTATAGTGGCTGCATGAATACACTTCACATCAGCAGCACCAACACTGTCCGGGAAGTTATTGAGGCCTTGCTCAAGAAATTTCTAGTGTCTGAAAGCCCAACCAAGTTTGCACTTTATAAGCGTTGTCACAAGGAAGACCAAGGTATGCTGAGGTTTAAATTGTTCTCTTTCCTATTCCTGGACCTTTTTGTCATCATCATTCCTATACCTAGGGAGCCTTCAAGTGGTTCCCATTGCCTGTTAACATTTCTGATCCTGCCTTGTCCATCCTGATCTCATGCTGCTTTTTTTCATTGATCACTAAGCAAATATCAAGTACCCAGAATGTGCCAGGTACCATACTAGGCACTGGGGATATGTAGATGAAAACAGTCACACAGCTAGTGTCTCAGGCCTGATTTGAATTGTCTGGATCCAGGCCTCGTGCTCTATCCAGTGATCCACCTGGCCGCCCAAACTCTCCCTTGTGGTATGGGATAAAACAGTTCGGCAAAACCACCCCTCTAGTGCCCACTTGGAGAGTGTATGCAGCATCGTGTGTTTGTAGACTCCCAACTTTTCACAAAGATGGCAGAAGCGTATTTCATCATCTCTTCTCTGGTAGCCATTGACTCTTGCTAGGAAGTAACCTTTTGAGAGCTTTTTGATTAGAAATGCTCCACTATAAGTCTGTCTACCTGGCAATTCCATGAGGTCTGGAGCGCTGGTCTCCTGGGCCCAAGTCATATTTTGGCAGGACACAAAGGCATCCATCCTCTGGAGCAGAAAATATCACACCCACGTCCCTTTCAATCCATCTTCTCTCTTATCAGAGCAGCTTCGTCACTCTTAGGTTTTTTTTTCCTCTACATTTCCTGGGTAGAGCTTGAAACAACTGTAGGAAATTGGCTTCCGCTTTACTGTTGCCCACTTAGAAAAGTCTGTCTGTCCCAGGAACTCCACACCTGCTGTTTGTTGGTCCTCCATGTGCTAGGGAGGAGTGGTCAGGTGTGTCAGGAGATCACAAGAAGCACATTCATCCTGCCAGCTCAAATTTTCCCTCATAGTCAGAACTCTTTGCTGCTCAACCTAACAACGTTAGTTACCCCGTTAAAATAGTACCATTGCCTGTTAATAATGCTTCATTAGAAAAATTAACAAGCAACAGTACTATATGTACTTATAGTGCACATGTGCTTTTAAATTAAAGCTATTGACCTTAAAAGATTTGCTTAATTTTTTTCATACACAGGACCACATGTTCTTGTCACAATCTTTTTAAAAAGCTTTAGCATGTGACTTAATTGATTTTTTTTTTCCTGAAAATAATGGGAACAGTGCTAATCGTGCTTTACATTATCTGTTTTTATTTGACTTGTTACCTGTCCATGATGTCAATTCATTCGTTTTAGTACTGGCCAATTGTAAGATGGGATAGCATCTAGTGGATAAGTTTCTTTGGCATTTGGGAGGCAGGATAGTTTAATGGATAAATAAGCATTCTATAAAATGGCTCTATTGTTTCCCTGTGTAGTTTATGCGTGCAAGCTCTCAGACCGAGAACACCCCCTTTATCTGCGTTTGGTAGCAGGGCCAAGGACAGAAACTCTGAGCTTTGTTCTACGTGAACGTGAAACCGGAGAGGTAAGTGGTGTTCCTTATTATGGTTTTAGGGCACACCATCCCTGTTTATCTCGGTGGTAGTTGACCTTTGTAACCAAGTGGAGGAAATGGGATGAGGAGGCACCGACAAATACAGTGTCAATCTGCCATTAACATTTGGTGTACCCTTTTTTTTGGACTAATGTTTGAGGTGGGGTGGGAAGAAACAATATTTTTAATTGGTCTTTTGAGAGCAAAAGGGGACACAGTAATTTTGTTGCTTTCTCATTAAACTTAATGTTTACATATATATTTTTAAAAACAGATGGTCACACTTTCTTATATGCCCATCTTTCTTGCTTATATATTGAAATGTTAGTGTTTGTTAAATGAATCACTGTTTCAAAAATGGATTTGGTGGCACAGTGAATAAAGCACTGACCTTGGAGTCAAGAGGACCTGAGTTCAAATCCAGCCTCAGACACAACACTTAATAGCTATGTGACCCTGGGCAAGTAACTCCAATTTTCTCCCCCCACCTCTTGCCAAAAAAAAGGATTTTGGGGACTAGAATTTTGTAGTTTTCTCCAAAGATTTCTCACACTTTTACGCTTTTACCATTAGCTTAATTTTGAAAGTTGACACTTGCCATATGTTCATTCCTAATGTAAAGTTTCTTTGCTAATTCATTGTAAATGAGAAAAAAGGAGTTTCCTGCTTCTTGGCTAGCAAGACTCTGAATTAAACATATTTTTAATGATTTCATAGGATCCCTCGTTCAACCCTCAAATTTAAAGGAGGAAATTCAGGCTCAAGGAGCAGAATTTGAACTCTGACCCAGCCAATGTCCTTTCTGTCGTAACCATATTGCCTAGAATGATTAAGTCACCATTTTTGCACTTTAATTGGTAGTTCACTCCCTCAAGGAAGGGCAGTGCAGTCTGAGGAGAAAAGCTTCCCTTACAGATGACCTTTGGGCTGGTTGTTAGCCTCATAATGAAGAAATCTGTCCATTCCTTAATCTCAGTTAGTCTCCCATCTATAAACCGGCGGTTGATGATAATTGACTTTTGGGCTGGCTGACGAAGATGAATGAAATTAATATGAGACAATCTGTCCAGCAGTTTTGAGCTACCAAGAAGGAAAAACTGCTTTTATAAATTATTCATGTTACTTTTTACTTCTGCCGCTTCTCAGGCTTTCTGAAAACAAATTGCCATTGTTTGGAAAAGTACTATTTTGGAATTCTCATTTGGATTCTTAAAAGGGCATTTTGACCATGTATTAGCATTTCCCCTGAAAGCTCAAACTCCAAACACTTGCATATCCTCTATAGAGTTTTAAAAGTAGTAATGTTCTGTTAAATGATCCCATCTGCTTAACTTAATTTGTAAACTTCTGAGGAGGGATCCAACTTCAGTTGGTTTTTGGAATGTCACCTCACACATTGTTAGAGTTTAGGAAATGTGTAAATGTCATAAAGTATTTTTTAAGTGAACGATTCTGTCCCCAATTGCTTTGTTTGTTTTCTGACAGGCTAGGGAGCTTCTAGGAAGGATACTCTTTCTACCAGATTGATATTAGGCACTGATTCTCCCATTTATAATTGCACAGACCTGGGGTACTGAGAAATTACTTGGCCAGGGTCCATAGGCAGGATGTGTCAGACAGGACTTGAACCCCAATTTTCTGACCCTCAAACTAACTCCCAATTCACAATGCTACCCTGCTACTCTTAAATATAGAGTATGTGAGGGTTCTCTTGCTTCTTAATAATTTCAAAATCAACTGAGAGTTTGGCAGATGTGCAGCACTGATTTATTCATTTTTTTCCTTCCACATTTATTAAGCATAATATGCATTAAAATCCCCTGTTTATTATTTTTTTTAGCATTTTTAATGAGGTGAAAGTAATAGTGTAAACTGTCATTCCTCCTGTTTCCTACACAACATTCCTTGTACCTGGAATCCCCTCCCATTTGTCACTGCCCAGCCTCAGTTTCCTAAAAAGCCCAGTGTCAATCTCAACTCTGGAAGCCTGTACTTATTTACTCCACCTCACCCCTGGCTTTTAGGATTTGAGTTTTCAACCAGGAAGGGAATCTAATTACAGCACTCATTTTACAGATAAGGACACTGAGTGCCAGCAAGATTAAATAGCAGAGTTGAGATTTAAATCTTGTAGTCATGAGAATGAACCCCAAAATCTGTAATAATTTTAGAAAAAAATTTATCAGGTCTTTTGGTGGAAGAGAGGGAGCCAGAAAGGAGGAGCGGTATAGTTCCCTCTCATGGTATGTAAATCACATAAGATTTAGACAAGGGTACCTGCATACTTACTCAGTTAAGCAGTTTTACCCACAGAGCTATGTGAGAACAAGGAGTATTGAGATAGATTATCAGTAAATTTAGTAAAATGTGGGCAAAGCCAAAACACATGGGGAACCCAAAATACAAGCTTAGGTGGATCCAACTTACAATACTTGGGTGTAGGTTTGGGTGGATCCAGGACCTGCTGGTACCCACAATTCTTTGTCATCTGCGTTCCTGGAGAGTTAATGAGGTCAGGGCGACATTCTGGGTTGAAGCAATTTCTAGTCACAAAGTTAGGTTCAAATGATAGTAATACATAATGGGTAGTAATCCACAAACCCAAGTCCTCTGATTCCAAATCTGGCATTTTTTGAAAAGTCCCAAAATGTAACATTTTCTTTGTTTTACTAATAAGTAAAATTTTATTCTGTTATAATAAATTAAAATCAATACCAAATTTAATATTTATAATCATGTATTAAATTTATAATATATCTCATAATTTATGCATTTATATAAATAATATAAATATTTATTATAGTATTTATAAATAAAATAGATGTATCGGAATTTTATAAATATATGTTCATATTTGTTTATATCATATTTATAATAGAATAACATTTCATACATCAAATATAGAATTCATATATATTAGAATATGTATAAACATAAGCATAATACATTTGATATCAGTAAAATAAGTTTATATAAATATTGTTTATTATAATGTTTAGGTTTACATATTATATTCACAGTATAATATATAAATATTGTTTATTATAATGTTTAGGTTTATGTATTATATTCACAGTATAATAATATATTTCATATATTATAAATACAGAATTTATATTCACACCACTATATGTACTATTTATAAATATAATAAATTTGATCTAGTAAACAAAGATAAGATTTTGTTTACTTTGTTAAATATTTTCCGGTTGTATTTTAATCTAGTTGAGGCAATAATGTTTTTTGGCACTTGGTCTAAGTAACTGTCTGAGACTCTCTAAGCTCTAGAGACCTGTCGACCACATCTTGGGAGTTCTCTGTACCATTGAATTCTCAGGTCCAATTTCTTTCCCTTTCTTCTATCTACTTTGTAATGAGAATTGTATTGGGTGCTGGAGGATAAAAAAGACACCCCCTCACCCCCCCCAAAAAAAGCAACCATCCTAGCGCCTTAAAGTACGCACAATAGGTAGCCAGTAAATGCTGCCTTGGGCAGCTAGATGTACTAGACCTGAAGTCAGGAAGACTCCTCTTCCTAAGTTCAAATCCAGTCTCAGACACTTCCTAATTGTGACTCTGAGCAGGTTACTTCACCCTGTTTGCTTAGTTTCCTCATCTATAAAATACATTAGAGAGGGAAATGGCAAATCATTCCAGTATCTTTTCCAAGAAAACCCCACATAGGGGTCAAAAAGAGTCAGACATGACAGAAAGGACTGGAATACTAAAAAAAATACAAAATGCTAACTCACTAAAGTACTATATGCGACATTATTCACTGAATCTCTGTGTGTGCGTGTGTGTGTGTACACGTGTGTGTGTCTGTGTGCGTATGTGTGTCTGTGTGTACGTGTGCATTTTTTCCCCTCTACAGTGGGAAGCCTTCAGTCTTCCTGAGCTACAGAACTTCTTGCGGATCCTGGACAAGGAAGAAGATGAACAGCTCCAGAACCTTAAGCGGCGCTATGCAACTTACAGGCACAAACTTGAAAAAGCCCTCGAAGAAACATGGAAGCTGGATTAAACAGCAGCCCCAGACCACTCAGGAATAGTGCAGGCTACTTAAAAAAGCAAAAACAAAGCAAAAATTAAAAAACCAACGAACTTGGACAGAGCATGCTCAGTACAATCGACAAGGCGGCAGCAGGTGTCCTCTTTATTAAGTGAGCTGGTGTACAGTTGTGTGATGGCAGGGTACCTCTCCCCAGTTTTTAAGTTTGGTCCCGTTCAACACCTGACCTCTGTCTAAGGGACCCGCACGCTAGTCATACCATCCCAGAATTCTCTGTTGATGGGTGGTACCACCTCTGGGCAGGCTGTGAATCTGTGGTAGAACTCTTAAGATGCTTTGAAATATGAAGGATAAGGGTATGGTTTTCCCCTCTACCTTTTTTTTTTTTTTTAATGATTTTATGGCTTTTAGCCCAAGAATCTACGGATTGGTTATTTTTTTAAAGGCTGAAAGAAAAATCCAATCTGATTTTAAGTTTTAAGCATCAAACTATAATTGTTTTTCCTGTTGTTAAAACAATTTATGATTTTACATGAAAACAGTCATGTATAATGAAGGCATAAGGAAGCTAGAAATTTTTGAAGGATTTTTAATGGAGTAAACCTGAAGAAAGAAAAGAGTAAGTTAGAAAGAAGGCATGAGTAGGGACAGGGATCCTTTGGTGGCCAGTAAAGGAATTGTGGATAGTTTGGTTATGATGGATAAGAAGGAAGTGGAATTTGCTTGTAACTCACTTTTAAAACAATATAGTTTTAAGGTATAAGGTGTTCTATATATGGAATGACTTGACTTTTGTGGGGAGGGGAGATTTGGGAGAGCAGCTAATGCAAGGGTGCAAAGAGAAAACCGGGTCTCTCTTGAGGTTGCCATGAGAATGGAGGGTTAACCACTATATCTTATAAATCTGGGTCTTTGTCTGAGCAGAGCAGTACCCTCAGGTAACTTGGGATGAGCTACTTACCTGTATGAATCCACTAGGTGTGGATTGGTAGGTCTTTTTGTTGTGATATCTGTGAGGAAACAGACCTAAAACCAAGAGAGGCATAGACCAGTTCCCAAGGAACTGTGAACACTTTGGGGATGCTGATGTCCCCTTGGCATTTTAGAAACCATGTTGCCATTGCGTGGTTTCTGTTACATGAAGTTGTTTCCTAGGAAGGTCTCTCTTTGTCCTTAGCAGAAAAGACTAGAGGAAATGAGTTATTTCACCTGTTTTCTCACGGAAAATAGGTCAGAAGCTGCATCTGATTCTTCTTTTCTAGGTTTATGTGACTAAAGTACTCAAAGCCTTGTGGAGCATCCAGTCATTTCTCTTCTCCCTCTCTCCTTTTCCTCCTCCTTCCATCCTTTCTTTTCCTGTCTTCTTTGGAGTCTGTGATATTCCAGTACTGAACCAAGATGTGTTATGTTCCTGGGTTCTCCCCTCCCCACCCAAAACTGCTTGACCCTGGCACAATCAGAGCGTGTAAGGGAAAAGGAGGGGGAAGGGTTTGTATTTGACTGCTGATGTAACTGGTATTCTTACAGAGACATTTATTTAAACAACTGATGCTTGTTCCAACCAACCAAAGAGATAGATGGGTGTGCAATAGAAGCCTTCCTCAAATCAGGTTCAAGTAACTCCTCACTCTTGAGTAGTCCTCGTATATAAATGGTTTATTCCAGTGGAAACATGAAAAAAGAAAATAAAATTTACTTAAGTTCAAGAGGGCCCATGCTGCCCATTTTTTACTCTAGACATTTATTAAAAATTCCCAAGGAATTGTTAACACTTTAGTGACACCTAATGGCTTCTTTGCGAAACTCCAAGGTGGTTCAGTCCTGTGCCTCTGCATCTGCAATCTGTGCCTTGTCGTTGCTTCCTCTTCTCATTTCCAGATTTTCTGGCTTACTTGAAGAACAATCATTGTGGGTTATGCAGTACTACACAAGGGACTGAGACAATCGTATCTTCTGAAACTGTTAAGAGTTTTGTTTTTAAATGTAGAACGATATAAAATGTTTGCCACACCTTGTCTGTTAAGTTTGCATGAAACTGTGTAGTGCATGTATGAGGTTTTAAGCGACATTATCAACAGACACTTTACTGTAACATTCAGGGAATGCTGGTATTTTCTTTTTGTCATTCAGACCACAGCCTGGGTTTGAGTACTCTCCTAGCAACCACCACCCGACTTTTGACTAACCTGTCCCAGTTCAATGAGAAGTTTATATTTTGTGAAGCTTTGACTTTTCTTATTTGAATGCTCTTAGGATCTAACAGTGGTAGCTGATGGGTATCTGTGAATTATCTTTTTTTTTTTTTACTTGAAGTATATTGTCTGTAAAATAGGCATCCGCATTTTATATGATCCAGAAACCTCAGTGGTTGTCTTAAATGCACTACAAGTTATGATTTGGAAAACTTAACTGTATTGAAATTTGCAGGTCTAGAAAGACTAATTTTGTTGTGTCCTCCACCCCCCATTCCCCTGCAACACTGGTTACTGCAGCAGCTTTTAATGTTTAGAAAAAGAAGTTTTTTAAAAGGTCGGGTCTAGCCAAAGAAATGTTCTGAGTTTATTTTGTACCAGTTGCTTTATTAAATGACCTAAGCTTTGCTGTAGCATTGTTGATATTCAGTGTGTGATGGTACAGGAAAGAGGTTGAAATGAGGTGGTGGTAAGGCAGGGAAGCATTTAAATTGTAAAAGTAAAAAAAAAAGTTTTGTTTTTAAAGTTATACTATTTATAATTTTGACAAGTTTAATTTTATTTTTATAGGGAAAATACTTTCCCCTTAAAATTTTTTCTGAAATGGCAAATTGTGGTTCTGCTTATTAAAGTTTCAGTTGTTTGTTTAGTGTTTGTGTGTTTTTATTTAACAACATTCCACAAATAATTACAGAAACCCGCGTCAGAGATCACTGGGTGGGAGGAACGAGCTCATTTGGATGGGTCTACCAGCGTGTTGCAAGGGGAGTATATTTGTTCTTTTTTTTTAAACTATTGCACTTTCACTGCCTTCTTAGGGAAGATAATCTAGTTGGTCACTGTGTATCTTTCTACTTTGAATTTTTGGTTTAAAATCCTTACTGTATATCTGATACTGTCCTCAGAGCCCCCCATCTTGGACCCTTAGAATGGAAATAGAAGTAGGTTCATTCTTCTCTACCCCTTGGTTACAGCCAACATTGAAGGTGAAGTTAAATTTTAGCTAGTTTTGTTTTCTCTTTATTTATTTGTTGATGGAGATTTGGTCTTCCTACCTTACCAAGGCTGGAAGTGCGTGGGGGCCACTGTACCAAGGCTGGCAGTGTGTGGGGGCCACTGATGACCGGTCTTCATTGCTGATCAGCATGGGAACTTTGACTTTTGGTTTCCAACCTGGGCCAGTTTGCCATTCCTTAGGCAGCGTGGTAAGGCCACCATTTCCTGGGGCTCATCTTACTGGGGCTGGACTTAATGAGGACCCCTGATTGGCTTTATGTAGCTCAGAACTAACTCCCTAGCTTAATCAGTCACCAACTTCAGCCTCTGCAGTACCAGGGATTATACCACTTCCGACTCAACTGTCTTACTATATGTTGTCATGAGATTTTCTTCAGGATGACCCAAATCATTCTCCCAATAGCTCTCTACATCTCCCAGTGACAGTGATAATTTTTGGTACTATTGGATTAATTCCTAGGGAGACTAACAATGAATAGAGCCATAGATTTGGAGCTGGCAGGGACCTTAGAGGTCACCAGGCCCAGTTCCTTCATTTTACTGATAAGGAAACTGAGGCACAGAATAATGAATGTATTACCTGTGTCATGTTACCTGGCCCCACAGGCTTTTCAGAGGACTCAAGGCTCAGTTCTAATGCTGTCTCCTTCAAGAAGTCTTTCTTCCTTCTCTGAACATCCAGTTGTCCCAATCTGTATCTTATCGCTGGACTCTGAAGGTTCTGGAGAAGAAAGGGAGGCTGTGGTAACTTTGCACAGCCTTCCCTCACATAAATCCAATTTGCTTCTCATAACATCATCTTCCTGACGTCATGGTCCTCTTCAAGAGTGAAGGACAAACCATAGTGCCCTCTCACACGCATCTCTGGTGTTCACACCTGTGCAGGGGGTTGTGTCTTCTTCCAGTAGGATCCTTGAGGGCAAGGATTGTCTCACTTTTTTTTTTTGTATTTCCATGGCTTAGCCCAGGGCCTGACATATAATAGATGCTTAAATAAATACTTGATTTCTAACCTAGAAAAAGAATATTAAAGTGTGGGACGTAATATCTTTCTTCAAGTATCTGAAGGGCTATTGAGTAGAAGAGGGGCTAAGTAATCTTTTTTATTGTTATCATTATTTTTTGGCTCTGAAGGGCAGAGACAGGAGCCATTAGTAGATGTTACAAAAGCAAATTTAGGCTTGATGTCAAAAAAAATTTCCTAACAATTAAAACTATCCAAAAGTGGAATGGCTTGATTGGTGGGGTACTGGGTTGTTCCCGCATTGGAGCTCTTTAGACATGTTGAACATTCACTTTTGTATATGTTACAGCAGGATTCCTTTAGGGTATGGTTTAATAGATGGCTATTAAAGTCTCTGGTAATCCCTTCCAATTCGGAGATGCTATGGTTACTCACCAGCCTGGTAGCCCTTTTCCAGACATACTCTTAATTTGGATCATAGGACCTTTTTGAGATGAGTTAGTGCAATTCTGTCTCTTTCCATATGGGAATCTTTCACTTTTGAAAATTCACTATCCAAATGCCATTTTCCAAACTACGAATCAAAGGTGTTCTTGGACCTTTGCCCAAATTCATAAATATATACTAAAAATAGCCAAATGAGGCCTCAAACATCAGTCCAGTGGTTTCTTTCCAACCCCACCACCTCGTTGACATCCCTCCTAAAATGAGAATACTTTAGATTTGACCTGTGGCCGGGTGAGAATACAATCCCCTCTCCTACTGTAGGCACTTTTAGCACTGCTAAAGGTCACATTTTGGGGGCTGCTGTGCTGTAGTTGAGTCATGTCAGTCCACCAAAATTCTGAGATGTTTTTTCCCCAAACTACTGTTGAGTCATGCCTCATCCTTTGGTGTGGGATGTCACATGAAGAGTAGCAAATGCAATTAATGCCATTAAAAACATTTTCACATGTATCAAGTGCTTTACGGCTTTCAGGTAACACTTAATGGTTTTTAATGATTAGTACAGCAGGCAGACACCTGAGGTTAAATCAGGCTGCTCAGCAGGTGTGCTAGCATTTTCCATTACTGATACAGAGTCATTCCATGGCTCAGAATTTAGAACCACCTGCCAACTTCTTTTGGAAAAAATATTCTTGCTATGATGTGCCTCCCAATGCAGACACCCAAGAATTTCATGCATGCCATTTTTGGAACACTCCCAAAGGATTCAAATTCCATTCTTAGAAAGAAAAATCATAATGCCATGCTTTCTCAGATTTTTCAGGTAACATACCGTTAGTGGGCACTTCTGTGAAGACCAGTGCTCACTTTGATAAGGTTAGGGCATAGTAAACTTGATTTGGATCATTAAAAGGACAGTAATGAAAATTTGGACTGCTTTGACTTCTTATATCTAAATATTTTCATCCAATTTCATTTTTCTTGCCCTTCTCGCCCACAGAGCGGAAAAGGTTTTGGGGGTTGGCCTTATTTTAGTGGGCTTTCTTATTTGAATGGCATCATTGAGGAAATGCCTTCCACCAAAGTAGATCCCTAACTATTCTGCAATTTTATAGCCTTAAAGAGTTGCTAGGGACCCAGAAGGATTAAGTGACTAGGGTAGGGTCACATATTTAGCATATCACAGGGAAGACTTTTACATCTTCAGTAGTTCTCATCATTTATTCAACACCTACAATGTGCCCAGCACTGTACTAAGCACCTAAAAGAACTCAAAACAAGCAAACTTGTACAAACTTTAAACAGGATGATTAGAAAGTAAAGCGAGGAGGGGAGATATTGTGAGAGGAGTTGGGGAAGGAAGGCTTCCTGTAGAAGATGAGATTTTAACTGAGAAATTAACAGCTGGTTGAGTTTGGGGTATTTTTTTTTTTTTGGACACTTCCTTCTTCAGGTCATTTTATTTTATTTTAAATTTGTTTTTTATTTTCAACATTCACTTTTAGAAGATGGAGTTCTAAACTTTCCCCCTTCCCCAAGATGGCATGCAAACAGGCTATACGTACAATCAAATTAAGCATATTTCCACTCCAACAATTGTTAAATAGGCAATAGGGCTGCTAGGTGTCTCAGTGAGTAGAGCATTGGGTTTGGAATCAGGAAGGCTCCTGTTCATGAATTCAAATCCAGCTTTAGCCACTTGCTATATGAACCTGGGTGAGTCACCTAACTCTATTTGCCTCAGTTTTCTCCTTTGTAAAAATGAGCTAGAGAAGGAAATGGCAAACCACTCCAATATCTTTGCCAAGAAAGCCCCAAATGGGGTCACGGAATCGGACACCATTGAACAACAACCCAGCAAAGAGGTACAGGGAGTCAGATATTCTAAATATACCGTGTGTGTAACTATAAATTACAAAATAATTTAGAATTACATGAGAGAAGTCATTAAGCTGAACATACCTCTTATTCTAAATATATAACTACTGAGCATATACCCCAAGGAGGTCAAAGATAGATCAAATGATGCACCCTTGCTCCCTAGATATTCTTAGCAATGATTTCCATAGCAACAAAAAACTGGAAAGAATGAATGTCCAGTAGGGCAGTATCTGAACAAATGCTGGTACGTATATGAATTTATCAATTTAAACTGGATAGGATTTAGCTGAATTGATGCGGAATGAAGCAAGCAGGAGCAAGGAAACAAGAGACAGGACCGCACTGTTATAAGCGATATCAAAAACCACACCAAAAGGCAGCAGAATTGGGATCTGACCAATCTTCACAGAGAAATAATTATGGAACATTCCCCCACTTTTCAGCCGAGAGCTGCAGTGCCACAAATGGGAAATAAGATAGGACACCAGACACAGGGTAGCTCTGTCTGATTTTGCTCCAATATTTTTCTTTGCTACACAGGGAGACTATGAATGGGGAAAGGTAGAAATAACTGGTATAGAAACAAAAGAGCAAAACTCTAAAATGTCTTACCATGGATCTACCACGAACATTGATTTTCAGCATCAAAGAACAAAGACGGAGAAGGATCCATCCATACCAAAAAACATTTACCGCAACATGTGATAGTAAATAACTATAAGGAAAATGCGTGTCCATCAATTGAGAAATGACTGAATAAATTATGGTAGGTGGATGGAGTGGAATATTATAATGAAAGAAATAAATATGAAAAATTTGAATTCAGAAGGAAATAAGTGGAGTCGAGAAAAATTTTCAGAGATAACCCTGTTAATGTAAGTAAAGGAAAAGAACTTGAATCTGAGTGTTTAATTCATAATTCAATGACCAATTATGACTTTAAAGGAGCAATAAAAAACCATGCTGAGAGAGACATTTTTTCAGGCATAACAAATGTATTGATTTGTTAATTATACTTATTTGTTACAAAGGGGGAGGAGTGTCTAGAGGTTAAGTTAGTGGGAAGTGACAAATGGGGAAAAATGAAAAAAATGTAAAAATACAAGAGAAAAACGTTCAGAACGGAATACAAACTGGGCAACAAACACAACAGTTACTAATTTGCTGGATTTCACATTCATGTGTTTTTAAAACAAACTACAAAAGTTCATAGTTTCATATGTTTGAATGGGTTGATGATTAAGTTCATATTTTAAAATTCTTTTAAAAATGATTTTGAGAAGCTGCCATAGAATGAATGCTGGCAAAAAACAACTCATCACTTAAAATTTGTAACTCATAATTATATGCTCATAGTTTACATTTGTAATCACTTAGAATCATTAGATTATAAACTCCTTAAGGACAGGGACTGTCTTCTTTTCATTATGTGTCTCTAATGCCTGGTACATAGTAAGTGCTTAATAAATGTCTATTGATTGTTGACCGATTTAAGATTTTCAGATAGCAACACTAAAATGTCAACCTATGTCTTCTGTTAGCAACTCTATTATGTGATGGAGATAAGCAAGATTGTTGACCTAAAGAGAAGACTCACTAAAGTTGGAGGATAAATCAAGCAATGAGAACTTTAGCAGCTTCATTTTAAAAGTGAAAGGATGGTGTACAAAAAAAAAGGAACTTTTCCTACCTGCCTCACAAACACAAAACAAAATGTTGTAACTCTCTAGAAAAAACATTAAATGATAGAATTAAGTACAAGATTGTAAATCCTTACTTGCTTTAGGTAGATCATATTGGAGACTGAAAATAATGAATTAATGCAGAAGATGCCTTTCAAGTTTGAAGCAATTTTTCTACCTGTTAAATGAAAAATAAGTTTCAGGAGGGTGGAAATGGAAAGTGCTGAATGAAGATCCTTTTTTTGTTAAAATTCTAAGAAAAGGTATCCTTCCTGGGTTTGACTGAACCAGGTCACATGGTAGCAAGAGCGTTCTGTGTCCATACTTCCTGTTCCCAGAAACCCAGGTATTGTGCTGCCTTCTCTCTATCTCATTCTTTCTGGGTCTGACAGACATGAAGATTTTGTTACAAACTTCAAAAGAGACTGGGACTTGGCTTGGTTTTTTTCCTTGGTTAATGATGAGGCCTGCATCCTATTTTCTCCAGAAGAGTCCATCTGTTAATTATAAGGTACCTTGGTTTTTAACAAGAGAGATCTGGTTTGTGTTACCTAGCACATACAAGTGTAGTTTCATCAAATAAGCCAGCCCTTCACAATTTGACTTTCAAGTTCAGGGAGCCAAGACATCCGCAACCAATTAAGCCATTTGTGGTTGCTTTCTTTGAAGAGGAGTGTGTAGGGAGGGGCCCTAGCTTCAGTGGTCTTGTGCATTTACAGGTTCAATGATGTTCATTTTGCTTCTAGAAAGATACAACAAGCTTTTAGTATCTTGCCAAAACCAAGATTCCTTGGGATCAGTCACTGCCTCCTCTTTCTCTTTTCTCATTCCTCAGCCCTTTGTCATTTGACTTCTAACCTCATTTAACCAAAACTGCTTTCTCCAAAGTTACTAATGGTTTTTATTAATTTTTCTACATTAAAATTTTTATTTTAATTCTCTCCCTTCCTCCGCACTCTCTCATCCACTGGGAAGGCAGGAAATATAATACCCACTATACGTATGAAGTCATGCAAAACATATTTCCACATTAGCCAGTGTTCCTTTAATTGCTAAATCTGGTCGTCTTTTATTCACTCTTTATCCTTCTCAACCTCTATTAAATTTGACACTTGGCTACCCTCTCCAGAACACTCTCTTTCCTCTAGGCTTTCATGTTACTACTCTATCCAGTTTCTCTTCCTATCTATGTAATATCTCCTCAATCTCCTTTGTTGACCCATTATCCATCTCATGGTATGTGAATGTGAATTTCTCCAAGATGTATCTCCAGCTATTTTTGCCCCCGAGATTCAGACCTGAATCACTAGTGGCCTGTTGGACATTTCAAATTGGACATCCAAGTGACGTCTCAAAATCATCATGTCCAAAACAGAACTCATTTTCTTTTCCCTGAAACCCTCTCCCCTTCCCCTAAATTTGCCTATTTCTGTCCAAGGCACCACCAATCTTTCCAGCCTCTTAGCTTTGTAATCTTGGTGTTATGTTGTTCACTTCACAGAGTCAATCAGTTACCAAATCTTGCCATTTCTGCCTTTACAGCATCTCTTCAATCCAATCCTTTCGATCTACTCCCAAAGCTACCATCATGGTCCAGGGCCTCAAAGGGTCTCTCCAGTTCCAAGTCTATGATCTTATGTTTTCCCTCTTAGCTACTCAGAAAAATCCTATCTTTTAAAGAGCCAGTAAATTGTTAATATCCCTTGGCCCAGAGATCCCAGTACAGGGCATATAAATCATCATCAAAGACAGAAGGCCCCCTCTGATCCTTAGTTCCTCATCTATAAAATCAAAAGTTTAAACTAGGTAACCTCTAGTACGGTCTAGAGCTGTTGATTAAGGAGAGCCTTTTTACCCTTCATGTACTATTGCTACTTATCAGGCTAATGGAGTGGGGGAGAGAAAGGAGAGACAAGGAGCTTGCCCCTCCCTTTGGTGTCCCCTGTGTGTTAGATGGACACATGGAGAGATTTTGTTTGGGTCTCCATCTGGATTTTTCTATGACTTGGCAGGAAATTCACATGGAGCAAGTCAAATCAATAAGCATTTATTAATTGCTTACTGTGTGCCAGGCATTGTGCTAAATGCTGGAAGTACAAAGAAAGGCAAAAGAAGAAAACACAGAAGCCTAAGGAAATCATGGTAACTTGGAGGGATTTGAAGCAGTGAAGTAGTTCAGAGGTTGGATTTGAGGAGGAGAAATTGGGGAGAAACTGAGGAAAATTTGAAGGAAAACAATTGCCAAGTTCAGAGATGGTACCAGATTCTACTCTAAGTTTAAAATAGAAGCAGAAATAAGGAAAATTAAGAAGGATATAAAAGAATTGAGAATTGGAAAGTAGAACCTGGAAAGATGGATTGGAAAAGGAAAATGTAGTTGATAAAACAAGGCAAGGTGAATAAGAAAAGGCAAGTGGAACATTTTAAAGCAAATGAAGAGAGCAGACTGGTGGGTAGGGAAAATTGGATGAGATAGGAGTTTGGGTCCAAGCTGTAGGGGAGATGGGTGTGACTATGCAGTTGCTGAGACTAAACAAAGGAAGCTGAGTGGGCATTGTCATTACAAGGTGGCTGCACCAGTTTTAACCATGTTTTTAGGGCTGAGATGTAAGCACCCACAAATATTTCAAAGAAGAAAGCTGAAAATCTCAACTATTATAGAGAGTAGGGAAATAGTGCAAAGACTCGCATCTGCCACAATCGGAGGGCTATCTGTGTTCCAAGTAGAGGCTGACCTCCCTCCAGGAGGAGGTGAAGAGATTTAGAGATGATCTCTTCACACTTTGGGTTGTTAGGAAACATGAAGTGAGTCATCAGACAACGAGCTGAGTGTGCTAAGTGCTGGGAATACAAATACAAGTAGGAAGAAAGAGATCTTTCCCCCAAGGACATGGTGGAAAATAACACATAAAAGGAAGCTGAGAAGGGGAGTGAGGAGAAAAGAGGTCTGAGTAAGGAGATAATGATAGAGGGAGTCCAGAGTGTGTCCTGGAGAGGAATGAGAGAGACAAGGCTGACCTGAGCACATTCCCTTAAATGGAAGTTCTGAGAGTGGCCATCCAGTCAGAGCAAGAGGCTGCTGGCCTCAGGTTATTTCTAATGTGTGAATTCCAAGGCTAGAGTGAGGCTTCAGGATGAAAAGCTGGGACATGATAGAAGTCCAAAGTGAATCTGAAGAATGAGTATTACTAAAGAAAACACTGAGGGCTCAGTGAGAAAAAATAATAATAAAGGGTGGAGGTAGAGGAAGGGGAACCAAGGTGAAAGAATGGGAGATTTGACTCTTGGCAGGACACTGGAGAGTGGAAGGGTGTTACACAGAGGTGATAATGAAGGAAAAGATGTACAGTGGGGCTTTTAAAACTGATTTAAGGCTCTTCCTGAAGAGGAGAAAACTGTCCTCCAAAGAATGACTTAGAGCCACAGAGCTATCAGGTAAGATGTTATCCAGGAAAGGTCGGAGGAAGATGAAGGAGCATCAGGAGCTGGTGATATCCTTAGTCATATCAAAGCAGCTCTTGGTTAACCTGATAATAATAGAGAAGTCTACTATCTTCTCATGGCATGTGTTCTCTACATAAGAGACAACCTCCCAAGACTTATCAAAAGAATGACAACTCCCCATTCTGATGATTCACTGGCACAGAGGACGCTGCCAGAAGCAACTGAAAAACTTGGCAATGATTATGAAGATTGGGCAAAAACATAAGAGCATGTAAGGCACAGGTCATGTTTTCCTTACTGTTGCCTGTTAAGAGTGAGAGACAGACACTGCCCCTGAAATTCCTTCTTTCTCTCTCTTGTTCTTGGCTTCTTCTGATTTATGGAGTGCCTGTTAGCCTGCTAGCACAGGCAATGGTGTAAAGATGGCTAATTCTGGGATTCATACCACCCACAACCAATCATGAAGATGGCATGGAAATGGCATCAAGAAACTTAGGTCACAGAGATACAAGTCTATGCAAGGGGCTGACCTCAATTTTTTGAGAAACATGGACTTTGCTGAGAAATACAAAGGGGCTGAAGACATTGCAAACCAATATCACCAAAGCTATCAAGGCCCAGGCAGAGGTGACCAAGACTAAGGCCCTCCAAGGCCAAGCTCCTTCAGGTTCAAGATCCCCAATGCCAGCAAGCATACTGGCCATTTTGGAACCATTAAGCTCCAGGGTTGGCACCAAGTGCTCAGACCTCAGGATCACAAAGCCGGACTCTAAGGTTGCCAGAATCACTGATCCCAATGATGCCAAACCCATTGACGCCAAGTCTACCAAATCTGAGCCCAAGGTCACCAAGACTGTTCCCAGGACCTCCCAGTCTTATCCCAAGGCAGCTGAGTCCAAAACCAAGGTTACCAAGTCTGACTATTAAGGTTAAAAAGCCCAGTAATTCCAAGTCTACTGACCCCAAGGCTGCTGAGTCCACCTGCCCTAAGGCAGCCAAACTGAAAGATGATGGAGCTCAGGCTATTAGTTCCAAGCCTTCAAAATAGATGTTTTGGGCCAGAAGGACTTGTTTAAATCCTAAACCACTTTTGTTTGGTTGGTTTTTTTAAAGCTAGAATAGGATTATTTAGTATTTTGTACAAATAAAGGAAGTGGCATATCATATGAAAAGAAGGAAGGAAAGAAGGAAGGAAGGAAGGAAGGAAGGAAGGAAGGAAGGAGGAGAAAAAATTGGGAAGTGTACATAGTTGGCTAAGAAAGTGGGATTTGGATTTTTGTTCTAGGACTGAAAAGATAAACTCAGAAGCTTACCAAGGTTTAGGCAACAAATGAAAAAGTAGAGATCCTAATACAAGATTTGATGAGGTATCACTGAAACTCACTAAATCATGACTTTGGATAGATATATGCTATTCAAAAGAAAAGGAAGGAGGGGGGCATACAGGAATCAATGGGAGGAAGCATGATGGAAAATATTTGGGTGGAGGTAAATGAAGGGACATCACTAAGTGAATTTGCCTTTGGAATATACTACAGACTACCTGGTCAAAAAGAAGAAATAGATGAGGACTCTGGGAAACATCTCATGGCTAGTCATGATATAAAAATGATGGGGGACTTCACTTATCCAGCTATCTTGCTTTTGACTCTACCCAAAAGAGGAGCAACTAGTTGAGTCCTTGACATGCCTTGGTGATGGAGTCTGCCTTTAAAAGGTAGAGAAATCAACAAGGGATGAAACTCTACTCTGACTCTGATTCTCAATAACAGGAAGGAACTCATTACTAGGGTGGAAATTATGGCAAGTGACCGCTCCCTTCTAGAGTTTGTGACAGAGAAAGAGAAGAAATCCAGGCATTGCCGAAAGTGTACCTTGGATTTAGGAAAAACGGATGTCAAAGGGATTAGGAGAAGCATAGGTTAGCATCCCATGAACTGAAATGCTATGGAGGAAAGCAACCCGGGGAGACGGGAAATGTTCAAGAATGAAATTCTGAAGACACCAATGGAAATAATTCCAACGAGGAGAGAATGAAAGTAAAACAAGAACAAAAGAGAAATAGAGAAAAAGGAAATTCGAGTTAGCCCCTAGTGAACTCTCCAATTATGTAGCATTCTCCCAACAGGGCTGATTTAAAGTCATCCCTTTTACCTTCAGATGGTGTGCCCTTTGTGAGTTCCTTCTCTCCTTTAAAACCCTATTCAAAAGTCTTTTAGAAGCCTTTTCTCATCTGGCTTTCTAGGACTAACCTCCCTCCAGACCAGTCAGACAACTTTGGTTTGTAACTTTCAAATACACTTCTCATGATGTTAACAATATTTTATGTTTATAGCTAGATAGCTAGATAGACAGACAGACAGATAGAGAGAGAGAGAGAGAGAGAGAGAGAGAGAGAGAGAGAGAGAGAGAGAGAGTGTTACATCTATGTTGTATCTTGTTCCCCTACCAGACTACCCTGCTCCACAAGGGAAAGGGGCCATGTCTTTTTTATCATTATTCTCCTCCCCTATTACCTAGAAAGAGGGCTATTCCCACAACAGACCCGCAGCAAATGCTTGTAATATTTCACTGATAGTTCTTTGAGAATATGTCTTAACCTACTTTGGCATGGAAAGATGGCCAAATCTTAATTTAAACCCCAAACCATACTTGTCTTTCTTATTTCATTATCCACTGTGAGTCTCTTCCCCATTTCCCCCTACTGAATATAGTCGTGTTACACCTTTGGCTAAACTAGCAAAAAGACTAGGTGTCAGGAAGGTTTGAGTTCGAATCCAGTCTCAACACTTAGCTGTGTGACAGTGAGCAAGTCACAGCCCCTGTCTCAGTTTCCTTGTCTGTAAAGTGGGGATAAAAATAGCATCCAATTCCCAGGGTGGATGTGAGAATAAAATGAGATATTGGTAAAGCATTTTGCAAACCTTAAAACACTATACAAATGATAACTATTGTATTTTTAGCCTGTTGAAGAGAGCACATGAGTTCTCTGCAATGAGATCTCTTTGCAGAACATGACTTAGGTCTAACAAGAGCTGCCGCTTAACACAGGTGCCAAGAGGCACCATTTGGATGTGTTTCCTCTAGAGCACTCATCTCTAAAGTGGGATGAATACACCCTCAGGGGTGCACAAGAGGATCCATAGGGAGACACAATGAAGGTAGTTATAGGATCAGATTTAAAGGTGGAAGACACCTTCAAGGTCATTAGGCCTAAATTTCTCATTTTACAGTTAAGTACTTTCCCAGGGTCAGACGGAGTATTTGAAGCAGAATTTGAATCCAGCACTTTATGCTTCCAAATCCAGTGCCCTAAACATTATACCATACTCTCTCTCTCCCCTCACCCTCCCTCCCTTCTTTCCCTCCTCCCTTCTTTCCTTTCCTTTCTCTCTTCATCTTTTTCCCTTCCTCCTCTTTCTCCCCCTCCCTCCCTTCCTGCCTTCTTTTTCCCCTCTCCCTCCCTCCCTTCCTCCTCTTTCCCCCTCCTTCTTTCCCTCTCCTTTTCTTTCTCCTCCCTCTCTCTTTCCTCTTCCTTCCCTCTTTTCCTCCTCCTTTCTCTCCCTCCTCCTCTCTCTCCTTCCCTCCCCCTCTCTCTCCTTCCCTCCCTCTCTCTTCTCTCTCTATCTCCCCCCACTCCCCTCCTCTCCTGCTGCTCTGAGTGCTTGTAGCCACTGCCTGGTAATATGCTTCTCTGTTTCTCTTTATCTGCACTCAGTAAGGGTCATGCTAGATGATGGCTAGCCACCTGCACCCTCTTCTGGACAGCCAGTCATTCTCTATCTGGTCACCTTGCAGATTCTCATCCTCCCTTCACATTGCTACTGCAATAGCAGAGCACATCTAGTTTGTCCCTTGGCCTGGGTTCCACCTACTACTTGGACCCTTGGGAGGTGGGGAGTCCCATCTACAAGGACTGGTAAGACTTCACCTCCAGGAGAGCAGTGACCATTCCAGAGCTTTACTCTCTGGACAGGTCATGACAGTGTGGGGCAAACAAAATGGGGGAGTGGGGAGCAAGGATGTGTGAGTGTGTGTGTGTGTGTGTGTGTGTGTGTGTGTGTGTGTGTGTGATTTAAATATATCCCGAGGCTGCCTACTGGGGCTCCTCTCCTCTCTATGCCACCCCTGCCTTAGAACAAGAAAAGCTCCTAGTAGCCCAGCATGAGCTATAGCAAAGAGTAGGCACATGCCAGTGGGAGTGGAGAGCCAGCAACAGCAGTGCCTAACATGAGGCAGCTGCTGTTGCCAGTTGGCTTGGGGCTCAAGTAGAAAAGCAGAAAACACTTTCAGATCATCAGTCCTGCTCCCAAGACTTTCCCTGCCCCAACTCCAAACACATCAGACAGCTAGCTGGGAAGCAAATGAAGGTTCTCCTCCACCTGCAAAATAGGGCATCTGGGCATCTTGCCATCTGCCTTGCTGCTCACTCCTCCACACCTGGAACAGTCACACTTCAGACCTGTAACCATGCCTTCAAAGACCGAATCTCCCTCTCCCCTTGCAATCTGGAGGACAAAAATATACCAGCTGAATTTCAGTAAAAGCCATTGTAAAACTAGTGGAGAGGGGACTGAAAAGTGAGAGCCATCATTTAGTCATCACAGCCAGTAATGCACCTATTCCATTCTGTATCTTTGGGAGGCATGTATCAAGAACCAAAACCAGACTCCCTGAACTTAGAACCCAGATGTTAGAATCACTGTATCAGAATATAATAAAGCATATTCAAGCACATTACTCTCACTAAAGAACTTATATTTTAAAAAATTAAATATTTAATTTTAATGAAAGCAAAAAGGGTTTTTTATGCTATTAATAAAATATAAAATTATTTTTAAAATATTGTTTATTTCCTATTTATCCTTATACATTTATATTTTATATATCTGTTTTATAATGTATTTGGATATGTAGAAAAACCTTTATAATGTACTATATGTAATATATGATATAATATGATGTGATATGATATAATGTGATATGATATAATATAATGTAAAATATAACAACATAATATATAACAACATAATATAATATAAACTTCAGAATGTAGTTGTATAATGTATACATAATGTATATGTAATTATATATGACATTATATATACTATACATATATATACTACATACTCCAAAATATAGCATATGTAATATATAAATATACATATATTGAAAGTACATGTTCAGAATATAATAGTATAACTACACTAATAGTGGTTCAGATTCAAAAAGGTTTCTAGACTATTGCCCTGGTACCTTGGTAGCCCTGTGTGTTTTATTTTATACACTCAAAAAACATCTTTCTGAGAAAGGATCGACAGGCTTCCCCACACTGCCAAAGGGTCTGTGACTTAAAGAAAGGTTAAGAACCCCTATTCTAGACTTCGCCAACATTCCCCTGGTACCTTGTCTTCCCCTCCCACCTTTCCACTTTTATATGTTGTGCTTAGAATGTAAACCTCTTCAGGGCAGGGACTTTCTTTTTTTGCTTATACTTGTATTCCTAGTGCTTAGCGCCTTGCATGGCACTTATTAAATGTTTTATAAATGTCTGGTGACTGACTTTAAGGCCTTTCTATATATCCAAGTTGGATCTGAAGCCATTGTATATTGGAGCCATTTTCCAAGGACATGGAAGAGGCCAAGGAACCGTGACTGCTGCTTTTGATTTGAACAACAGGTGCCCGAGTCATGAATCCAGAATCTTAGCATGCCATGGGCTCTAAATCCCTTGTTAAACAGCTGTGGTAAAGAGTTTATCCATTCCCTCTGGATCTGTTCTCCCACAGACTGATTTCTTTGAGTTGCCAAGAAACACCCAGATGAACACAGAAAGGATGCTCCCACCCAGAGCCTGGCAGCCAGAAACATATTACAATAGCATCTGCCAACACATGGTATGGTAAGGAAAGTAAGAGGAGTCTTTGGAGCTAAGAATTTTTCCATTTCAGGCAGCATTTTAGTAACAGTAGCTGGAAACCAGAGGCCATTCCTTCTCTGCTCATTGGGACATGCATTAGTGAAAGGAGCAGTGTGTAATCTATTTAATCTGCTCTTTTTTCTAAGAGGGAAGGATTTTCCTGATCAGCTGTTACAGTAATTCAGCACTTTCAGGCTACTCAGAGTCTCAGAAAGTGACGCATTTTTGCCCCTTTGCCAGGCTTCTGGGACCCATGTGACCTACTGAGCTGTATGTATATCTTCTGTCTTCCTGATATTTTCCCATCCCCCACCTCCAAATTAGCTTTTAGTTTATTATTTCTGTAGTCTTTTTAGTATCAGTTTTATCTGTTTCTCCTCTAGTTTTCAATATTCTCTCTTTTGTGCTCACTTTAGCTTTGTTTACTTGTTGGTTTTCTATGTTTAAAATGCATATTCTGTTCATTAATCTTTTTTCTATTATTTGTTAACATATTTTTAAGAGATATTAGAGAACTGCATCCCAGAAATTTTAGCATGTTGTTTCATCGTTATCATTGTTTTTCACATAATTATTATTTCTGATTTATTCTTTGAACCCGCATTACTTCAGAATTCATTATTAAGTTCCTACTTGGGTCTATATCTTTTGTTTGTGTGCCCTGATTATTAATTTTATTGCAGTGAGACTTGTAAAGGATATGTACCTTTTCCCTATAAAAGGAATGACCGCCATACATCCCATTCCAGTTTTTTTCTCTTTATTCATTTAATAGACATTTTATTTGCTTTCTAGGGGCAGCTAGGTGGTGTGGTGGATAGAGCACCAGTGCAGGAGTCAGGAGGACCTGAGTTCAAATGTCACCTCAGACACTTGACACTCAACTAGCTGTGTGACCTTGGACAAGTCACTTAAGCCCAATTGCCTCATCCTGGGTCATCTCCAGTCATCCTGATAAATATCCGGTCACTGGATTCAGATGGCTCTGGAGAAGAAGTGAGGCTGGTGACCTGCATAGACCTCCCTCACTCAAAGCAAAGTCAAGTGCAAGTCATGTCATCATTTCTCTGATGGCATGGTCTTCTTCGGCAATGGACAAACACGCATTTTATTTGCTTTCCAGAATCACCTTTGACTATCCTGTCTTCTTGAGGGTCTGATCTCAAGGTAAGCACTAAGTGTACAGCGGCAGAGAAGGTGACAACTCAGTGGAACTTAGCATCCCCTCTCTTAGCCTTGATTACAGACAAAGGTGACTGCAGGTTACCTCTCAAGCATGTCCCTGCCAGCTCGGCCCAGGAGGTCTTAATCCTTCTCAAAGGATTAGTTCTGGCCACCAGGGGCCAGTCATCTTGACCTATGTCTTGCCACTGGACTCTGATAACCTTGGAGGAGAGAGTGAGGCTGGTGACTTTGCACAGCCCTGCCTGACTTAAATCCACATCACGTGCAAGTCCAAACATCATCCTCCTGATGTCATCGGTTCTCTTTGAAAAGGACAGCCAACAATTTGATGACCAGGGTCTTTTCTTTTCCTTCTTTTCCTGTCTATTCTCAGAAATGCCCTCAAGTCAGTGGAACCCAAGGGTTACAGGGACCCTTTCTTCTCTCTTAAGTGGGGCTGCCTCTCCATCGTCTGTAGGCCTGAACTGATTTCTTCACACCGGCATCATCATCATTACCACCACCACCACCACCAGCATAGATGACATTTATATATCTTGCAAAGTACTTTATACCTATCACATTGGAACTTCATGACCCAAGTTCACTGTGAAGTAGGTGCTACCAGTATTTTTAAAACATTTATTTTTAATACGAACTTAACAAATACTAAATATGCCTCTATTTCCATATGCACAGAGAAAGAAGATTACATGAAACTGCTCATCTCTATCATGTGTGGCATGATTTTCTTTTTAAGTGTATAGCAAGCTTGAACTGTAGCTTTCCAAGCTGTCCTACATATCTGTGATTCCGTCTTTCTTTTGCTGTCTTCTATTAAAAACAAGTTGTTTCAGTGACCTTTTATGTCTTTTTTGGTTCGTTTTATCTTTACCCACCCCCTGCCTTGGTCTCCCACCCTACCTCCTGACCCAGTAGAGAAAACAAACAAACAAACCCTTGTAACAAATACACACAAATAAAACAATTCCCACATGGACTTTCTCTGAAAATGTTTTATTCTACATCTTGTACTATGGATAATATGAACTCTATTTTGCAATGAGGAGGCTCAAAATCACTTGACTTGTATATGGTAGAGTGGAAAGAATCACTGATGGGTTTGCCCCATCAATGAGCATTTTTCAGGGAGGAGGATTTGTGTTTGCATTGGTATAGAGAAATCCACTGAAGAAATTCTCTCTGCCTATCAGATCCGTCAATCAAAAAGCTTTTTTTTTTTTGTTTAGTATTAGTATTCCCATTTTACTGGGGAAGATCACATGAAAATAGCTATGTGTATACAAGATATGTATGGCATAAATGGAAAGTAATTTAGAAGTCAGCCTCCTAACACTCACTAGCTATATGACCCTGGGCAAGTCACTGAACTTTGATTCCCTCACCCCCATCCCCAAAAGCTAAAACAAGATGATAGCTGCAAACAGCTGCAACATTTTATTACTAATCACTAGTACTCAAGGGGTGGTAGGAAAGGCATTATTGATGGAAGGTATAATGGAAAAGAAGGTGGGCCAGTCATGGGTGAAAATGAAGGCTGACCAGCAGACAGCCTGAGAGTGACACACTGGTATCCGCAAAAATTTGCAGCCCCCGTGGGAGACCACCAGGGTGTTGGGTTGATGCCTGGTGCTGGTTTTATGAGAGGACATGAATAAAATTGTCTGCAGGTCGAGAAGGTCTAGGTTTTGTTCTGTAGTCATGTCTAGTGTTCATTAATATAAACACCTACTATATATACCAGGCAGACAAGAGGCTAAGCACTGGGGATATGGGGAAAGACAAAAACGTCTTTGTTCTCAAGGAGCACAGTCTAATGGACCAAGAGAATGAGTCCCTACTCCTGATGAGATCATGGAACCATCAAGGTAAGTAAACATGGGTAATTTTACAGGAGGAAATGGAAGCCTAGAAGGGTGCAGTGGTAACCTGCCCAAGTTCTACAGAGTTAGTGAGTGACAAAGCCAGAACTAGACACCAGGTCTCCTGAGTCCAGTGTTCTGAACACCATCCCGCGTTGGCCAGTGCTCTATTTGCTCTATCACACTGGGGATACAGAAAGCCTTCCTGGTATAGTCAATTTGCCAGAAGAGCTAAAAGTCTGAAATTTTGGGTCCACAAGACACACATAAAATAGTTAATAAATAATGTTAAAACAGCAGATAAGCAACTTAATGAGTATTAAAGATCTGACCATGTTAAAATAGAAGAGAACCTGATCAGATACCTGTCAGCTATCTTACGAGGGGAATTATTTATCAAACAAGAGAGAGGCAATTACAATTAGATAATTTGGATTATTAAATTGCAAAGCTTTGTCGAACTAACAAATCTCTGCAGATAGGACAGCTAGGCAGTGCAATAGATGAGAGTGCTGAGCCTAGAGTCAGGAAAATCTGAGTTTAAATTTGACCTCAGATACTTACTAGCTAGGTGACCCTGGGTAACTGCTTCAATTTTCTTATCTTTAAAATGGGTACAATATTATATATAATATATAATTATAGACATCATAATATAATTATAAAATATTATACTAGCACCTACCTCTCAGAGTTGAGTTGTAAAACACTTAGCACAATGCCTGGCACATAGTAAACACTATACAAATGTTAGCTATTATTATTTAAATTTGGGGGTCAGCTAGGTGGCACAGTGGATAGAGTGCCAGGTCTGGAGTCAGGAACACCTGATTTCAATCCTGACTCAAACACTCAGGCAAGTCACTTCACCTCCATTGAGTCTTATTTGCCCTATCTCGAATGAGAGAGTTGGACCTCTAAGTTTCTTTCCATATCTAGCATACAACATGATCACGGATCAAACATTATTAGGGATTCCCTAAAGGGGGGCTTGATGAGCTTGTGGGTTTGGTTTTATTAATAACTTCTATTCTTAAGCCCTCTAAAATAACAGAGTAAGGTATCCATGTTGGTCCAAACTATTGCCCCTAGATCAGAACTGTATATAATATAAGCTCTTTTCATCTAGCACTTGAACACCTTAAATGGGGCAACCTATGGCATGTTCTGCTTCCTATTGCAATGGGAAAGGGAGAAGCGGGGAAGGGGAATGGATAGAGACTAAAGGCAAGATTCTGCCTCTGAGTCAGCCCAATGGAAGGAGACAAGTGTGTTCTGGGGAATAAGCTCTTCCTCTTTTCAGTCCCCCTCAGCCTTCTGTGGATGCATATTAAAACCTTTTTAGTTCAACTATAAATATTAAGAAAGAAATATTTCTCTAGTTTAAAGTCATTTCCAAGTTTACCCAAGAAAGGAATCGTGTCAGTACTTGGTCAAACTTCTCAGGAATCAATGCCATCCACTAAAATCCTTTACTCCCTTTCTCTTAGTGTCTGGTAAATAGTGGATACTTAATAAATGTTCTCATTCTCTCTCTCTCTCTCTCTCTCTCTCTCTCTCTCTCTCTCTCTCTCTCTCTCTCTCTCTCTCTCTCTCCATCTCTTTCTCTCTCTCTCATTTCTTTTGGAAAAGTTTATAAAAGGTCAAGAGGAAAGACTAAGTCCCCAGAAAATTGGTTATGTATGGTAACCATTAAAAGCAGAAATATTTCATATCTAGTTAAAATAATTTCCACTTTCCCCTGAAGGGATTAGGGCATTTATTAGATGAAGCAGTTCTTCTGATTCAGTTTTGTTGTATACTCATTTAAGAAATGTCCGAATCTTTGTGACCCCCATTTGGGGTTTTCTTGGCAAAGATACTGGAGTGGTTTGCCATTTTCTTCTCTAGCTCATTTTACAGATGAGGGAAAAAAGGATAAGTGACTCGCCCAGGACCAAACAGCCAGTGTCTGAGTCTGGGTTTGAACTCATGAAGATGAATGTTCTTCATTCTAACTCTGGTGCTCTAGCCACTGTGCTACCTGAAGGCCCCTTTACTTTAGTTACCGACTTTACTTTGAAGGGTGGGGGAGATGAGAGGTTATATAAGGACTGAGTGGCTTTAGAAAAATGATAATTCAGGACTAAATGATTCGTGTTCTAGACTGATGAAGCAGACTATTAAATTTTACCTTACCCTGATTTGTGTTACTATGTCTTACTATGTTAAAAAAAAATTTGTGTGTTCGGGAATCCTCTAAAAATGTTCCTTCAGAATGGTTTGTGAGAAGAAATGTGTTGAAGGCACGAAGGGATTCTGCCAGTTTGGCCATCTCTCAAGCAGAATAAACTGAGATGAGAATAATGAATGTGAATAAAAAATATGGCTGACAGACTTGTGCTCACAGCAGGGTGGTATAAATACGCCTGTATTCCACACCTCCACACTGACCTCTGCTGGCTATATCTCAGTTACCAAATCGAATTACCTTTTCTCAATCGTCATTCTTTTTGACCTCTCTACCGACGATGACAACCATTCTTCCGAGCAAACAGGGTTCGGTGTCTTGCCTACTATTACACAGCTAGTTAAGTGTCCGAGGCCAGATTTGAACTCGATCTTCTTGACCCCAGGTCTGGTGCTTTACATACTGCACCATTTGCATTGTCATTAGCTGTCATGAGTTCAAATATCATCTCTACTCAGGTAGATGCCCAAATCAATATAATAATATTGATATAATCAATATAATATATATCGATATATACTATATCAATATTATATTGACGCAATCAATATAATAATATATACACAATATAATAAGTCGTAGTTTGTCTCCTGAGCTCCAGTTGTATATAGGCATCTGAAACTCAAGGTGTCTAAAACAGAACTTACTTTGTTTCTCTTCAACACCCCTCTCCCCCTTTCCACATTTCCCTACTACTGTTGAGGGCACCATCATTCTTCCAGTCATGTATATTAACAACTCAAGTGTCACCCGTGATTTATTTCTTTCATGTATCTCATAAATCTAATCAGTTGACTCTAAAACAACATCTCTTGCATACGATCCCTTCTCATACATCTGCCACACCTGCTTAGGCTTCCATCACATCTTACCTGAACTATTGCAATGGCTTCCTAGTGTCCCTTCCTTATCCCTTACCCCTCCAGTCTCTCCTCCACCCCCTAGCCAAAGTGATTCATTAAATTTCAGATCTGACCATGTCACTTCCTCCTCCATACATTCAATTGGTTCTCTCCAGGATCGAATGTAAAGCCCTCTGACTTTTAAAGCCCTTCACAACCTTTATCCTTCCCACTTTTCCAATCTTCTTACACTCCCTTCCACCTAATCTATATGTCAGGCAGACCGGTTTTGTTGTGGTCCCTCACATATGATATTTCACTTCCCATCTCTGGGCCTTTGCAATGGCTATCTCCCATGTCTCCAAAGCATAGAACCACGAGGTGAGCACTGAACAGCACCGAACTAGATCCTTTTTTGATTAATCAGATCAAATGAGTGATTGACAATGTTCCCCAGGGCTAAAACTTATTTTTAAAATTATTTAATATAATTAAGTATGATTTACCAGAAATAAAACATAAACATAAAAAACATGAGTATACTAAATAATAGCAAAATTGTTATATCAGTACAATAATACAATATCCTTTTTTTAAACAATAAAAAGTACAGGAAGGGAAGTAGTTTTCCTTAAAATATTAGAAGATATTTACTCAAACTTTAAATCCTTATATGCAATAGGGAAATTTTAGGATTTTTTCGATCCAGGAGTAAAACAAGGTTTAATATGTCATAATAATTATATATATATGTATGTATAGTTTTAACGTAGCAAAGGGCTATTTGAGACTATTTCATTTAAGCCTTACAACAACTCTGTGATGCAGGGAGGTACCATTATCCCCATTTTACTGATGAGGAAACTGAAGCTTAGAAAAGTCAAGCACTACATGTGGGGAAGGTTTTTCCATTTTGGGACCAACTCAGCTCTTACAGGCTTAACAAAGGCAGGAACCCTTCAATTTCACAATTCTTCATAGCTGACCCTAATCTCTCAGAGCCAAAATGATTCCCAATCTCATGTGGATCACAGGAAAGGGTGTCTTAGATTTTTTCTATCCATCTTAATTATATACTATCAGCAGAACAATTCAGCTCCAAGGACCACGTGGCTTCTCAGCTTTCTATTCCCTCATGGAAGAACAGCTGTTTCTTTCTAATTTCTCATTTTACAATAAAATCCACTCTAAACTTCTCCGGATCAATGGACTAAAAATATGGTCTTCATCCAATTGACTCATTCTTTGAATCCACATACTCATACTTTCTTAAGAATCTCTCCTGGCCAGAAGGGAATTACTAAATATAATTTCTGGTATGTAACCTTTCTTTCACTAGTGGAACTATTTTCAAGACTTCTCCCAAGTTCTTTCATCCAGAGTTTTCCATTTGACTTCCATATTACCCCAAATCTAAACCTTTTCCTCTCAACCAACCCTTTTTTCCCTTTGGAAAGGTGAAGTTGTATTTATTTTTCAACCTAGAGAGGTCATCGGATGACCCCAATAGTTTCTCATAGCCAATAGAAGCTAAAATCTATTTAAGATGGTAGGGATTGATTTTTTTTTATCTTTGCACCCCCAGAACCTTGAATGGTGCTTGGCATGGTGATTAATAGATGCTTGCTAAATTGTTAAATGTCTTCTGTCATAAATTTTCCAAAAGACCCCTTTGACAATGGCTAGCAGATTGGATTACTAACATCTATATTTTGTTAGTAAAAGGTGACTTTCCTCTACCCACTGAGATGAACACACTCTATTGAAATATGCGGTTTTTCTAGTTCTTCTCACTCCCATACTTTTGTGATTTAGACTCTTAGCAATAATCTCATGTTGGCTTCCAATGGCCATTCTTGACTTGACATCCCTCACCAGCTTTGGGTGGGTCAACAACATAATCACTAGTATTAACAGCTGACAGTAAGGACCTTTCCATCTTTAGATGAACCCTAGTCATTTAGCAATGAGTTTGTTCTTCCAAATATATCTTGCTCCTGGCAGCTGCTGCAGGCTCTCTCCTTCCACTCTGTGAGAATCAGACTAGATACCATTCCACACCTTGTATCTTCTGTTTTCTTGTTTCCTAACTCTCTGCCCCGCTCCCCATCCTAGGCTTTTTCTGTTCCTGGTTCCTTCTATCTTCTGGTCCTTCCAGCCATCTGATATCCCCTAGAAGATGCTGCATTTCTGGCCACCCTCTCTAGTACTAGTTGGCCCTTCTCTCCTGCCCTTTAATTTACTGGTCTAGAAGGATGAGTAGTCTTACTCTCCTTTGCTACTTGCAAACCTTCCCCCTGCCGCCATCACTCAACAACTTCTATTCCTTTTGAGGTCCATTCTATTGATGTATCACCCAACCCGGATCCTCATGACAGCTCCCATGTCATCATCCTTCCTTTCTCAAGGGGTTCAGTACCTGGCAAAGTCTTCTTCTCTGCCCCAACCCCCTAACTTTATGAATGAATGGGTATTAAAAAATATCTTAATAAGGACTTCTTATATGAAAAATACTGGGAATAGAAAAGCAAGACAGTCCCTGATCCAAAAAGCTCGCATTCTAATAAAGGAGATGATATATATGGGTTTCAGCTATAAATTAGGTGGAAAGGTCCCAGGGACCTTAGGGTGCTGGGGCAAGGCAAATGTAATGCATCTTCCCTAATGTTATTTTCACTGATGAAACAATGTTCATTTCTGACGTTGAATCATTTGACAGTGCCAAGGATTCTGGTGCTGAGAACTTTCATTTCTGGGTATCCAGTAGCTGTGACTGTTGGGGAGATAAACGTTGAAGCATCTGCAGAAGTTATTGCTAGGTAACATCCCTACCAGAATGGATTCCCTGGGGGATGGCTTGGGGGTAGGGTGGGAGCTGAATTGGGCTGGAAGCAGGGCCATATTTGGGTCAGCACTGCTATTTCCAGAACTCAGGATCCTGTCTTTTTAACATCTGAAGTGGTTGATAAGGTGATGGTAAAGGTTTGATTTATCTGGAATGTACCATGTCCTCATAACACATTTTCTCAGACGCAACCATCAGTCTCCTCAGCTATCATAATCAATACCTTCACTCCACTTCAGCCGTACTCGGGGACAGTCGTACCCTTCATCTTGCCATTGCTTACAAGCACTCTGCTAGCATGATCAAGAATTTTGAAATTCTTCTATATGACTGTAACTGACCATCATTCCATTTCTTTCTGTATCTCACTCCTAAATCTATGGTTTTTATGGTGACTTTGAGTCCCTCCACCCTTCAGTGTTCTCCAGGCTCTCACTTCATTTTTCTCCTTTCCTATTCTTGACCCTATTTTGATCAACTTTACACTATATTCTGCTTTAAAATTCTTTTTCCCTTGTCCTATTGCAACCCGGCCCTGCTAAAATGCTCTCCTCCTCTGCTCCTGCTTAAGTGGTGGTGAAGAAAGGTCACCTAACCATGTGGATTGCATCTCGGGTAAATTTATGTTATCCAATCCCAACCGGGCCTTCGTAGCTACGATGCCATATTTCTACTTCTCTCTGGCCAGCGCCTGTTCCACACTTTCTCTTCTCCCAGAAAGCCTACTATGGCACCCTATCTGCCCACTCTTAGCTGAACACCTCAACTCTTATTTTACGGAGAAAACAGAAATTATTTGCTTTGAGCTTTCTCTTCTCTTTTCTGTATCTTATCACCCGAGATATCAATCCTCATTCTTTCTTCTTTTAGTCTCTGAAAAAAGAGGAAACCCTGACTAAGGCCAAACCACTTCCAAGAACCCTTAATCTTATCTCCTCCTCCTCCGATAACTGCTTCCCCTATCGCCCAACCTTTATAATTCTTCATTTCTCTTTGGGTTCTCTCCCTGCTGCTACACAGAAACATGCCTAAATCTCCTTCATTCTTAAAACAGACAAAAACAAAAACTGTCACTAAACTTCCTCTTCTCAGTTAAACTCCCAGCAAAAGCAATTTATGCTCGGTGCTCCTCACTCACCTATTCTGCACTGTCCTCTACTCTCAAATCCCTTGCCCCATGTCCTTTCATCATACATCTCTTACCAAACTTTAGTGGTAGATTGCTCCCACCATCTCTCTGCTTTCTCCACTCCTACTCATCAAAGAGCAACTGGATGATGTCTCCCAACAGTGCAGGCATTACACATTCACCTTCACACCCCCACTACAGCAAGACAACCTTCTTGTTCCTTCCCAACTGACCTTATTACCAGAAGAAGCCACTTCAAACCTCTTCCCTCCTCAAGCTTTCCATACATCTCTCTTAGCTGAGAACCTGACCTCCTACTTCACTGAAAAAAAGCAAAACTGAGTCCAACATCCTCAGATACAAATTATTTATAGCAATGCTTCTTATGATAATAAAGAATTGGAAACAAAGTAGATTTCCATATTGTGGTATGTCAACGTAATGGAATATTACTGAGCTATAAGAAATGAGATATGTGATGCATCCAGAGATGCATGGAAAGATCTACATGAACTGTTGAAGAGATAAGTCAAGAAAACAACATACTCAGCTGCAACAATGTAAATGGAAAGAACCACAAATAATTACATTTGCAATTAAAACCGCAAAATTATAAAGAATTAGTATAGATTGAAAGAAGAGATATAAAGACACTCCCTACTCTTTGCAGACTAAGGCAATCCCCAAGTGCTGCATATTACTGTTTTTTTGCCTTTTTCAATGTATTGATAGACTAATTATTTCCCTTTTTTTTTGGCCTTTAAAATACTATTTGTTTATAAGTCATTCCACAATTGATAAATGGTCAAAGGGCATGAACAGGCATTTTTTCAGAAGAAATCAAAGCTATCTATAGGCATATGAAGAAATGCTCTAAATCACTTTTGATTAGAGAAATGCAAATTAAAACAACTCTGAGGTACCACCTCACACCTATCAGATTGGCCAATGCGTCAAAAAGGAAAATGATAAATGTTGGAGAGGATGTTGGGAAAACTGGGATACTGATGCACTGTTGGAGTTGTGAACTGATCTAACCATTCTGGAGAGCAATTTGGAACTATGCCTAAAGGGCAACCAAACTGTGTATGCCCTTTGATCCAGCAATACCACTACTAGGTCTGTATCTCAAAGAGATCATAAAAAGAGAAAAGTACTTACATGTGCAGAAATATTTGTAGCAGCCCTGTTCATGGTGGCAAAATACTGGACATTGACAGGATTCCCATAAGTTGGGAAATGGCTGAATGAGCTGTAGCATATATGAGTGTAATGGGATACTACAGTGCAATAAGGAATGATGAACAGGTAGTTTCAGAAAATCCTGGAAAAACTCGTATGAACTTATGCAAAGAGAAATGAAAACTAGGAAAACATTGTATACAGTATCAGCAACATCATGTGATGATCAACTACAAATGCCTCAGTTCTTCTCAGCACAATGAGTCAAGACAAGTACAAGGCACTCAAAGGAAAATGCTATCCATATACAGATAAAGAACTGATGAACTCTGAATGCAGATTGAAGCGTCTTTTTTCTCATTTGCTTTTTTCTTTCTTGTGGTTGGATTTTTTTTTTTTTTTGGATCTATTTCTTCCTTCATAGCTGTGACTAATATGGAAATATTTTTTACATAATAACAAACTGCCTACCATTTTCAGAAGAGGGGAAGGTGAAAAATTTTGAACTCAAAAATCTTATAAAAATGATAAAAATTTTCTTGACATGTAACTGGGGGGAAAAATAAAATGCCATAAAGGCAAAGAAACCCCAAAACTATTTATTATATAGAATGGCTCACTGAGAGTCAAGGAAAAAGATATTGGGGAAAACTAGGATGATGTTAAAAAAAAACTCCCAAAACCCCAAATCACATTATAGCAATAAAAACCCACAAAAAACCCCCATAAACCTTCATGAAAGCCTATCATTCCCTTAAGCTATTGTGCTATATAATTCTCCTCCTTTTCCTAGCCATATTTCTCAAGACAGCTGTCCACATCCATTGCTTCCATCTATTTCCATTTTGGGAGTACCTTTGTTTTAGCCTTCCTCGTTGCTCTCCTTGTCTACAGCCTAACACTCCAAGAGACTTTGCTGTCCATTTTTCTGAATTTTTCAACTGCTCTCATCTCCACTATACTTCAGTTATCTACTAGGATGGTCCCATCTTCACCATCACTTGAAATTGCTCCACATCCTGAACCCTGAACTTCCTTCATCTGACTACAATTCTACAATTTCCCACTTCCTTGGAAGAAATCCTTTCTTCACCCTAACCAATCCCCCTTGATTCCATGTGTGTCTAGTCTATCAAGGCTGTACTGACCTCTCTCTCCATCATATCCAGGCTCAATCTTCCTTTTGGTGACTGAGTTCATTACAAATCTATACCATCCTACTTAGCCTCAACTGGGTCTTCCCTTTCTCTCTGTGCCTTTCTCAAGGTCCCTGTGGCTCTAAATCCTCACTGCTCATCTTTGTCCTTCCAGTGCTTAATAAACCTTTGAAGACTTGAACGGAACCAAAGTGTCACTCTTAACAGTCATTCCTTTTGAGTGTGAGAATTATAAGTAACCAGAAAATATTACTTCATCTACCATTTCCCTATATGGATCATCATTCAAGACAATTTCTTTTGAGCTGGTTAAGTACCAAGCTAGACAAAGTCCAGAGACTAGGTCACCTTCAGGGCTGGATATTAAAATAAAAATTTACAACTTAGTAGTTACCTATCTAGGCAGTTAGGTGGCACAGTGGAGATTGCTTGACTGGAAGGGCAAGGTCAGAGTTCAAATCCTACCTAAGACACATAATAGACTTGTGACCCTGGGCAATGCACAACCCCTCAACCTGTTTCCCCACTGGTAAAACGATAATGGCTAGCATCTCACAGGGCTTTGAAGCACAGGATCAAGTGAGACCCTTAAAGTACCACATAAATGCTATTAATGACTATGATAACACTGAATTCACCTCTACAAGTCTGGTCAACTTTGCATTGTTTTGGGGCAGATGCTGCAATTGGTCCCGGTGAATTGCAACTCTGTGTACATGACACAAAGTGGGCCATCTTTTCCTATCAACTGTACTGCATTAATATTTGGTTAGAGTGTAGACTTGTCCATTAATGGCACCATTCCTCTGGTAGACCTACTGCTGCCTGAAATTGAAGTGGGTAGTAGTCTCACAGAAACAAGATTATAGCAAAAGTTAGTCAATTCAAGAACTAATGGGTGTTATCTTTTGCCAGGATTTCTAGAAAGTCTCAGATATAAAGGGGAGTTCCCCATTAAAAACATTTTATACAAGAATACACGTCTCCGAAACCGGAGCATGATTTTTAGCATTCGTTACTCTATATTCTATACTACTGTACACAGAATAAAACACACAAAACACGGTAACATCTTCCTTTAGACAGTTTAATTCATTGAAAAGTGCAGCAGTGAACAGGGTCCTTAGAAGGGCACTTTCTAAACCATATGAAACAATACAACAACGTAGGGGTAAGGTTAACAAGACAAAAATCCAAACAATATGGCTGTACCTCAGTAGCTTTATAACCAAAGTACAAAAAATGAACATCTGCTTTGGTTGTTTGGTTAACTGAGACAGCTTTCCAGTGTAAATTCTGGCAAAGTCTGGTGCTGAAGTCTTAGTTTTCTCCTCATGTAGATCTGGGATGTCTTTCCACCCCACCATAAAGATCCCAATCCTAAAATGTGACAGGTTATAACATACCACTGAAAGAGGTTAATTTTTGTTTTTCATGTGCTAGGTAACACTGCCAAGATCTCTTGCTATTTCAAAATATGCTCTTTTATTGTCTTAAGTGAACTTGTAAAGTATTTTAATCTGACAGATGACTTGAAGGTGAAAGATAGCTTTCTAGAGGAAGGTTCATAAGGCAAGGCCTCTTTCCATCTTAACAGTTGCATGACTTTTGTGCAATAAAAGGTGCAGACAGGACATGGTCATCTGAAGAAAAACTAGCACAAAGACTCCAGCCACAACGTGGAGGGTCAACAGTGGTGGAGAACAGCCACCTGTGAGAGATCAAGTCTTTTTTTTCCCTCCAGGAGATGGCACCGGGTTTCAGAATTGTCAACACTACCAAAACCAAAAACCCATCAAAAACAAAAAGTGCCAAAACAAATGTAAAAGTGGTTCTTTTGCACAAGTTTTACAAAGGATGCAGAACCAATGAACAAGACTTGGGAGATGGAAAAGAAAGAGAAAGAAGCCACTGAGCTTCTCCAGCCATCACTTGAACCTTTTAGAGTGAACAGTGGCAGTAACACCCTGTGCAGCTGGCTTTATTCGGTTTTTAAAGTTTTCTGTGATTATGTGAGGAAACTTGAGAAAGGGGATTTTCTCAATGACTCACTGGGAAAATACATTTTTTTTTTTTACTTAGAGAAAATGGTAGTATCTATTTTTATCAGTAAGTATACTGTGTTAGATGACAATCAGTTTGCTTACATGTTATTTCACCCTTGTGAAGAATCAAACAATGGAAAGAACAAAAGAATCAACTCCCATATAGACGCCACGTCGATCTGAAGAGCGGCTTCTCGGCACTCACTCTACATCTCTTCATGTCGGTATGGGTGTTTCCACAGGTAAAACATGCAGAGGTTAATCTGAAATACATGTCTAAATCAAGAATACCATAGGAAATAGGAATCATGTCAAAGGATAAATCCTATGGCTATTAACCCAGAACTGCTATCTGACTACTGGTGAAAAAAATAAGACACTTAAAGCTTCATGTACAACCCTAAATAAAGCTAAAATTCTTTTTTTTTTTTTTTGCCTGAGACAAGTCAGTCCATTACAAACCACATATTCCCTCTGCCTGTCCTTCTATCAACTGGTTTTCTATTTTAAAAAGTAAGTTAGATGTCAATACTGCATGGTGTTAAGATCCCTCAAGGTGGGAAACATAACAGTCAGTTTTTCTCAACGATGAGACAGGCTAAAACATTTGTATTCCTCCAATATACAAACAAGGGTTAAACCATAGACGACTTACAATTCTAAAGTATTTAATGATTTTAGAGGGGAAAGGAGCAGAATTATTTAGACCTTCCAGCCAGTCACTGGAGGAACAATGAAGGGTAAGCAAAGGAACACACTTGGTTTCTTGCAAGATGTGAAAAACAGCTTTGCCTGCAAATTGGCCCAGAAGAGTCAAGCAAAAAGTCAAGACTGGCTTAAGAATCAAACTACTTGACAAGTATTTAGTGGAATGGGTAGTATTCTAATCTGTCAACCTAAGACTAAGCTTCCTGCAGCAAGCACTCAAATCAGAGCTCTCCTCAATGCCCTGCCATGTGTCACTTCTCAGCATTACAGAGAGGAGGACACTGTTCTTTCTGGGCACAATCAGGGAGTGTTAATCGTAACAACATAGCAGCACTTATTTAACTTACCAGCAGTTCAAGGGCGGTCACCTTTAAAATACCAGCTATGTGGCATTAGTCGTTTTGTTTTTTTGAATGAAAGTTTGCTGCTGAATTGAGATAATCTGTTTTTCTAGGGAACATGTCTAAAGTATCAGTCCAGCATTAAAAAAACCAAACAGACCACAAAATCCCCCCAAAGACAGGAGAGGCCTAGTTTATGAAGTCTGGGATGCTGCCACACTCATGACTTTGAGAGTTGGTGATACTGCTTATAGTCAAAAAGACTATGGCACTTGTTCAATTCAGATCATGAGTCATATTATGGTGATGAGAATTCTGTTGGCATTTCTGATGTGAAAATGCTAAAAATCTGAAACACTGCAAGAGGGATCTGCAGGTTAACTTTTGAACCAACAAGGGCAAAAAATTGAAATATTTCTCTAAATTCATTTGTAAACTCATTTTTCAGTTGTTATTCAGATACAGAACCACAGGTCATCACTAGTAACTCTGGGTTCAGAAAAGTATACAAAAATCTCAAAATGCCAAGTAAATGATCACAGGTTGGCCACCTCTGACTGTGGTGGGAACTGGAGTTCACAGTTTTAAAAACATATTGCACAAGGAAGTCAGCTGATTAGGTTTTTTCCAAATAGGATTTAAAATGAGAAGCCAGTCCAGAAGCTCTTCCAGGCATGGTCTCGACGATTTGGTGAGAGACCTACTACAGTCACTCCAGAGAGATGCAGGAATCCAACTGCATAAGCTGGGAAAAGTTACTAGAGAGATGGTTTTAAAAACCTTCGAGTCCTGATACTGCCACCATAACTGCTGAACATGAGACGTGGGTCAAACCTGTACCTGAATGTAGAAGAAAAAAAAAAGTTGTAACAACTCTAATCAGTTACCATTAAGAATTTTCTTTCTATTCTGAGGAGACAATAATAATCCTGCCACTGGAAAAGGGCAGAAGAAAAGTAGTCCTTGATTTTAATAGGTAACTACTCTAAGAGGACCAACTCCTCTAGACACCAGGAAGATCTCATGAAACCTACAAGGCAACACGTCATCAAAAATATTAGATGGATATGATTTGCTGAGAGGATGAAGAGAAAAGAAACAAATCAGAAATGACAGATGATAAGCCAAAGGAAGGATTTTTTAGGAGGTGAAAGACTGTAAGGGGAGAGCATTTTAGAAATAAATGTGATGAGAAGACATGTAAAATATAAGACATACATAATAAATGCTTTGGGAACATTAGTTTTCAGTCTTATTTCAGAAAATCCTATAATGAAAAAATCCTGAAATGAGAACAATTAGACCCTCAGAAAAATTTCAGGCATAGCCTAATGGCTTCACACTAATAACACCATAGAGTCAGATTTTCATCAGCTGTAAGATTCTTATCAAGTGTTCTCTCAAAAACCCTGCAACATAACATAGTGGAAAGAACATATTTAGGATCAGGAGACAACAACTGACTGATGGACTGTGTGCCATGGGAAAGTCATTTCTTCTATTTTTTGTATCTTCTTTCTTTACCTATCAAATGAGAGTCAGACTAGATGGTGACCCTTTTTCCACTCATCGGATTCTGTACTTTCAACTGCATTCCTGTTGCTGAGATACAAAAATAAAGGTTTCCAATGTATGGTGCTAGGGACCTGCAATGAGGGATGATGCTCCCAGAAGATGGTTCCCTGATGCTATTCGGGCTTCCCCTCAGACTTCACCATAGGTCCAGGCTAGGTGATGCTTTTGCATTAATAAGGTCAGCTAGGTAAGAGTGTATGAGGGTAATCTTAGGATCCAGCAGGAACGGTTGAAGGTCTGGTGGCTTTACTGCAAAGAGGTAGATTTCTATAGCTCTCTATACAAGATTTTGCACCATGGTAGCTGCTGAAATGCGGAGAGAGGCAAATATCCTGGAAAAAATTGTTTCCAAAGCATTTGCCACTGTAGATGTGCAGCTGTTTATCTGGCTTGATAAACAGCTGCTATGTGAAGAATGAAAATTATATATGAAAGTTGCAAAATCAGAGGAAAGTTGTACTTACTCTACAGAGGTTTGAGCTTCCTAATGAAAGGAAACAGTTCCTATAGCTGTATTCTCACTTAAAAGGACTAAGAGTAGAAAACTAGAAAGTAAAGTTTCAACCCAGTGCCTAGTAACTTGATATACAGTTATCTAGTGGGGCAGGGAACCTGTGGCCTCAAGGCCAGATGTGGCCTTCTAGGTCCTCAAGTGTGGCCCTGTGACTGAATTTAAACTTCATAGAACAAATCCCCTCAAATGGCATTGTTCTGTGAAACTTGGACTCAGTCAAAAGGCCGCACCCAAGGACCTAGAAGATGACATCTGGCCTTGAGGTTGCAGGTTCCCTACCCCTGAAAGTCTAAACTGTCAAAATCGTTCTAAAAATATGAAGTAAAATATGATCTAGAAGTAGCATGATAAAATGAGACAATTTAAAATCAGAATCCCTTATGCAACAAAAGAATGAATTTCTCTGGTGTGCGCACGCCCTCCACGCTGCAGAGCACAGCCCTATTCATGGCTTTTCATTCAACTCCCTTCTTGTCAGAAGAGTACCCATGGCCTTGGAGGCCTTCCCTCTCTCTGGTTCTTTCATTACTCCCGGAATATCAGCGTATAACTCGTGCAACCTTATCCCTCACACTTGTTCTTCTCTAACAGCAGCAAGATGGCATTGGTTTCAAGGTCATTAAGTTGAACCAGACTTATAAAGCAAACCTTCGGCAAACCTTGTAAAACATATATGAATAAGAGTTATTTGGAAATGTGAAGTGGACATTTAATGTAACAAGAAGTCTCTGGGCTCAGGTGGGACTCCTCTTTCACTATTTTACAACATCATCCCTCCGACCCTAATTGGGTTCTAGTCCTTGCTCAGCCTTTAGCTTGGATGATCTTGGCCTAAATGCTTCACTCTTGCTGAATATTTTCTCATCTACAAAAGGAGGATGTTGGACTAGATTACTTCCAAAGTGACTGTGAGCTCTGACATACTGATTCTATAAAAGCACACTGGCTTAGAATACAAGGTGGGATTAGTGAAGCTCTCTGGTTACTTATTTGGATTCAAATAATTTCTCAAGAGCACTAAGCTTCTGAACTCCAAATTAGTAAGGAAAAAAAAAAGGCAGGTAGAAAGTCACCCGTATCACACATGCCAACATGTCAGGTGCCACTGAACAAAGAGCCCTAAAAGCCAGAGAGCAATTTAAAGAGATATGAGTTTAGCCAGCAAGCAGCAGCATCTATAACGGATTAGAAAACACTTGTGTGGGCCTCAGTTTTAATCTTTTTTTTGACATCTCACTTTCACTATAAGAGGTGTATGTACTATTTCAATAAACCCCAAGTGAAGGCAGGCCAAGGGTAAGTACCTTACCCGAGGTCACACAGCTTGGAAACATCTATAAGAGGATTTGGATGAGGGTCTTCCTTCTTAAGGCTCTAGCCATTGTGCCACCTGAACACTTAAACAATAAAGTTCACCTAAGTTCTTTATCAATATATGGATACATTTAGTGCGGGTCTGTCCATCTAGTAACTTTTACTCTAGCTATGTGACCAATCCAGTTCCTTTCCAGTTCACACATTTCCCTATTTTTCTAATGCCACCAATTATTGTATGAAAGTAAGTTGGTAAATATGCTCCAGTTACGTGTCCACCACTAGCCTCTCCGTTGCTCTTTGCAGACTGTGACGTTATAGGCTGCAACCAACCAAACACCATCACTAGAAGAACATTAGTGGTGTCAGGTGCAGTTGCAGGTTAGGCTCATTTTAAAGTGCCAAGCAATTACCTAACTGTAATACAGCCTGCTCTCTTCTGTCAATTCTAGATGCTTTCCAGTATTTTTCTGCAGCATCTACCTACCATCCACTCATCTAACAGTTCAGGAGTAAATCTGGACTCCTCACAATGCTCAAGAAAGGCCTCTAAGTTCTTACTATGATAAGCAAACTATGAGGTGTGGCATTTGAAGAAAAAAGATGGTAAAAAGGCTTCTTCTCTAAGTGGCAAAGGGTGTGTAATGCTGATAATAATACAATAATCTCATACGTAACATTTCATAATTTATGATAGCCTTTCAGATATCTTCTTTTCCTAAGCAACCCTGGTAGACAAATACCAGAGATGTCATCCCTGATTTGTGGAAAAGGAACTGATGGAGCTGGGTCTTGACTCCAGGCTTTATTCCTAGTTCAGTGCCCCACTGCTTTATGCAACTTTGCATAGTTCCATTTGTGGTGGAAAAAAAAAAATAGTGAATGATCAGGTCTCCTGTTAAGGCTACCATGTTTATCAAAGATTTATTTTACAATCAATTGCAAGAGGAGGAAAAAAAAACTTACCCTGGATCAAAAACTCCTGGCGTACGGCATGTTGGTCCAGAACAAGACTGTAACATCATTAGCCGATAATTCATTTTCCCTAGGAGCTCTGGATCTATAGTTTTAGCAATGTTGTCAATCTGATGTGGGTCAGCAGTTAGATTATAGACTTCCACAAATACCTACGAGATCAGAGAAGAGAGAATTGGAAAAAAATACTAAATACTAATGCTAAAAAAAAAAAATATTAAAAGTGGATGTCATCTTCACAAGTAATATAGCTAGAAAATTACCAGAGCTGTTCAGATATGATGGCTTATTCTGAATCAACATGGCTAAAGTGTTATTTATATGAATTTTAATTATCAGTTTATTCAGGCTGATCATCTCTAAAATTATTATGATGCATATGTTTAAGATATGCAGTAAATAAAAAATTACCCCACTTCTTCCAACCTGAGGTTAACCTATGTTTGATGTTGTGGTGGCTGACTCCTCTATTCTGCAGTCATTACCAGACTAAAGCAAGAACCTTGGTGGGTTTGGTCTCTGCTTCCCAGTAAGCTTTCCATATGCTTTATCATGCTTAGACTGGATTTGGCTTCCCCTCCCTCTAGACCTCTTTGTACAAGTCCACTCCGATGAGCATGTAGACGTGAGAATGCAGCAGTAGTTACCTACTTGATTTGTACTGCACGTATTATACAGCTACCCAACTTTTACAGTTAATATTTTGCACAGTAATTCTGAATAGCTTTTTCTTCTAGTGTGTCTATTTTCCTTCCACAAATTTTAAATATACAACCCATATACAGAGAGACAATATAATTCTCAAAAGGTTTGTAGATGGAATAACAGTTATGAGGTATGTGATGAATACTGGTCAAAATCTAACTTTATTTATCAACACATATCATGATAAAAGAGGGCAAGTCCTAGAGCAAATTCTTACCTTGGTGTTGGAGGACATCACAACACTAACAAGCAACTACTCATGAAAAATAATTTTTACAGGATCTGTACCAATCAATGCCTGCTAAAGATATCCCTTCATCCAAAAGAATGGAGTGAAAGCTTCCCACCTCCACTCTAATGATGGCATGAGGGTAATAACATGACAGGAAATTATCACAGCAGGACAAACACTAGGAAACTTCAGCTATTCTTCCATTCAGGAGAATGAAGGAAGGGAGGGGACCTGTGGTTAAACGGAACTGGTTAAACGGAACTCCCGTATGAGTAAACTTCTACGAATGCTACTGAGAGGTTCAGTCACTCAAACAATTTGTGTCAGAAGAGGTACTCAAACCCAGGACTTTCTGGCTCTGAGGCTGGCTCTCATTTCATTATATCCCCACTCTGGAAGTAGTCTCATGCAACTAGAATGAGGTCTCCCTACATTTAGATTGGGAATAGAAGACCTTGTTGTGGAGAACCCAGCTGCAGGAGTAAGTTTATAAAAAGTTAACATACTGGATCTTTCTGACTATGTTGACTTATGCTAGGGAGCTCCAAGTCTCCATGCCATCCATGGAATTATTCTACAACAGATGCAGGACTGAAACTCAAGGAACAATGCGCTGGCCAAAGTGGGGCGGGGCCACGCGTCTCACCTCTTGATCATCGAATTCACAATACTGCAGATTCCATGACTTGGACATCGTTCTCACACAAGCATACGTGTTGTTATAAGCATCTTCACACACACAATCTGGAAAGCATTGCTGTCAGAAGATTAAAAATAAAAACAACGACAATCACTCGCTCAGCGACAGACTTGGAGCAGTTGACATGTCACTCCCAAGGCTGCTGATAAAGTGGCAGCGATTTTGGTCATTAGAATTCTCCATGAGGACAGGGAGTTTGTGTCTTGTGCAATAGCAGCACTTCTCAACAAAGGCCGGGAGCGGGAGAACATGATACTACAGGATACCCCGACTGCCACAACCTAAATTTTCAAAACACATATTCTTTCTCCCTCAGTGGGAGGTGGGAGTGCCAGCTATACTAAATTCTTTGTAATTTAAATGAAGTATTTTATATTAAATGGGAAGAAGGAATTGATGTCTTAAAAAATTTTTCAGAGTCAATACCACAGCCTAAGGTAGAAAACATTTTATTCTCCAGATACATTTCTCTTTTACATGGCTAGATGCCACCACCAATTACTTACAAGGGATGGCTAACAGCCTGACTGATTAGGGCCTATTGCCAAAGCAAGGTTACAGGTTTAAGCCCTATCTGGGTTCTCTGTGCAAGGGCTATAGATGACTTGCCTGCTCTTTGCTCTTTCACAAAGGGCAGCCTTCAGATACAAGGGGCATTCTTTAACTGAGGATAGATCAACAACTCACTACTGCTGGGGAGGGGGCAGGGTAGGGAAGCACCACTAAATGCTTCCTTGATGTTTACACAAGACTAGTACAGATTACATTTCTACATTCTCCAAGAAGTCCAGGGGCACAGAACAGGAGACTGGGATCTAAGATCAAAGGTTTCGGCAGGGGACATTTCTAGGCCAGTAATGACTTGTAATCAAATGCAAATTACACAAAAGGGGGAAAAAAATTAAGATGTCTCTGCTTACACTGACTCCAGGGCCCAAAGCAGGACAAGTTGGGTCGGTGGCATTATAACCTTCTCCTTGATATTCCACCAGGATATCCGATCTCCAAGTCAAATTACTGGTCCCTCTCTAAAAAGGAAACAGTTGTTTTCTGTTAAACAATCAATGTCCATCGTGGAAAAAGAATACAAATTTACTTACCCAACTCCAGAAAATTACTTTTGGATCCCAGAATAATTAGTCTCAATTTCTAATTACTAGATTTGAAGCCACATTAGGAAACAACAAAACAAAACCATGAAACCAAAAAGGTAATGCAAGTGCAAGCATTTAATTGCTTGCTATGTGCTAGGCACAGTGCTATGCACAAAGACAATAGAGACACAAAGACAAAAATGAAACAGTCTTTGTCCTCAAGGAGCTGATATCGCAGTAAATAAAAGTGCATGCAAAATACAAAGAAATATGCAGTGATTCTTTTTTTTGGGGGGGGGCGGGGCATGAAATGAGGAAGTCTCCAGAAGGTGCTGATTGAGGTGATCTTCAAGTAAACTGGGAATTCTGAGCAGCACAGGTGAAGAGGAGAGAATTCCAGGGAGGAGGAAAAGCCCATGAAGAGGCTGACAGATGAAATGGCGGAAGGACAAGGAGCAAGAGACCCAATTTAGCTGACCCATAGGGCTTGTGAAGGAGGGGAAGACCGGAAGGTGGTTTGCCAGGGTCAGGAAGGACTTTCTTTAAAGCCAGAGACTAGAGATGACAGGGAGTCGCTGCTGTTTGAGTAGAGGGGGTCGTGGGTGACAGTCATGCCCGAGCTACAGCAACAGTGCCAGGAGCTGAGCACAGAGAACAGTGTGGAGTGGAAAGAGTGGAAGCAAGGAGGCTGAAATTACGAGGTGACAATAGTTAGCTGAGCGATCAAGAACCTGAGCTAGTACACTGGCATGAGTGCGGAGAAAGGGATGGATGTTAGATCCTGTGGAGGTCTAAATGACAAGACTTGGCAACTGACTGAAGATACGAACCAAGTGAGAACGATGCTGAGCTGAAAACATGGGTAACTTGAAGGATAGTGCTACCCTAGGAAGAGAGCAAATTAGGAAAAGGGGTATAGGAGACATCAAGATAGTTTTGTCTTGCTGAGACTAGGAAACCTATAGGACATCCTGCGTGAAACGTCCCGTAGGCAGTTGGTAACGTGGACTGAGAGCTCAGTAGAGCAACAAGACAGCTGAGTAGTTCTGCCATTCACAAAACCACCTCGAACCTTGAATGGTTAACAGAAATTCCCCTGGATGTCAGACACTCTATCTTTCCAATGAAAGGAATAGGTAAGCAAGTACAAAGGGTTGAGGGACTGGCTTAAGGCTACAGAACAAGGTCACAGAGGCAACGGCTATGCTAGGAATGCATCAAAATACTTGCCAAATGGCTATTACAATAAATTCAGGGCATGCCAACCACTGCAGTATGGGGTACCTGCCCTAAAGGAACTTACCATATGTTTGGGGGAGAACTGACAAATGAGGAAGAAAAATCAGAACACTACACAAATAAAAAAGCATTTAGAGACATTTTAAAGGAAAAAGTAATAAACACATTTTCCAAAGTTAAGAAAAAGGAGAACATAAAACAAGGAGGAAAAGTATACATAAATGCCTTCCCATTTAACAAAGTAAATTAAACAAGGGGTGTTTTCTGCGCCCCTTTCCTTGTTCACTTGGAGATGATACTGATTGACTGTCGCATCACTGAATCAAGCCTCGCTTTCCTCAGAAGCACAATGCTGACACTTCCTGAACCACAAACCTTCAAAGATGAAAGCTTTGTAAAAACCCTAAGTGTTCTAGGGAGGTAACAGGAGGAAGTAGGACCCTTCCCTGGCAGCGGGGGCGGTCAGGAAAGGTCCAGGGTCAGTGACCACTCCATAGGCCTATTTTAAGTTGAATCCCTTGGTCATGGATCCTAAGGGCAGGAATGGAAGGTGCAGCGCAGCAGACTTGGGCCTGATGGCGGTTGGGGAGAGGCTTTCCTAACAATCAGGGCTGCTCAATAGTAGAATGGGTGACTGGGAATCATAGGGCCTTCTGTACTCTGAGGTTGGAACACTGTTCATCTATGTACAGACTGGAGTAATGATAATAACCAACATTTGTATGACGCTTACCATGTGCCAGGCACTGTGTTAGTCTGGTCCAGACTCTGAGAAGCACCTTCCTCAATCTGGCTTTGGGGCCAGAAGAATAATGAGCACAACAAGGTAGGAACTGATAGCTGTGACCTCTGTAGGCATGCAATAATGTATGCCCCTAACTTACGGGGAACCTCACCGTTGGAGGATACACAAATACAAAAGGATCTGTGACTTCAGAGTAGACGCTTGCCTCCATCAAGGCAAATGACAACTTGTCTATGCCTTTCATAGATAAGTGCCATGGAACTGTCCGAGACCTAAGAGGTTAAGTGACGCGTGTAAAGTCACCCAGGTGCTGAAGGTCAGATGGGCTCTGAAATCTTGTCTCTAAGCCCAGCAGTCTACCTACCCTACTATGGTGCTCTAAACCCTTACAGAAAGTTAGGAATATTGTGGCATCACGGACAGTAACTTAAAATGGAAGCAGCTAAGCAGCACAGTGGAGAGCGCTGCTGGGTGACAGTGGAGCAGCCACTTAACCTCAGCTTTTTAACCTCTTCTGCCTCAGTTTCTTTATCTATAAAATGGAGACAGCAGTACCTACTACTAAGGCGGTCATGAGGACCAAATTAGATAATATCTGTAAAGTGATTTGTAAACCTTAAAGCACCATATAAATGGTAGCTCTTATAATTAGCTATTATTAAAAGCAACTCATACTTAAATCCTCTCCTAATGGTTGAAATGATGAACGCAAAGCACTTTAAAAATCTCAAGGTTGAATGTCAGGTGCTATTATTCTGGCATAGAAGCAAAATGCTAAAGACTTGACAAACGAGTGGTCTAATGTCCAAATTAAACAAATTCAGAAACGATCATCACCAGAAAGGAGGCCACAGCAATACAAAGACCATGTAATCTACTGACACAGAAGAGGTTGCATTTTGATGAAAGTATCTGTCCAGTGAAATTTTGGGTCTCTGAAATACTGGAGTCTGTTGTAAAGAGAGGTAAGTTAAAATTACCTGTGCAGTTTTACCGTAGTAACTTCTAGGAAAGAAAACATAGGCAAGGGAAAAAAAGGCTGGGTACGTAGGCACATGCAGGATCAGTTACCGTATTCACCATCACCCTCACAGAAATGATAAACTTACCAAAAGAGGCAACAGGGACCTTCCATCCATTTGGGTCTTGTTCAAATCATAGCCTGCGATGTCCAAGATAGTGGGACCCAAGTCGATGTTGGAGATGAGCATCTACGGGTAAGAAAAGAGAACTAAATCTAGGACAAAGCAGGTCTAGTAATGTCTCCAAATGCTTGCTGACTGATCCACAACAAGTACTCCTTGCCTATCAATGCTTCTACTATACTAGCCCCTAGTTTTTTGTGTTTTTTTGCTTTAATTGAGTACAAGAGAAGTAAAAATGAGATTGCATGGAAACACTGCACTACTCACTTTTTTTCCCCCCCAAAATAGTCATCTTGAAAGACTTATTCTAAGGTCATCACTGCTCAGAATATTCCTAGAACCAATTTATAAGTGATAATTTGGGGCAGGGAAGGAATATACTACCCGCTTCTTTCCCCCAATATTTTGTATGGATCAAACATCAACTACAGCTAGTTTCAAATAACATTATTTTAAGGAAAAAAAAATCTTGAACTCTCAAAAAAAAAAATTGTCTACCAGAATTAAGGTTACTAAAAGTAATGTGATAGAAGATTTGCAAGGAACTTCAATAAGGGAGTTTAAAAAATAGTTTAAGCACTAGAAGCATCCCTAGAATAAGTACAAAGCCCCTCAAAGTAACTATGGTGGAGGAAACGACATTGACCTGCACAGGTGAGCTTTGCTATATAATCGCTGTCTTCTTTCTCCAGCTGATTCTGTAACACAAAACTGGGCCCCAAATAAGCACCTTAAATAATGCTAAGTTTGAGCACAACTGTTAACAAATAGCAGATAAAGAACATGATCAAACTGAATATTTACTCATTTCTGAAATGAAAGAATAGCTTTCCAACTCTAGGTAGAAGCCAGAGCTGCTCCTAAAGAGAATTTTTGGGAAATATTTGGAAAACATTTCTAGATTTAAGGGAATAAAGGCAAGCATATGAACAAAGGCCAGCGCTCTATGAGTCCATGAGGCACTGATTCATCACGTGACTGATGGCTGTGACGCTTTCCAGAGGAACACAAGTGATGTTCTGCCCTGGGAGTGCCATTCCATCGGTCCAAATCTAGCATAACTCGGGAGCTGCTGGAAATCTGTGTCTATTACACGCACAAAACAGAAGGGAGATGTTATCCAAGGCACCTGATAAACTAAAAAATAAAATAAAAATTCAATGCTTTCACAGTTAGCGAGGCTGGCAGTTATTGACAAAAGCTCAAACGAAGGTGCGAGAAGAAACACAGCCTATCTCCTCTCTACGGCTATCACGAGGACTTACCCACCACAGCGCACTGACACGTTCAGCTTCTGCGAAAGAGCCACAGGTTCTTTGGTTTGGGGTAACTTTGATTCTTTTTCAGACAGACTCAGTGATGTCCATCAACAAGCATTTATACCCAGTTTTCATGAAAAAATGCCATGCTTAACCAAAGTAGAATACCACACACAGGACAACTCTGTGAAATTAAATATGCTATAAACTCATGGCGTTTGAGGCAGGGAGGAGAGATAATTAAAGAGGCAAATTATAGAATTAGTACCAACATCCTATCAGTCTTTTCAGAAGCAACCTAAGAGGTTGCTTTTAGGAGCAGTTCAGACCTTGAAATAACAACATTGTATGTTGTGTAAGCCAAGAATGCTAATTCCGATGACAAAGTAAAGCCTCTGAAAGGAGGAAAAAAAATGAATTTCAGTAATGGCTTTCCCTTGGCCAAATTAGCAACAGCAGTGGAGCTGAGTCAGAAGTACTTTCTGCGGGTATACTATTAGAAAAAGAAGAAAGGAGAGAAGAGGAAGGAGCAAAACAGGAAGTACCTGTAACAGGTGGAGATGACAATGTGGAAGGGCTCTATCACCCCTCAATCTTCTAGTGAGTTATACAATGCTGACTAATACCAGAGGCTACAAAGGGTAAGAGAGATAGGTACTTGATATCTGATCAGAGAACACTTGAAAAAAAGGAGAGGTGGAAAATGACTACCAAAGAAAATTATTCTTTTTTTTCCAAATAACTAAATGAAAACTCAACTTTTTCCATGTTGTTGATCCTTGCTCCAAACTAGTAAGATGGTCGCCAGATTTACCTCCAATTATATCAGTTTTTTACAGATCAGGATAAGAAAAGGTTCTGGAGAAATGGAAAGTTTTTCCTCTACAAATCATGCCCTGACAAACAGTTTGAAGAAAAAGCCCTAAGCATTTAAGTACAGAATTGAGGAAATAAAGGGTCTTGCGAAACCCTGAATTACAGGTGCAGTTAGTTGTATGGAAGTGGTTATTTTGAGAGGATTAAAGTTAAATATTTGCTGAAGGAATAAGGAAACAGAAGCAATAGTAATGCTTTCACAGGGCCACCTCACATTCCCAGACAGGGACACCTCGGCTCTGGGGTGGAGAATTCAAGTGGGGCAACCCAGAAGAGTACTTTGTTTAACCAGCTACTGTGTCCACACTCCCTCCCTCCTTCCTTCCTTCCCCTACCATCAAGGAACAGAACCTCATCTTCAAGAACAATATCTAATCTTTATCTGCACAACTCAACTCCAACTTCTGTAACACCTCAGAGAAGACGGTGCCTCTCTGTCTTCTCCTACTTCCATTTATTTTGGGCTGGGCATTCTAGTTCATTTTCCATGCCACTGCCAGAGCCACCTTCCTAAGGAAGGACTGCCAGTGTCCTCCATGCTCCACATCACTGACTCTTGGTTCAGGCACTCAAGGCTACCTTCAACCTGGCTCCAATTTCATCCCTTCACGTATTCCACGGTCTCCTTGGGCTTGTATTCCTTGCTTAGAAGAGACTTCTTTAAAGTCTTCCCAACCTCATTCTACTTTCCCAACTCAGGAAAAGTACCCCCACACTAGCAAAATTAGGTCTCCTTTCCATCTCCTGTGGTATTCTGCCAGTTGTCCTTTGTCAACCACTTGTATAAATGTCATAGCTCACTGCTGATCAACCTCCCCCTAATCAAACTGGAAATTTGAGGATTTTTCTTTTTTCTACCTTTGTACTTCTAGTCTCTAGCAGAGTCTTGCTTAGTTAACAAACACCTAAGTACTTAGACTATCAGTCTCAAACCTAACCCTAATCTCACTCAAGTCCATATCCTTTCCCCATCAAAGTTAATGTAATGACTCCTTACAACAAATAACTTTAAGCAAGAGAAATAATTTTGGCTAAATATCATTCTTACAATGGATTTTAAATTTGTGAAAGAGCCCTGGCTTTAAATTCTGACCGCTACTTACTACTTCTTTACCACTACTACTCCAAGCCTATAAGTATGTCCTTTTATTTTTCTGGGCCCCAATTTCTTTCCTCATCTTTGTAAGATGATAAGATAGGCTCAGATAAATCTAAGGTTCCCTTTTAGAAGTGCCTAAATTTTATGACTCCCCGCCCCCCAATAAAAGGGGGAAAAAACTCTCTCAGGCCACTGTATACTTACAGGGACTGACACACAGGAAGAGCTAGTAAGGAGTTTCTACCTACTGAGTACCAGGACAACTCAGCAGTTCCCAGCACGCAGGATGGATGCCTATTGACTGATGGCACAAATGCTCAAGCTCTGAGTCATCATCCCTGGCTGGCTGTCCTGCCAGAACTCTTCCTGAATAAAAGAATGCTATCCTTTTCAGACTTCTCAAATCTAAGCCTGAATCATGCCACCAGGACTTCACAGCATCTCTACCTAGTAGGAGATGCCTAACTCATGTATAAGGAGCCACCCAAGAGAGCAGACTGCTTAGCTGCCCTTAAGTAGCTAGGGTACAAGTTCAAAAGCTTTACATTTTACTGAAAATCCTATCCAAGCTCACCAATTAACCATTTTATTACAAAAACCCAAATGCCCTTCTCTCTGTTCCCATCTGCCTGTAAGAAGGGTGACCAAATTTCAAACAGTAAAGTTAGTAACCTAATTTTCCCTTGGGCTTCTTTGTGTCCCAGTAAAACTGGATCATCCTCCTTGCTCTCTTCTCCCCCATCTCTGTGCCTTTACATGTCTCATGTGAGTGGGGCATGCTCTTTTCCTCCTTCAAACATTTCCCCCTCAAGGCCTGACTTCCTCCGTGAAGCCACTTATTCACCACTGAAAGGAAGTTCCAAAGGACAGCAGGCTCTGGTTTGTAGTTTTGTCTCGTTAGCCTTTATTTGCTGAAGGAATTCTTCAGATATGACTGGCTTAAGAGAGCTGAGCTTTATGCAATAGATTCAGTTTTATTAATATTTTCTATTTCCAAGTTAAGAGAGTCCCTATTAAAAAGTTATTCTGTTGTCAGTTCTCTTGTTCATGGAAACAGTTATATTAAAATGATTTAAAGAGTCAGCTCTGAATAATAAATACTGAATAGTAACAAGACTGGGTGGATTTCTAACTACAAATCAAACTGTTATCATGAAGAGTATACTTGGGTGACCCAATGACATGAGGGGGGAAAAGGGGCCAGATATCTACGAAGTCTAGTTTATCTACTTTATGATTGCAAGATTATAAGACAAATTCACACTTACATGTTATGAAAGCCACTTTTTCCCTTCTAAGAAAAAGCAGCTTAAGAGGAAAAGTGGCTAAAGAACAAACATGCCTTCTGTGACAAGCTAGGGTTTCACTGAAAACCCCAAAGGTCAGACTAGAGCTGTTTAAAACTCAGATTGTGTTTTTGAATCAATTCTGGCAATAAGCTTATTTTTTTCAAGAGAGAAAATAGTATGCTTTAATATCCATTCAGATTCCAGAGTTCTCTTGGAATGTGAGAGAGTCATTGTGAGTCTTTCCGAACTGTCTTAGATCCTGGTATTGCTGAGAACAACTAAGTCTACCAAAGTTGATTGGATGACCTACTTTTTTTCCTGTTCAAGTTTTCTTTCAGCTTAATATCTTGGAATTAGCAAGAAAAATTAATGGGAGAGTCTCAGATGATGTGAACTTTCTACTATATCCTATCAACTAACATGAAGCACTAAATTGCAACGTATAATAGGTTCACTTTACTGAGAACCTGCTTGCCTTTATCTATCTGAAGAATGTAAGGTAGTAAGGCTGAAAATGCTGCACCCAGAGGGAAAAAGTAGTTTAACAAAACGGGGATGAAAACATTTTGCTAACATAGCAGAAAAACGCAAGCCAGGAAGACTTACTGTGTATGCCAAGAATACTAATTCTGAAGACAAAGTAAAACCTTTGAAAGGAAGGAAAAAAAAGGTGTATGCCATAATATGAACTCATAGGCACTGTGTAACTCAGGCCCCAAGATACAACTCCTCCACACTGTTCATTCATGTGGAATAAGCCTTTTGTGAGGCTCATCAGCTCACCTGATTTGTCTGATTTGCCTTGATCCCAGGCCCTCGAACCAGTAAGGGAACTTTGATATCAAATTCATATAGCTGTCGTTTGTCAATAGGCAAGGAGAACTGCCCTGAAACACAGAAATATAGGTTAAGATGCACACCCCAAATAAACTCTAGCAGCTCTTGATTTCATTCGAGAGAAGAGAAACTCTTTTTATTCTGTCTCTCCCAGATCAAGTGATCAAGTGATTTATATAAAAGGGAAGCTGACTTTTGATCTTCCACATTAAAATGAATAGACATTTCTTTCTCCACGTTTTCCATCGCACAGTGAAGAATACTATAGCAAACATCTGTAGACCACTTACTACGTGCCAGGCGCTGGGCTAGTGCTGTATAATTACCATCTTACTTGATCCTCGCAGCCTTGAAAGGTGGGTGCAATTATTATCACCCCCACGTTACTGATGGGAAACTGAGTAAAGCATAGTTAATGAAATGTAAACAACTGACATCTTAAATCCCAGACTCACAGCCTAGTCCATCTCCTTATCCATCTCATGGATGTGTCTTATATGCGCACGACAATGGCAAAGAAAGCCTTGAGCACTAAGTTGCTTGAGTAGCAATGTTTTGGAGGGGGTCAGTCTTCTTCCTTCCCTCTGATCTATCTAAAAGTTCAGGTTAGGGAAGGGACAGCTAGAGAGAAAGACAAAGATAATTCCTGCTGTTGTTTTAGTATCAAAACTTTCTTATTTCAGTGATTCAGCTAAAGCTTTAGAGGAAAATCTTTACTGCCAAGAAGGCCCTCCTCCCCGATGCTCCTCTCAGAATGCCTTTCTAAATCCGAACTGTCCTTTGAATGTCATCCCCAAGCTCTACCAAGTCTGGCTTGACTACTTCTACAAAGATCCCTTCTTCCTTGGAGTTGCTGTTGCACTTAGTACAATTAACCTTTATTTATTTCCTTCTGTGTACCTTGATACTTGACAAATAATTAGAGAAACATAATGATTTGAGAGAGACCAAACCAGTCCCTTACCTGTATGGTAGCCATTGTCTGATGTATAAAAAATGAAGGTGTCATTTAGCTCCCCATGGAAATCGAGCCTCCTTACCAATTTCTCCACTAGGTCATCAACTGACAGCAGAGTTTGCCACCTGAATGTGAAGATAATTGATGAGGTAACATTTTTAGTTATCACTGATTTCAGAGTATCAATATTTTTTACTAAAAAAGACTGCTGTTCTGTACTGTTTTTCTAAATCAGTTAATTCTAATTTTAAATGCTTTATTGAATTTCAGAAGTTTTATTAGACCCTGAACTATTTTAACTTAAAATAGGCTTTTACAATCATATGGCATCATTTTTAGACCATCTTTTAGAAGGGAGAGGGGAGAGTTATAAAGAAGATAGACAGTAATTCAATAAACACAGATTAACATAGAAATAATTACAATATTCTCCTTATGTCTAAAATAGTCCCAGGATTAAAAGAAAGTCTTCTTTACATTCATCCTTTTTTTTTTTTTTCTGCTTGAGTTACCACTGAAAAATCCAAAATCCTCAAGGGCAAACATTTATCCTGATATTATCCCCATATTAGGTACAGAAACTTTACTTAGGCCACTTAAACTTCTTATCAGGTGGGCTTTCCTTCAAGACAGGGATGATGTGGTTAGGGATATTATTCCTGACCCAGAAATTGTTAAAATTGACCTTTTAACAAGTCATAGAATCTAATAATTCTGCTATACCTGGGTCAGTCCAAGCATGGGCTAAATAGCTAATCCGCCTGAACAATGGCCTCTTCTGAGATGCCCGTTCATACCCATGGATGAGTTTTGACTGGATAATGCCCAACTGCCCCAGTACCACCCAAAGGAGTTGCAGTAGCTAATATACAGGGAGTCAATGTTTTGGGAGGCTCCTGAAACACCATTATGGTAGAGATAAAGGAGGAATGCCTACCTTTTCCTAAATGCTTCATCTAAAAACTGTATTGAAGAATTAGTCATTGGGGTCTTGGCTTGCCTAATGAGCCAATGCTTGTTCTAAAAGTGAGAAAAAAAAGTTAATACCAATGAAATGCTACCAATGGCAAACAATAACAGAGAGAGGGAATGTCAACAATTTTTGCATTTTAGCCAAAGTAAGAAACCTCTTGGATCCTCCATTCAGGGATCACCCTGGAACTGTTCCAGGATTACTTTTATTTTCATTTTTAAAGAATGACCATTTTCTTCATAATAATCTTATGAATCTGAGTGGAAAAAAAATTTCAATAGAAAAAGTATTGAGACAAATAGCTGAAATTAAGTTTTCACTCGTCAAGGCTTTCTCTTATTCATGTTCATGGTCCCTTACTTTAAAAAGGTTAAGAATTAATTTTACCACATAATTAATTTTGAGGTGCTAGTAACAGTAAGTTCACTAAACTGAGCACTAGAATGTTCTCTTTTGGCTTCAAGGAAAAGGAAGTAAATAGCACCAAAGGTGTGACTCCTCAACAGAAACCCACTCACTTTTTTCTCTCCTGTTTGACTCTTCTGTCTATACTTCATATCAGACAATTATCCAGTCGTCATAAACTCCCAGGAATAAAGCTAGCTTATTAGTGGCAGACTGAATAATCCTTAGCACTTAAATCACCCTGATAAAACTTGAGTGAAGATCAAGGAACTTTGCCTTACTAGAGCAGAGTGGGAAGTACGGGATTCAGAAGTTACATTTCTGCACAACTTTAGCTTGCTCATGGAACAGACTCTTAAAAAAATATACAGCAAAGCTCTGACCTATGCTTCTGACTCAAAGATATATTACAGATAGTTATCCTAACTTTCTAAGGCCTCAAAGGAAAATAACCAGGTTAACAAGCACACTACAACTATTGTTCAACCAAGAATAGGGCTTTAAGTAAAGACCTGTAGAGACCTTACCTTGCCATGGATGTTAAAATTACTGTTTCTTGGTGCACTGACATTCTGGAAGCTCTTTTGATATTGGGGAGCAGCTATCCAAGGCGAGTGAGGTGCGGGAGTAGAAATCATCATGAAGAAGGGCTCAGAGTTTGACTTGTAGTCAAGGAAATCCAAAGAGACATTAGCCTGAAAAACATAAAATGCAACATCTCTCAATCATCTATCCATTAAATAAGCATAGGATGGATGGGACGATCAGAGTTCAGAGGTTTTGGATAGTCCAAGATTCCATCCCTCAAGGAATTCACTGTCTTAATGGCCCGTGCCTGGAAATAAGTATACTGTGGGATACAATGAATCAATATGCACTTATTAAGCGCCCAGTTTGTGCCAGGAACATGCTAAGCACTGGGCATACAAAGATGGAGGTGAAAGAGTCCCTGCCTTCAAGGAGTTTCCATTCTATCCAAGAAGCAACATAAATACATAACAAAATGAATACAAGGTAGTTTTGGGAGGGCCACAAAGCAGTAATTGAGTTGAGTTCTGAGAGAAACCAGGGATTCCAAGAGATTCAAGTACAAAGGAAGAATATGCTAGGCATCGAGATGGAACATCATGTGTGGCTAGCAGTAAGTAGGCTAGTATGGTTAGACTACAGTGTGCATGTATGAAAGATTTATGTGTAATTAGCTTGGAAAGGCAGGCTGGAGTCAGAGTGAAAGGTTTTAAAATTACTAACAGAGACACCCGTTTTTTATACTAGAGGCAATAGTGTAAGCTTTTGGACTGGGTGTGACCATGCTCGGACCTACACTTCAGGAATATCACTTTGGTGACTGCATGAAGATGAATCAGAGAGGGAAGAAACTTGAGGCAGGGAGATTGAAGGCAGGAGGTACTGAGGGCTTGAAGGAAGGCCTTCTGGGAAGACAGAAGGTGATAGATGTGGGCAGGTATAGCAGTACAATACGCAAGACTTGGCAAAGAACTGGAAGAATGGGTGAGTAGAGGATGGCTACCTGTGTGATGGTGCTCTCAACAGTAATAAAGAAAGTTAGGGAGAAAGGTTGAGTTTGGTAGAAAAGCAAACTTAGATTCCGGGCATGTTGAGTTTGAAATGCCCATGGACCATCCAATCAAAAATGTCCAATAGGAAGTTGATGAGTGACTTTAACTCAGCAGAGAACACTGGGCTGGATCTACAAGTCAGCACAGAGATGCTAACTGAATTCATGAAAACTGATTAGGCTGAACAGAGGAAAGAGTGCTTAGGATAAAGTTTTGGGACACACCTATAAGTTTTTAAGGAAGAGAATAGTATGATTTGCTCTTAAATACTATCCATATTCCCAATTTGAAAAATAAGTTGAAATAAAGTGGTAATCCCTTCCCTTTTTAAAGTCTCCATTTTTACAAAATGAAATAGATGCTTCCAATTTTCCACCTCCTACTGATACGCATTCTTGTCAATCACATGACAAAAGGATAAAAACCAGGTTACTTGTCAATCACATGACAAAAGGATAGAAACCAGGTTACTTTCTCCCTTACTGACTAGAGGTTACTGTTCCTGATTACAGAGAAGATTAAAGGGGAAAGGAATTGTCTTCTAGCATTAACTTTTATCAAAGTACCTTTGAACACACGTACCTTTGAACACACATTTCATCAACTGAGAAAAAGAAAAAGGTCAATGAAGTCATTATTGCAATCTGTTGTATTAAAACAAATGCAAAAAAAAAAACCCACCAAAAATTATGTTCAGTACTAGTAAGTTAAACTATTCCACTTCACCTACACAATACAAGAGATTTAATTTGCGTTATTGTAGTCATTTGTGCTATTGTGAAGACATAGTCCTGAGTATTCAGGAAGTAACTACCTCACTAGCTAGCTAACTTCTTTCCCTGTATTCAACCACAATTCAATACAATTCAAGGTTTCCTTCACCTTTTCCCCCTCCTCCATCAAGATGATTCTAGGGATAGGAAAGTTTGCAAATATTTCCAGTGTTTTTGGGATAAGCTGTGAGAGTGTCTCAAATGTCACTGTACTGAAGAGTCTATGGTAATCTATGTTTCACTTTTGTAAGAACTCCCTTTACTAATTAAATAAAAATAAACTCCAGTGTAACTAATAGTAGTTTAATGAGTTGTTATGGTCCCCTGTGCAAACTCATCACCTGGCAGTAACCTTCTGATGAAAAGGCTAGAGCATGACAAAGGCATAGGGGAAAAAAGCGAGGGTCATGATATAGCACTGGAATAGAAATCCAACAAAAAACAACAGACATCTCTGTCAGGGGTTAACCTGGAGTCCACGGAACCCCTAAGGTGCCCACAAAGTCGTGTAATTATCATAACTCTTTCAATGTTTAGTTTATTCACCTTAGATTTTTATAATTTAAAAGCATTCTTAGAAAGATCTGTGCCAGCAAAAACAAAGTTAGATGCTTGTGGTCTAGAAAGTAAAATGTGGCTTCTTTTAATGCCTTGTGAAGGAAGTTAACCTTCAAAAAAAGTAATCCCTCAAACTGCTGAAGAAACTGGAATGTGAATGCAATGATTAGTATTTGAGTAACGAATGTGAAGAATTTAAGGAAAACATGGCAAAGTTTATTGGGTGACACAAGAGGATTAAATACACCTCATGAGGATAATTTTGATAAAGACCACATGCAAGTCACTGCTGGTATATCAGCTTTCTTTTCAACAATCAGTATGCTATGAAAAATGCAAAGTTACCTGAACCATCACCATCACTACCAACTGGTTTTGTTTAATTGTATTACAGGGACAGGCTGTTGCATCAAAACAAATTTTTCTGAATTTAAAAAAGGGTTCATGACTAAAATTTTGAATATAACAACTTTGGCTTGGATAGAAAGACCTTTGTACCCTTTAAAGTACTACAAAAAATTGTGAGCTATGTGGTTTTAAATTTCATTGAGAAGCCTTAGTTACACATTAGAACAAATTACTGCAGCATGGGCACTATTTGTTCTAAGTTAACAAGGAAGGTCAAAGGCCTCCTGAGCCCTAAGAGTTCTGAATCCTGGACAAAAAACACAACAAGCATCGAGTGGAGGGCCTCACCAGCACGTCTGTCAGGTAGTCCAGACTGTAGTTTTCACCATGCTTCCGTGCTTTCCCATTGATTGAAAGGGTATAATTGTAGTACTTAGAATTCTTCTCCTGCCAAAAGGTTAGAAAAAAAATTGTTGTGAGGTTTGGAAAGAAATGGAAAGCCTTCTGAAACTAGGCTGGGTTCCATTATTCCTAGGTAAAAAGAACAGGCAGTTACCCAAGACAATTCTGTAAGTATATTTTTGAAAGTGTGATTCATAAGCTTAACAGAAATCTGGAGTCATCTTTAAGATTAGAGAAATAAACCTTAAATGATTCAAACTTCAATGAGAAGAGAAAGGCTGATTTTGGGAGGGGATTGGGGTAAGAACAGAAAGATTAGAAATGTGGATAAGGGAAAACATAAAGTGGTAACCCATCACCTAAAAAGTCAGTCTATGCACAGGCAAGCAAAAATAAATCTGGAGAAGCATGAACATAATGCAAAATTTCGTAAAGAATATTTTGGGGATATTTTCCGCTTATGGGGTAATTTAGGATTGTGACTATTCAGGTCACTTACCAATGCATACCAATAACTCCATCCAGGAGGCACATGCTCCATTCCCCCAGCATCCAGGGCTCCATACTAAAAAGAAAACAGAAAAATCAGACAGCCATCAGTTACAAGTAGCTAGAATAAGTAACTTGGCATTGTCAATAAACAGCCAAAGAAAATTTAATCCTATTTCAAGCAACATCAATATGACTTTATCTGCTAAGTGTGGAACCTATCCTTCAGAGAGATGGACAAATAGCCACTACTTCACTTATCCCTAATTAGACTGATGCAAAGGCATAATTAATTTCTTTATGCTTAACTTTTAAGTAAAACTGATAGAATGACAAAAACCATATTTGGCAAGGTTTAAACAGTGCTCACCTAAGATAACTAGAACCTTTGCACCTTAAAATGTAAATTCTTTAAATTTCTATCTTAGAAAACAATGCGTTAATTATAATTAGAGTGGGTAAAGAAATGCCTTTCCTTCCGCCTTACTTCGCATTTGCGACTTCACTCTTTGTCAGATAACCAGTTCTTCCAAAGGTACCATTTTTTCCCCCACATTCTACAGTCTTGAGGCTAAAAGTCAAAGCTTGAGTTCAATAACATAAATTCTGAGATTGTGTTAAGATGAGAAAATAATATTTCACAAAGTGCCCTTGAAAGCAGAGCCAAGTCGGGGGAAAAATCTGACGCTTTCCAAACTAGGCTTAACTTGATACAGAAATGTGTTAATAGTTTAGTTGTCCTAAGCTTCAAAAGCGAAAGTGACTAGGCTGTCACGGCTTGACTGGCACATATTTGTAGGACAACAGCGTCATCCAGCCAGCTGAAGTTAACTTTACAATTTAGAGTAAGATTAAAATGATATAATCCTAACAGTATACATACAGTATGGGGCAGAAAAGAGCAACGAAACTGGAGAGAACGATACAGCTAACGGTCATACACCCATCCAAATCCTTGGGAGTTGAGATGGGAGTGGGGGAGGAGGGTAAGGGAAAGAGGGAGGGCATCCAGACTTCGCTTAAAAGTCAGGACTTCAAGTTAAAAAAAAAAGGCTCAAAGAATGTATGGAGAAACAGAAGCAACTGTAAAGAGAAGGAAAGCACTTAGTAAGTCTTGTGTTTCTATGAAAAGCAGTGCTTATTTAGGGTTAGACACCAGAAACTGGAGATTACAATACATCCTAAGATAACATATGGATATTCCATACCTCATTTAAGTACTTTCCAGCAAAAAATGTCTGATAACCACACATGGACCTGAGGATTGCTGGGAAGGTATATGGTTCTTGGATCTTCTGCCATAATTTGCTGCTACAGTTTCCTTCCAAAGTGTTATTAACAACATGATGATTGTGTGGGTACTTCCCTGTCAGAATGCTGGCTCTGCTGGGGCAGCAAAGGGGACTTGGAACATACTACAAAGAGAACAGAAAAGATAAGTCAGAGAAAGAACATTTCACTCTAAAGTTGCACTTTTTTGACAAAAGAAAAAAATATAAAAGATTAATGTAACATATTTTAAAAATATGTCTTTCAATAATAAGATACTACAGAATAACTTAATTTCTAAGTTCAGGAACTAAGGGAAAAACAGTTCTTTCTCTAAGTTTTCTATTATTGTCCATGAAACGGTAAAAACGTTACAGTAAAAGAAGAAAAGATTAAACTACCATATCAGTAGGTCTATGTAGGATGTAGTGGAAATTAAGACAAAGAAAGCTTCTTACTCTCATGGAACTTATAACTCATTTGGAATAATAGAACAAGAATAACTTATGTGCAGAATTTATAGTTTGCCTGTATTTGCACTGATTACATTTTTCTTGAAAAATTATCATTTATGGTCCCATACTTACATAAAGCAGACACAGACTCCTTTTATTCAAAATTTCCTTCTAAATACTCACTTAAGGGATATCAGTGCTTCATCCCCCACGATATTCATATTAATCAGAACAGAATAAAGGCTAGTTGGTTTTTCATATTTCTACTTCTAGTCAAAAATTAGCTACTACTAAGTGTAGTTCTTGGAAAACTGAAGTTTCAGAATGATAGTCAAATGATCAAAGAGACCATTCCTACAAACAATGCTCAGTACTTAAAAGGCCAATTTAAGCTGGAAAAGCATCCAAACTACTAGATGGAAGACTTCTTTATTTCAGACCAAAAGGTAAGCCAACTAATTTGACACAAATGTAGCGAGGTTACTAGTTACTAAGCAGGAGAAAAGCTATGATTATAACACACATGAATTCAGGAAGCAACGAAAACTACTTGTAAAGTCTGTCAGATTGCCCAATAGTTTTCCAGTGGAAGGAGAGAAAATCCCATCATTTGAGACAGCCAAGAAGGTGATTTAGATGCCAGCTGCTCAAAAACTTAGTGCAGGTGAAGGAACATGACATGAAAAATACAGGCAATGAAATGCCTAGAATTTTATTTTGTTTGGAAGAAAGGGAGGGAGAGAGAAGTTAGTTTAAGAGCATGGGTAGAATAACTAATAGAAATGCTGCATTGTAACAACTTCAAATTTAGTTGGATTTTCAAGACACATTAGGTTAACATTTAATCTTTTATTTATTTATTTTATTTATTTCTGGGTTGCGTGCTATAAGGGATTTAGGAAATAGTTTTCTCCTTTCAGGAAAACTTTTCAACCTGAAGTCACTGACAATATTCAATCCTAGCTTCCTCACAACCAAGACTAGATACTATATTTAAGTTAACAAAGTCTTTTCTCCCAATGATAGCACAGCATGATAGAAAAGTTTTCTTTGAACTTTAGTTAAAAAGAAAAATGAAATCAGGTTCAAAACTTACAGCACTAGAGAAACTCATTCCCATGTCTGCAATCAGGGCCTTGGTTTTTTTGAGTGGAGTCTGTAAGAGAAGCAGTTATTAATTTAAAAAATCCTATTAGACATTAAGTTTAAAAAGAGCTCTAGATAGTTGATTCTCTGAGGCTCGATGCCCTGCTCTTTTTGTACTCATTGTTTTAATATTGCGTGTAAATAACTACAAAAATCACAGAATTCTGGAGAAATGTTACTTAAGCAGGGTTGGTTATGGTCCAGACTGTACCAAGAGTGAAATGGAGCTGCTAAAAGCATGTGAAAAAGTCAAGCTTCACTGACAATGGTCGTCCCAATCCCGCAATACTAGTAGTTTTGGTGCTTATGTCCAGTTCCCACTATTTGAAGGCTGGTTCTGGACCCAAGACTAAGCCAATTACCTTTCTTCTATACTATCAGAACAATGTGAACTTTGCCATCATCAGTGAACTCCCTAAAAAGAGAAGTATAATGACACATGTCAGTAGAATTTGAAAAATGATGGAAATTTTAACAGTTTTCAATTGGACATGCTGGGGGGGGGGTGAGGGGAAGTAGGGGGAAATGGAAGTGAAAGAAGTTTTCTAGTTAAGTCAGGTCTGGCTTGAGGGGAGAGGGTAAGAAAACCACAGAGTAGATGACTACCACAATTACAGTAGTACTAAATGTGATATAAAAATATTTTTAGGATGAAAAAATAGAGAAGCTTAGGTAGCCTATATTTTCTTGGGCCCAGAATGTAACAGAAAATAAGAGGAAACCAGAAAGGAGACTCGCCAGGATGGTGAAACGTGTCAAAGTCAATTTCAGCTAAAGGAATCAAAGTCAACTTCAGTTAAAGGAACTGGAGTTTTCTACTGTTTTCATGTATTTGAAGGAGATTAGACTTGCTCTGCTTGGCCCAGAGGGTAGAATCTGGAGCAGCAGGTGCAACTTGTAGAAGCATAGATTTACAAAGAGTATATCTGAAGTGGAATGCTCTGCCTTGGGGGAATCCCAGAGGTCTTCAAGCAAAAGCCAACCGACCACTTGCTTAAGTTTTAGAGGAGATTCTTGTTCAAGTCTCAAACAGGTTTTTATTAGCTGGTCTGCCAGGTCTCTTCAGATTCTGGGATGATGATAAATAATAATCTAAGTTTAGTAAGATTATTGGGTTCTAATTTAACTTTGGGATCACTTTTTTTCCTTTTAATTGTTAGGACAGATGACCTCTAATGGTTTATAATGCCATGACTACAAGCCAGCAAAATAAGTACTCTGGGAAACAAAGAAGCCTCCAATAACATTAACGGGAATGCCTAGCCTGGGCCCAGCAGCACTAACACTGGATAACTAGCTTTTTCTGTGGGAGATGAAGGTAGTGAAGTGGATGGAGTGTAGGACTTAGGGGCAGAAAGACGAGAGTTTGAAACCTACTTACATAGTCCTTCACAGGTATTACCTCGTTTTATTCGCACCCCCTCCCCCAGGAGGTGGGGGCTATGGTTATTCCCATTTTACAGATGCAGACACCGAAGCAGAGATTGAGAGGCATGCCCAGGAACACCTCTGACACTTACTAGCGTATCAATATTGGTTATTACTATTTCTGCTAAATCCGTCAAGTCCTCCGTGGAACAAATACTAGTCACACTTCCTTAATTTCTCTCTCTCTCTTCCCCCGCTCCCTCCATGCTTCCTTAATTTCTAAACAACTGGCACTGACATCAAGATGACCCAGATGGTGACTGGTAAGAAATGGATGGAAAATAAGTTAAAAAAAAAAAAACCCACCCCCCCAAAAAAAAATCAAAGCAAGAGGGACCAGCAACACCTGCTTCTCCCGGGCTCCTGTCATCAGCTCCTCCCCCCCGGGATGCGCTTTACCCCGGGACGATGAGAGCCCAGGCCCGGCTGCGGAGGCCAGGAGACGCCCGGGGACCAAAGGGACGCTCGGGCCTAGGGAGGAGAGGGCGGGGCGGCTCCTCGTACTCGGGCCAGGGGTCGGGGGGGGGGGGTTGGTTTGGGGAGCCCCGGGAGGGAATGTGCGCGTGGGGGCAGTTACCATGCCGCCAAGCAGGTCATCCTGGTCGTCCGTGAGGATCAGGACCACATTGGGCCTCCGGGAGCCGGCCGCCTCCGAGCCCCGCAGCCAGCCGCCCAGACACGAGCCTAGCAGCAGCAGCAGCCCCAGCGGGGCCGGGCTCCGGAAGACGCAGCCCCGCTGGGGGCGCCCTGAGGAAGGGGCGGCCCGGAGCCGCATCGCCGGGGACCGTGGAGGGCCGAGTAGGGGACGGGAAGAGAGAACGAGAGTCGATGCAGCTCCAAGGGAGGCTCGGAGCAAGCGTTTTCTTCTCTGGCAGTGGTCACGTGAGGCGTGGGAGGCGGGGCCCGACAGTCGATCATGTGACCCGCGGAGCGCGTGCTTTGGAGGCGGAGAGCGCCTGCGCGGGCTAGAAGCGAGGAGGGAGGGAGGAAGCGAAAGACTGAAAGTGAGGCTGGGGGGGCGGGGCGGAGGAGGGGAAAGATTGACTGTGAAACTGAGAGAGAGAGGGAGAGAGAGGGAGGGAGGGAGAGAGAGAGAATGACGTGGACCTGCTTGCGCTTCCCTTTGTTTTGAGTGAGGGAGGGCTGTGTAGAGAGCTAGTGGAAAGAATGGAGCCCAAAGGGGAAAGCGTAGAAAGAGGCTAGGAGTAAATTTTTTTTAAAAAGGGACAGGGATAATAAAAGGAGCAAAGAGCTACCGTAATTATTGCAAAATCATTTTATCGGTAGCGTGAGAATTCGGTGAGCAGGTCAGCAGAACCCTGGGTTTGAATCTTGGCTCCACCTCTAGCTAAGTAACTGAGTTGAAACTCTTTGACCGTCAGCATCTGTAAAATTGGGATAACACACTTGGCATTACTTACCTCACATAGTTGTTGTAAGCAAAGTGTTTTGTAAATCTTCAAGGGCAATAGAAATATAGATTGAAATATCGAGAGATAGGTCTTTGACAATTTTGCTCTGATAATTCCAGGAAATCTAGAATATAAGCATGCTAAACAAAATTGTAATTTTTCATGTGATCCCAGATTAAATAGGCTCACTCATCGAAACTTTGGCTACTGTTTTTGTGCATTTAAAAAAAACTAAATAATTTTAGTGGACCTGTCATCTTTTAAAATTACATTTTTTTTTAAGTTGGCAAAAATCTGTCTTATCCCTCCCCACAATTAAGAAAAAGAAACAGAACCATTGTCATAAACATATATGGTCAAGCAAAATAAATTGCTCTTTTGGTCTTGTCCAGAAAAAGATGTGTCTGATTTTGTACCCTGTAGTCAATCACCTCTCTGTCAAGAGTATGAATGGTATGTTTCCTCATGAATTTTCTGGAATCATGATTGGTCCTTATCAAGTCTTGAAAAGTTCTTTGTCTTTTCCTGGTTCTGCTCACTTCGCTGTGTATCAATTTACATATATGTATATATATAATATATATATATATGTATGTATGTATATTTCTCAGAAACTATCCTTTCCATCATTTCTTATAGCACTCTCGTCCACCACATTTATATGCCATAGCTGTTTAACTATTCTCCAGCTGATGGGTATATCTCAGTTTCTAGTTCTTTACCAACACAAAAAAGAGCTGCTTTTTGGGACACATCTAGTTAAATTTGGTTGGTTTAGGACTAATTCCTCACTGAACCTATCCTTCCTCTTTCTCTCCCCACTCTTCTCCATCTCCCCCCTCCCCTTTCCATTCTCCTTTCCTGTTTCCCTGGTGGAGGAAATATTTCTGTGTCTATATGTGCCTATTCTTTCTTCCTTTGACCATTTCAGATGAAAAGGGAGTTCAAGTATCATCTGCTTTCCCCATACCTAGTTTGTATAGACTTCTTTGTGAGCCCTAATGATGTGAAAATTTCTCTTATCCTTTCTTCCCTCTGCTCCCTCTCTCACATTCCTCCTCCATTCTCTGTATAGTCTCAAGGTCATTAAGATATAACAGAATTACTCCTATACTCTCTGACTAATTAGGCTTTTTCTTTGACTCTCAATGATGATAGGGTTCTGAGGAGACATGTATCAACTCCCCACATAAAATGTGAACAGTTTATCCTCTTTTTTTCCCTTCCAATTGTTTTCTCTTATTTACCTTTTCATGTTTTTCAACTCTTGTGTTTGAACTCAGAATTTCTATGCAGGTCTGATCCTTTCATCAGCAATGCTTAAAAGCCCTCTATTTCATTAAAGATCCATTTTTACTCAGTTTTGATTGATAGGTTATTCTTGCTTGTAAGCATATCTATTGTCCTCTGGAACTTCTTTATTCCAAGTTCTCTGCTCCTCTGTAGTGGTAGCTACTAAATCATTTGTGATTGTGACTGTGGCTCTTTACTATGTGAATTCTTTCTTTCTGACTGCTTGGAATATCTTTTTTTTTTGGTCTAGAAACTCTAGATTTGGGCTGTAATGTTCCTAGGAGATTTCATTTTGGGTTTTCTTTCAGGAAGTGACTAGTAGATTCCTTCTATTTCTATTTTGCCTTCTGTTTCTAAGAGACCTAAGCAATTTTTCTTTTATGATGTCTTGAAATGTCTAGATCTTTTTTTTTTTTTTTGCATTCGGGTAGTCTAATGATTCTTAGATATTTTTCTGCTAAATATGTTTTCCAGCTCAGTTGTTTTATTTTCTTCTATTTTTCCAGTCTTTTGATTTCATTTAAATATTTTTTGTTATTTTATGAAGTAATTGACTTTTATTTGGTCCATTCTAATTTTCAGAGCTTGTTGCTTGGGTAAGGTTTTGTATCTCCTTAATTCCCTTTCCAATTCTTTATTCTATAACTTTCATTTCAATTGTAGAAATATTTCTGATCTTTAAAGAATAAGTTTTGCTTTATCTCTTCCAGGAATTGAAATAGAACTTGTGCCTCAGCTCTGTTTTTCTATGATTTTCTTTTTGTAGATGTTTTAAGTGATCCTTTTCTTCCAGGTTTGTGTCCTGTGTCCCTGTTATCATAATAGCTTTTTAATGGTGGGATTCTTTTTTTATTGTTGTATTGTTTATCCTTAATCTGCCCCTCAAATTTGACTTATGTTCAGGTGGACCTCCAAGTACTTTTACAGGGATACCAGAGCTGGTCCGCTGCTGCTTGGGATAGTGAGTATTATATTACAATAGAATTTCAGAGACAGAGCTAATACTAGAGACCTGCAAGTTTTCAGTGCTCTCAACTTTGACCCACAATGTCTGAATGCAGCTCTGTTCATGTGAGCTCTTCGAGTTCTTGAGTCTGAGCAACACGTCTGTGGGTTTATTTTAGTTGGAGTTCCAGTAGACTCCTGCTAGAAATATTAGTACCTATTAGTCAGGTACTAATAGACAAGCAGAAAACTCTGCTGGTTCAGCTTGGCAGAATCTCAGGCTCCCCTTTGGTCTGGGAGTCCTAACCTGGTTATTTTTTTTGCAGGCTTCAGAGTAGTCTGGAAGAAGAACAAAAACGTAGCTTCGTTCTTGGGATCTGAGCCGTATAACTGCTGTGTGCTTCTCGCACTGGCATCATTGGTGGAGTCTGGTGAAGCTCTGAAAAGTAATTAGCAAAACTTCATTCCTGAAGAGACTTGGACAGTTAGTTGTCATGCAGAAATCTCTATAAGAGATTTCCAGTTAGCAACCCTTGGAGAGGTCCAAATATAAGAAAGAGAGTTTGATTTTTATAGTTATTTTTAAGATTTAGCAGAATGAAACCCACAACTGGAGTTTGGCTGTGGATGGGTATACTTTATTCCAAAGGTACAGGATAGGTAAAAGAAGAAGGTGTATATGAGAAAATCCGGAACCAGAGTGGAGAAGCATGGTTGAGAAAATTTAGAAGTAAAAGCAATTTTGTCATCAGCATACTACAGAATATCTGATAAGAAATAAAGAAATAGAAAAGGATTTCAGGAAATTGACCACAAGCCTGGCACAGATGCATAATATAGTAGGATGGTGTAACATTGCTTATTTGTATGTTTGCTCGACAATGCTCCCTCTGCCAAGAACTAATAACCATCTAACAGGATTTAATGATAATTTCATCTTTCAAAAGGTGGAGAAAGGAGTAAGGGGAAATTCTATACTGGATCTGATTCTCATCAACAAGGAGGAATTTGAGATGGAAATTTCTTGAGATGGAAATGAGGGAATTTGAGGGTGGGGGGAGTAACTACTACTCCTTTTCAGGGTTTGTGATAAGGCAAGGAAAAGGTGCATATGCATATGTATCTGAGTCTAATATGTACCTGGGATTTTTGAAGAGAAGGTTTCAGTGGTTTCAGAGGAAGGATATGTTAGGATGGCGTGGGTTACAATTCTACAATTTATGAGAAATTCTTAAGAATGAAATTCAGAAGACATTAAAGTAATAATTCTAGAGGTATAAAAGTGGGAGTTGTCTGAAGAGGCACAGGGCACTCACTAAAACCAAATTAGCAAGGCACATTTCTGTAGGCTGATCATTGGAACTGCAACTCAAAATGAGCAATTGAGAGAGGCTGTGGAGGGAAAAGAGGAGGATTAAAGTAGGGATAGAATTGATGCTTGAGGTGGATGGGCCAATGATAATTGCTAACAGAGAGCATGCAGAGTTATTTGATTCTTGCTTCTGATTTCTCTGCCAAGAAAGAGAACTTGACATGACAGAACAAAAGTGGCTAATAAGAAATATTGATATCTTCAGAAGTAAAGAGATACCTGGAAAGTACTTGGTGGCCTTAGATGAATTCAACTAATTTTGCCCAGATGAATTATATCCTCGGAACTGGTGGATATGTTTGCTGAGTCACCCTTAGGGATATTTTGAAAAACCATGGAAAACAGGAGGGTTAAGCGGAACTGGTAAAGAGCAAATGACAGGAATGCTGTGGGTATAGTTTGCCTAGATTTTTAGCAAAGCTTTCGATCAAATAGCTCTTGCAATTATTGTGGAAAAGATCAAGAGTTGGAGACAAGTCTCTCTCAAGCTCAAAAAGAAACGGGAGTCATTAAATTATACATAAGGATCCTTATAGGCTGCATATTGTTTTATTGTATTAATATTTCTGAATTACATTTTAATCTGCTTCAGCCTCAGTTGGAGTATAGTGTGGTCTGGGGTGCATTTGATGCCTCTGACTTAGAGGATACTACAATTTGATGGATTCAGAACTGGTTGAAAGGCTATAATCAAAGAGTAGTCATTTAGAATTTCAAGCCTGGCAGGAAGTCCCCACAGCAGACTTGTACTTAACCACATTAAATGTTTAACATTTTTGAGATGGATTTTGAGATGGACTGACTTGGATAAAGAGATAGATAGTATTCTCGTCAAGTTTGCTGATGGTTTGCAGCTGAAAGAAATCGATAACTCATTGAATCACAGAATTTAAATACAGAAAGCTTGACCAGCTCGAATGTCAGGTTCATTCTAACAAGATGAAATTCTATAAGGATAAATCTAAAGTCAGTCTAAGAAAATATTTAGAACTACAGGATTGAGGAGGCTGCAGACTGTCTGAAAAGGATCTCAGGGTTTTATTGAACCACAAACTCAACATGATTATTCAGCATCATGTGGCAGGCAAAAAAAGTCCTAATACTCTCTTGGAATGCATTAAGAGGCATATTTTCTGGAATTAGGGAGGTGTTAATCCTTCTGTACTCTGCCCTGGTTAAGTACATCTCACTCAAGTACTGTCTTCAGTTCTGGGTATCAGGGTTTGAAAAGAGTATTGACAGGTTTTAGGATATCCACCAGACAACCAGGAAGGTGAAGGGTTTGGAGGCCATGTCCTGTGAGCCTCAGTTGAAGGAAATAGGAATGTTTAGTCTGGAAAAGAGAAGATTCAGGGATCACTCAAACCCTCTAATCCTCAGTTTCTTCATCTGTGAAATGGGGAGAAGGGAAGTGAAGGTGACCTCTAACATCCCTTCCAGTTGGGTTAATGAATAAAATGAAAGAAAATAAATTCAGTTGATATAATCTAGAGATTCTTCAATAAGTAGGATTTACAGAAATTATAAACAATACTGTATTGTAAGATGTATGTAACTTTGAGGGTACCAATTCCCTGAAACATGCTTTGTATGGCACTTTTAAGAAAAATCAATTCAATTATTTTTTCAAGAAAAACAAAACAAAATTCCAAATTAAAATGCAGGAACTAAAAATACCAACATGATTAACTCTTATTAAGATCTCATTTTAGTAATGATTTTAAATCATGATAAATTTGTAGTGATGTTCATTTAGATATGTAGTTCTATCAATCCATTATCTTCAGGATTTTGCCCTGTGACCTTTCAAATATCACATGTTACATGTATGTACTTTAATATTTTAAAAAATTTGTGATTTTATAGAATCTCAGAGGTGGAAGGGAACTCAGAGGACTTCTATTGTACCTAGAATAGCAATCCCTTCTTCTACAGTATTCCTTACGTATTCGCTTCAGTGATGGGGAAACCATTCCTTCTAGAAAAAGCCCACTTTACAATTGCTAGGAAGTCTTTCCATACAATATATCCGCCGCTGCTCTTCAGTGTCTACTTATTGCCCCTAGTTCTATTGCCTGAGGCAATTAAAAGGGCACCTGATATTATACCTATATATCTATCTACATTTCTATATATTATATAGTTAGCTATATTATATAATAAGTATTTTATATGTACATATACATCATGTATATATATATACACACAAAACTTCATAAATATTTATTGAGCAGATGTTTGGTGAAGTCCGGTCATTCTTCAAGTCTTTTTAAGTACTTGAGGACAGTTCCTCTGTCTTCTTTTCTCCAGACTAAACAACTCTACTACCTTTAATTTATCCTTGTATGTTACCAATTCTGGGCTCTTTACTATCTTCTGGGTATGACAGTTTGCCCTTTTTAAAAAAAATTTTTTTCAGCTAACAAAGACTTATTTTCTTTTTCTCTTACCTCATCCTTTTCACTTCAGTTGGAAAAAAGAGAAAAAACCTTGCACAGTCAAGCAAAACATATTGTCATGTTGGCTATGTCCAGAAATGTTTCATCCTGTACCCTGAGTCCTTTGCTTCTCTGGCAGGAGAGGCACATTATCATTGGTCTTCTGAAATACTGACTCATTATTTTAAAATTTTTTGAAGTTGCTATAGTATGAATTATTTTCCTATTTCTGATCACTTCACTCTGCAACAACTCATGTTTTTTCCAGTTTCCATTGAGTCAGCTATGGATAGAATGTGGAAATAGAATGGAATAGAATGTGGATAGAATGTGGAAAGTGGAACCAGGAAGTCTTGAGTTTAAATTCTGCCTGATATACTTACTAGCTGTGTGACCTTGTGCAAATCATTAAATCTCTCTGTGCCTCAGTTTCTCTATGTATGAAATCGGGAAAATAATAGCACCTATCTTCTAGGATTACTATGAAGATGAAATGAAATACCATTTGTAAAGTGCTTTACAAAATTTAAAATGCTATATAAATCCTAGCTATTATCTCTGCATCCTTGTCATCAATTTTTAAGGCATAATACTAGTCCATTATATTTATATGCATAAATTATTCAGCCATTCTCAAGTTTATGGGCATTTCCTTAGTTTCCAATTCTTCATCACTACAAAAATTGCTGTTATTAATATTTTTTATAGGTCGTTTTCTTCTTTCTTTGATATCTTTTGGCATAGGCCTAGTAATGAATGGTATCACTGGGTCAAAAGGTATGTACAGTTTAATGACTTTTGGGGCATAGTTCCAAATTGCTTTCCAGAGTGGCTGGACCAGTTCACAGTTCCACCAACAATGGAACAGTTTGTCCTTCCAAAAATCCTTCTGTAAGTCAGACATAATACCCCAGATGTGGTCTGACCAGGTTAGAATGCAGTAAATAATGCTTTCATTTGACCACCATATTATGTGGTTAACTCATAGTGAGCTTGCAGTCTACTAAAACTGCTGTCTAGCTGCTAAACCCATCATTTACAAATGTAATTGATTTTCTTTTGGTGGGGGGAACCCACATGTAGAACTTTGTATTTAGGAGTTCTATAGTAATCTTACTATGATCAGGCTACTATTCTTGTTTTGAGGTCTTTTTGGACCAATACGGTCATCTAATGTGTTAGATGTCCCTTTGAAATTTATGTCATGGGCATGTGAAAAAGACAGAGTCTTGAAATACTCCATTGGAAACCTTCCAAATGTACATCTTTCCATGAACTTGATTCTTTGGGTCAGGTCATTCAGTTAACTGTAATATCTATCCCCCATTTTCCCTTCTTTTTCAGAAGGATAATAGGAAAAACTTTCTCAAATGCTTTACTGAAACCTAAGCATATTCTATGACATTTCCTTGAGTTACCAGCATGTTAATTTTGTCTAAAAAGGAAAGATGGTTAATCTGGCTTGACCATTCTTGATGAAGCTACCATGAACTTTACTGATCACTGCTTTCTGGGTCCTCCCTCAACACCTTTATGAATTGCTGTGTTTAAAAGAAATCCTCACCAGGTAGCCAGACTTCTTATCGTGAACCTCTCTGAACTTCGCTAAAATGATCCTTGGATAATACTTTTTATTCCTTGCTGGGTTAGGAGGCACCATCTTTGACCACCAGGGTCATTCATGGACCCATATGGACTATGAGTAGCAGAGAAAGCTAAAGCATTTCTTATTTTGTCTGCAGTTCCTCTATGTTTCCCCTGACTGTCTTTGTATTGCAACTATCATCCTGAATCCTATCTATTAGGGATGGGCACAAGAGATAGTTAACTTGAAGAACTTTCCTGTTGCTAGCCCAGCAACAGGGCATGTCCAATTTAAGGATACCATATCCACTATTCCTACCCTACCAGCTTCTATCAAGTCTTTTACAGTCCAGAGGTACTCCATATCCAATTTACTTCCTGCCCAAATCAAAACTTTTTGTCCTTTTTTTCCTTTGGGGGATCCATGTGGTTGAGACTCCTTTGCTGGTGAACTTAGAAAGCCATCATTGTTCCTAAATTTATGTTATTCAGGTTTGGGTTCTGATCTTGGTTTTAGGTTTCTGGTTATGGTTTATTGAAGCATTGACAATTTTACCCACAGGATCATAGGCTAATAACCTCTGTTTTAGACAATTTATGTAAGAGACATCTTATTCTTTCTAACCTTTTTCTTTGTCCCTTTCTTCTCTACTTTAAATTTCTTCATTTGTAGAGCCTGATGGTGAGTCTGGTAGTGAGACATGACTCCTGAGTGAGAGGATCTTGTGCTCAAAGGAGACTTACTTCAGTTAGTTGCAAAGACAGGACCTCAACGGGGCACAATCAAGAGATGGGGAGAGAAAGAGAGACAGAGAAAGAGAGCGAGAGCGAGAGAGAGAGAGAGAGAGAGAGAGAGAGAGAGAGAGAGAGAGAGAGAGAGAGAAAGAAAGAAAGAGAGAAAGAGAGAGATACACACAGGGAGAGGAAAAGACAAAGATAGAGACAGAGAGATAGAGCGATACAAAGTCTAAGAGATAGGGTGTAGCTTGAATGATGAAGCTCTGGGAGCCTTAGATACATATGAGAAATTGTCTTATGGGGAATCATGTCCCTTCCCCTCTTGCAACTCTAGAAATGGCTGAGAATGGACCTCCCTTGGGTGAGATAAATTTTCTCTCTTACTCCCTGCAGAAGAGCTCATTTATTCTTATGTATTCTTGGGCATCTTAAACTGTAAAATGTTTCTGTTTGCATTTTGACTTGGATAAATGAGTTTACTTACTATTCATCTTGTTCTTTCGGGTAACCGATGTTTGCTTGGAAGAGACTAAACTGAGAGTGTTAACTAAGAGATACTCTCCCCCTTAAGAGTGACTTGAAAAATGACTTTCTTTTTGAACCCAAACTCATGCCTTTAGCCTAGAGATAGTTTAAGGGTGGCAAACATCTCTTAGAAACTGAAGGAGAGATCAAATCTCAGCTGATAGCTATCCATGAAATCTGGTAGCCCTGTCTTTATATTTAGACAACCCATGCACATACATATCCTACAGTAAAGCAGTGTAAGATATCAGGGAAGGGGTATATTTAGAAATGAAGATGATATAAAAGTTATCAATAACACATTTTAAAAAATGGTGTTGGAAGTACCAAAGAAACAACTGAGACTAGAGAAAAAGTGAAAGATAAAAAGGATAGTTTTTTTTTTAAAGCTGTATGGGGGAAGAATTAGGATAAAAGAAGTACTAGGACTTCCTTCTTGGGGTGGATGGCATAATGATAAGAACAGAGTGACGCTCCTCAATTCTTTTGGCCCTGAGTTACAAGAAGGATGATCTTTAGGAGGTGACTACAGTATGATCCCTTCCAGTCCACATATAAGGAAACTAAATCCCAGTGAGGGCTGGTTTCACTTTAAATTTTGAGCCTTCCAAGGCCAAAATTTAAAGAAAGGGTCACTTTCAGTTGCAAATTAAGAATCCAAGCCTTCAGGATTTATCCTGCCAATTTTGAGGTTAAAAGTTATCAATTTCAGTATGTTTTTAAGTAATGCTAAACATTAGCATTATATGTTATAGATCTTAGTGTGGGAAGAAAAGGATCATTTGTTTGGAAAAGGGGAAACATTATAGTGATACAATGTGACCCTGTGATCCCTGGTTACTTGTATGTCTTCAAAGTTTTAGGAAGGTTACTATCAAACTAAGAAGCTTTACAGCTATTTCAGGTCCTGCACCTTTTTCTTTCTCGTGGAAAGGTGAGAAGCATCTGGGAATGTATTCTGAAGAAGAGGTCCGGGTCAGCTCTTATTTACTGACTTAATTTTAAACCTTGCAATTACTCCTGGTATTACATTTTGCCGCTGACCCATCTCTCATTGAAATCAAGTGCCTTGTAAAGGTGGAGGTCGTTTACACCTGGTCTCCAATCCGATCCCTGTGTTAAGTTTTTTTCTCCATCCTGTTCCTGCCACGTTCAGTTTCTCGCCTTCCTGCCAGTTGGAAAGCCTTTGCTCCTCAGTCTTGCCTCACCGGAGCAGGTGCAACGTCAGGTAACCGGGTGGCGTGGAGAGCTTCCACTCCTCCTCCGCGCCTAGACTAAGGAGGGCGGCTACCTTCGCTGGCCAAGAGGCGGTCACTTCAGGGATTCCGAGCTAGTGGACGCTTAGAGCTCCCCCAGCCGGGGGATGTGCCGTCGGCTCGACCCGGAACTGTCCGGTCCGCAGGAGCGCAGAGCCCTGCATGGGCCAGGGGAGCGGCAGGAGCCCGGGCAAGCTCTCCAAGGGAAAAGGGGAAGCACGCGGGCGCCCCGGGGACATGACGGCTTCTCCCCGAGACCCCAAGGACCAAGAGCTCTCGGGAATTGAAATCGGCGGGGCAGGGGTGCGGGAGCAGGGAAGGAGACAGGATGAGGCAAAGGAGGAGAAAACTTCCACTCTCTCACGGGACCCGCTGTCCCGGGGGGCTCAGTTACTACGGGCGGGGAGAACAAGCCGGGACAAGGACAGCACCGAGGGGGAGGAGGATCCGGAGTTGTGTCCGCCCCCGCAGGGGAGGTCGAGTCGCACTGCGTCCCTGGTGAGCGGCTTGCTCACTGAGCTGTACAGCTGCCCGGAGGAGGACGATGGGTTGGGGGGCAGCTGGGGCAGGGGGCGCGGGGGCCGACAAGACAGCGTGGACAGTTCCACCGAGGCTTCCGGCGGCTCCGACGTCTTCCTGGGCGGCCGAGTCCTGCAGGAGTTGCTGGAGAGGCAGAGCCAGAGGCACCAGATCCACTACCTGAGGCAGAAAGGTGAGGCAGGGGCTGTCCTGGGGACACAGCGCCAGGGCTCACACCTTCGTGGGAGAGGGACTCCATCCCATTGCAGTTGCCGCCTGACCCTGTTTGCCAGTCATACCCCACCAAACCCTCCTTGCCTTCCCCTCTCGCTTCCTGCTCAGGCTAGACTTCTCCCTAAGCTTCTGAGTAAATAGTAACTGCTCTACAAATAAACATGCTAAACAAAACTTTTCCACTTTGTCCAGTTGGGACTGGTCTCTTCGGTATTTGAGTTAGGTAGGAACGCAAATATCCTGCTTTTAAGTTCCTTGTTTAAATACCTCCTTTTAGTGGGCTCAGGGAGAAGCTTCTCTTGATAATTCCTCTGATATGAACTGGGATACAGGGGGATTCATTGCTATATAGGAAACACTTTTCCAAAACTGCCTGTCAAAGTCTTCGCGTAACTGACTCCACTTTCTTTTGGTGGAATTTGTGATTCTACTTGAGCAGCTGTTCACCCACAGGGATTTCTTGACAGTGTGTGTGTGTGTGTGTGTGTGTGTGATGGATCCCCCAAGCAATCTAGTGAAGTGTTTGCACACCTCAGAAATGTTTTTAAATGTATAAAGTCAAATACATAGGATTACAAAGGAAATCAATTATATTGAAATAGTTTCAAAAAAACAACACAAGTTCATAGATCTCATATTAGGACCCTGACTTGGAGGAATGGGGGTAGAATCTGTGATTTCATTAATATAAGGACTTCCCAGATGAGAAAATGCCTTTTACTACTGCAAGTCAGCATCTTCTCTGTTGGAGTCTTAAGAGGGTTGCTTAGAACTCTGAAAAATTAATTTGACCAGCATCCATACAGTGGGTATTTGAACCTAGGTTGTCTTGATTCCAAAGCCAACAATTCAACCCACAACTCCATACTGTGTCTAATATTATGTTCTTATAAAATTTTTATTTTCAGTTCCAGATTCTCTCTCCCTCCCTTCCCTCCCCCCTCCACCTACTGGGAAGGCAGGAAATACAATGCCATTATACATATCTCCTGTTATCTTAGAGATTTTCTGAAGTTAATGACAGAAGGCACCAGCAGAAGAGTGGTTTTATAGTTCTGTGTGATTACTGAATCTTTAACTTAAACAAATACCCAACCTCCATTCCTGCTTTTAATAGTGTTTGCTGAGGCAGAGTTAACTGGTCATAGTAACTGAGGTTCAGAGTATGTGAATTTCATTTTTCCCAAAGCTCAGAGCCCTCTAAAGGGACTCCGAATTAATCGTTTTCCTAATAGCTTCAGTTGTCCATCCATTGAGGATTTAACTCAGTACCTTTTGTTAGTAGGCATGAGATGAGGTGGACTGGGAAAATGTCCTTGGTTTTTCCCCCAGGGAGAGAGGCCAATCCAGTGTTTCTTTTTTGTTATCAAACTAATATATTATGCTAAAGGTGCTGATGTCCTCATTTAGATTGTTCTCATCAGTTCAAAAGGGCATGGCTTTTCTGTATTAATAGTTATTAAATATATGTTTTCCTCCCTAGGAACACCAAACCCCCATGTAATAAAATGAATCTTGGTGTGGATAACAGATTGCTAGGCAACAACCACATTTCTTGCAACTGCTGTCCTTGTGCTAAATTAGCTACACCAGGAGAGAAAAGAGGAGAACACAATGGCTTCTTGTCTCCTCATTGTAAAAATCAGCCTGACTGGTGCCAGAAAAATTTAAAAGGAAATGAATAAATCTGTTAGCTTTCCGAAATCTACATAGGCAGCTCTGGGTTTCCTCTGCTTCCTAGTGGATACTTTTTTTTCTTCTAACTCATTGTTGTGAATGGCTCCCTGTACCTCCCCCTGCCATCAGTGTCAGCTGGAAATACGAAATTTCATTTTATTTGAGGATTTGGCCCAGTTTATGATTTTTTTTTGCCCAGTGTTCAATGAAGAAATGGTTTTCTTAGAATCCAGCAAAATCCAACATTAAAATTATGACCCAGAACTCCTTTATTATTCTTGAGGAATCCACTTTTCCTATTGTGGACATTTTTGGTATTAATTTCCCAGTGGAAAATGAGGTTTCGTAAATTGATTTTAAAGAAGAGTGCAACTTTGTTAATAGTTTTTCTTCTAAAAATCTACAAGTCTGCTAGTCTTTCACAAAAGTCTCTGTTTAAAGTCACTTTTACTCAAGAGATGGAATTACCTGCAGTTTATCTAAAAGCTTTGTTTCCTTGTCATGTATTCTAGTAGAATTAAAATCATGTCACACTGTAATATAATTTCAGAGATTTAAAGTGGGAAGGGACCTTAGAAGGGACCTTCTAGTCCATCCCTCTCATTTTATAGATGAGGGAGCTGAAACATATGGGCTGAATCTTGCTTAAGGTTCTATAGAGGGTGGTGTATGGTGGAGCCAGAGTCTCTGATTCCATAGCCCATGATCTTGTACTCTTTTTATTTATTTAAGAAACTATACCAACCACCTAATCAACAGTCTAGCCTAGCTGGGGTGAAGGAAGTCTGATAGATATTGGTCTTATTATAGACCTCTTGAGTAGACATGCCATAGATCACTGGATTAAAGGATATGCATAGTTTAATGACTTTTGGGGATACAGTTAAAATTACTTTCTAAGAAGTTGAACCAATTCAGTACTCGACAAACACTGTCTTTCTTTGCATAGCCCCTCCAACAGTGGACATTTTCTTCTTCTACCATTTGGATCAATCTGATGAGTATGAGGTTTAAATTCAGAGTTGTTTTTAATTTACATTTCTTTTCTTATTAGTGATTTGAAATATTTTTTTCTTATAATTATTGACAGCTTGCATTTCATCTTTTGAAAACTGCTTGTTCATACCATCTGATTGTTTTTCTGGACTTGACCCTGTGCTAACATTTTTATCAATGACTTGAATAAAGGTATAGATGTCATGCTCATTAAATTTACACTTGACACAATTCTAGGAAGTATGGCTATTGATAGGATTGAGAAGGATCTTGACAGGTTAGTACAGTGGATTGGATCTAAAAAGATGAGATTAAGTAGAAATAAATGTAACATCTTTAATCTGAGTATAGAAAAACCCAATTCAACAAATATAAGATGGAGGAGAGCATGGATACATGCCCTGAACTGTTCTGAAAAGGATCTAGGGGTTTCAGTGAACTTCGGACTCATTTTCATTTGGTAATTGTGATATGGCAGCAAAAAAAGTGAATGAAAACTAAGCTAAGGGGGGCAGAGTTTTCAGGAATGGGAGTTGATAATTCCACTCTATTTTCCCTTGTTATCTTTCATCTGGAATATTGTGTTCATTTCTGGGCACCATGGTTTAATAAAGATTAAGGTCAAAGTGGGTAGTGTCCCAAGGAGGTCAAACAAGATAGTAAAAAGTTTGTAATTCATGACATATGAGGACCAACTGAAAAAACTGGAAACCTGGGGAAAAAAGATGAAGGGATAGAAATTGCAAGGAAGACACTTTAGGTTTGATGCCAGAAAAAACCTCCTAATGGAATTGTCCAAAGGAGGAATGACTTGCTCCAGAAAGTGGTGGGGTCCCCTTTCTTAAAAGTCGTCAAGCAGAGGCTTGATGACCACTTGTCTGGGGATTTATTTTGTGTGTGGTTTGGAGACAAAGCATACAATATCAGAGAGATTACTGTAAAGATTTTTCTCCCTGACAATTGTTTCCATGTTAATTCTAATAGCATGTGCTTTTGCAAAAGCTTTTCAACAAGTCAACAAACATTTATTAAGCACATACTGTGTGCCAGGCACTATGCTAAGCTCTGGGGACATAAAAAAAGAGAAAAAAAATCTGTCCTTGGGGAGCTCACAATTTAATAAAGGAGACATGTAAATCACAATAGGTAAACAAGATGTATACAAGATAAATTAAGAGATAATCAATGGAAGGCAGGCACTGGCATTAAAGGGTATCTGGAAAGGCTTCTTCTAAAAGGTGGGATGTTAGCTGAAACCTGAAGGAAGCCAGGGAAGCCAGAAGGTGGAGATAAGGGAAGGGGGCCTTGCAGGTATAGGTTACAGTCAGTGAATATTCGCTGAGTTGAGAGATGGAATATCTTGTTCTAGGAAGAGGCCAATGTTATAGGATTATAGAGTATGTGGAAACAGTAAGGGTGTTCTTTCATTCTGAAAAAATGAGGTCAAGTGGGTGATGTCTTGACTTGCAAGTGAATTGGATTTAAGTGAGGCAGAACTGTGCAATGTTATCAGCCTGATTTTCTTCTCCAGAGTCTTCCAAGTCTAGTGGCAAGACTTAGGTCAGGATAATTGGCGATGGCCCGGAATGCAGTAGGAGACCTTAGTCTTTTTAAGCTAAAGTTTTTCCCAGGTCTCAGTTTGTCTGAGGCAATGCTTATTCAGTAATTAGGGGCTAGATAAGAAATGGGCAAAAGATGACCTAGTTTGTCTTCATAAAAGAATCAATCTGAAGGGTAGGGATGGTGCTCTTATAGTTTCTGGTCAGAACAGAAACAGGACTGGAAAGGTAGAAAGGGATCAGGTTATGAAGGGCTTTAAAAGTCCAAAAGAGTTTACATTTGATTCATGGGGCAACAGAGCCACTTAAGTCTGCCCTATAGGAATATCACTTTTTTTTTCAGGGGTTGGACACTATGGATTTTAATAGTATTTTATTGTTTTCAATTACATATAAAAACAATTTTTAACATTCATTTTTCATATAATTTTGAGTTCCAAATTTTCTTCTTCCTTCCCTTCCCTTCCAGCTCCTTAAGACAGTAAGCAATTTGATATATGTTATATATGTGCAATCATATAAAACTTATTTCCATATTAGTCATGTGAAAAAAGAAACAGAACAAAAGGAAAACAAAAACAACAAAAAAGTGAAAATGATATATACTTTGATCTATATTCAGACTCCATGTTTCTCTGAATGTGGACAGCATTTTCTTTTTTTAAAATTTAATTATTTTTTTTAAAATTTTCAACAATCACTTCCATTAGTCTTAAATTTTCTGCCCTTCTCTTTCCCCTCCCTCCCCAAGACCACATGCAATCTTATATGGGTTCTACACATATATTCTTGTTAAACACATCTTCACATTAATCATGTTGCATAAAAGAATTAAAATGAAGGAGAGAAACCATGAGAAAAACCAAAACAAAACATTACACAAGAGAAAATAGTCTGTTTTATTCTGTCTTCCATTTTCTCTGGATGTGGATGGCACTTTGCCTCAAGAGTCCTCTGGGAATGTTTTATGTCCTTGCATTGCTGCAAAAGGGGAATATCACTTTCAAAGCTGAATGGAGGTTTGACTGGAGTGGGGAGAGACTTCAGGCAAAGAGACCAATCAGAAAGATATTTCAGTATTCCAGGTGTGAGGTGATATTGAGCTGCACTAGGGTGGAGGCAGTGTCAGAGAAGGGAAAGTATACAAGAAATGTTGAGGGGTGGGGGGTAAATCAACAGGAGTTAGCAACAGATTGGATGAGGGCATATATGAAAGAATCAGGGGAGAACACCTAGATTTCTAGCCTGAGTGACTGAGAGGATGGTGATGCCCTGGACAGTAATAGGTTAGTAGGAAGGAGGGAATGGTTTGGGAAGAAAGATGATGAGTCTGGTTTTGAATATGTTGAGTTTAACGTGTCTATGGAATATTTCCATTTGAGATGTCCAGTAGACAGTTGGAGATGTGAAACTGGTGGTCAGGAAAGAGATTAGGGCTGGATAAATAGACTAGGGAATCATCTACATAGGGATCATTGAATCCATGGGCAAATATGAGATCACCAAGTGAAAAAGTATGGAAGAATTAGAGAAAATGACCCTGGATGGGATCCTTAGGAGAGACTTTTTTCAGAAAGTGTATCCTGGATAAATATTCGGTAAAGAAGACTGAGAAGGACCAATAAGACTGGTAAAAGGAGAACAAGGAGAGAAGAGTATTAGAAAACTTAGAGAGATGAAAGTATCTAGGGGAACAAGGCGATTGAGAATGCCAAAGTTTTCAGAAAGGTCAAGTAGGATAAAGATTCATAAAAGGTCATTAGTTTGGCAGTTAAAAGATCATTGCTAACTTTGGAGAGAGCAGTTTCAGTTGAATGATGAGGTGAGAAGCCAGTTTGCAGGGAGTTAAGAGGAGAACGAGAGGAAAGGAAATGGAGACTTTGGTCATAGATGACTTTCTGAAGTGGTTTAGTTTCAATTTTGTATCATTGAAATTTGTCTTTTATAATAATATCTATCTTTTATTGGGTCAAGAACTCTCCCAATCATAGTTATGAAAGTACTTCTTTCTTTAATTTGTGACAAGTACTTTTATGTTTAAGTCATTTGGCATACGGTGTGAAATGTTGGTCAGAACCCAGTTCTGCCTTACTGCTTCCTAGTTTTTCCAGCAGTTTTTCTCAAATAAGACATCCTTATACAAGGAGTTTCTGCCCTTCAGTTTATCAAATATGATACTGCCATGTTTGATTCCTTCTAGGTCTTATTTACTGAATTTATTCCATTGAGCATTTTTGTTTCAAATTTAAAAGTTTGGGTTTTATTTTCTTATCCATTCTACCATTCTCTTTTGCTTTGCTGTCTTTTTTAGCCGATCACATTTAAACTTAGTATTATTGGACTTAGGTTTTCCTCTGTTTGTTTCTTTTGAAGACTTTTATCTCTTTCTTCCTTTGTCAGTATTTTGTCTCTGTGATTAGTTTTACTTGCATTAATTTTATGCCAACTTGTTTGCATGGCTTCTGCCCATTCTTCTGTTTACCTGCTCTTATCCTAGTTTTTTGACTTGGCTTCAGTTTTAAATTTCTTTCCATCCATCCATCCATCCATCCATCCATCCATCCATCCATCCATCCATCCATCCATCCGTTTATTCACTTATCTATTCAATATCCTTCCTTTCTTCTCTCCTTCTTTCTTTCCTTCCTTCCCTTTCCTTTTCTTTCTTCCCTCTTTCCTTTCTTTTCTTCCTTCCTTCTCTTCTTTCCTTCCTTTTCTTCCTTCTTTTTCTTCTTTCCTTCCTTTTCTTCCTTCCCTCCTTCCTTCCTTTTCTTTCTTCTTTCTCTTCTCTCCTTTTCTTCTCTTCTTTTCTTCCTTCCATCCTTTCCTTTTTTCCTTTCTTTTCTTCTTCTCTCCCTCCTTCCTCCCTCCCTCCCTTCCTTCCTTCCTTCCTTCCTTCCTTCCTTCCTTCCTTCCTTCCTTCCTTCCTTCCTTCCTTCCTTCCTTCCTTCCTTCCTTCCTTCCTTCTCTTACAGTATGAATTTTATTACCTAATTCATGGGCTATATCCTTTGTGGTAAGAGCAATATCTATCTGGGTTTCTACTACGTAGGCCAGGTTAGGTTTCTCTTTTCTCCCTAACAGACAAAGCTGTCCCTAAGAGTTGACTGGTCCAGGAAGCAAAGCCTTGATCCATTGATTTGACTATATATGAGGAGTCAGTTCCCCTATAAGTCACCATACCTTATGGGTTAGATGAATTTCTGAGTGAAAATCAATGAGGCTGCATCTCCCATACTATAGCTAATTAATTGTATTTTTGTTAACTGTGAGATGGTCTGTGTTTTCTTTTATTCTAATCTCATATTTTAACTGCCAGACTGGCCTGAGTTGGGAGCAGCCTATAATCCCTTCTTTATTCTCTCTATGTTGCAGAGGGTAAACCTTCTGAGGTTTACATTTGAGCTCTCTTTAATTTTTATGTTGCCTTTATAGGTTTTACCTTAGTCTCCCTATCTTCTGCTATGCCTGGCTTTTAGAGACATCAGTTATTAAAATGAAGCAGTGATAGATGGAAGCCCTGTTATTTGATAGGAGTCACTCCATGTCCTAAGTCATGAGGTCCTGTTCTACCCCCTAATCTTACAATGATTTCTCCTCCCAAGACCATGTTATCCTATTTTTTGGTTCCCCTTATCTCATACCTCTCTGAATGCTGGCTGTCTTTGGGACTCATGTTTCTTCTCTCTTCAAGTGGGATACAGTTCTGGTAAGTACCACTATTTTTATAGAGGAAATATTCTCCCGATATGTGGATTTTCCCTACGTAAGACCCATTATCAACTCCCCATCTTTTGTCACAGATAAACACTTGGGAATGTACTTTAGTGATGTCCTTTCCTTGTATCTCCTTGAGTTGGATACACTTCTTTCAGGAGGAAGGCAAGATGCTTCCTCTTCAATTGTCTGCAATCATGGTTGGTCATTCTAAGGTCTTGCAAAGTTGTTTTTCTTTACAATGTTGTTTGTACTATATAAATTGTTTTCTTGGTCCTATCATTCTACATCAGTTCATACAAGTCTTCTAGATTTCTTGTCATTTCTTATGCTGTAATAATTTTCTTTTACCTTCATATAGTATAATTTGTGGACAAATAATTAATTTATAGGCAGCTAGGTGTCTAGATAGAGTGCTGGGTCTGCAGCCAGTCGGGAAGACTCATCTTCTTGAGTTCAAATCTGACCTCAGACATGTACTAGTTGTGTGACTTTGGGTAAGTCACATAACCCTGTTTGCCTCAATTTCCTCATTTGTAAAATGAGCTGTAGAAGAAAATGTCAATCCATCATTGTCCTTGGAGTCAAGGAGACCTGGGTTTGAATCCACACTTACCATTTTATCTTGGACAAGTTACAGAATTTTAGGCTCATAGACTAAAAGCTGGGAGAGACTTCAGAGGCCAATTAGCCTAATCTCCCCTTTAACAGATGAGAAAACTGAACCAGGGAAGCTTTTGCCCAAAATCACACAGGTATAAGCCATTTCATCTCTGGAATTTGTGGTTTCTTCATTTCACAAATTGAGAAAGACTGGAGAACCTGTCTCATGGGTTTATTATTAGATACTGGTGAGATAATCTAATCTATAGTAAAGAGGTTTGCAAATCTTAAGGCATAATATAAGTGCCAGTTACTATATACTATAATTATTTCAGTTTCTTTTTTCATCCTATCATATAATTTTTTATTTCATAGGGAATGCCTAGGAAGGAACTTTCTTTACCAAGGCAGTTTATATGGTCTTAGACTGTTGCCAGCCCATATATGGCAGAGGTAGGACTTGAACCCAGGTCTTCCTGATACCAAGGCCTACTCTCTATCCACAAGGACAAACTGCCAATGCTGTTATTACTAATGACATTTGTTAATCAATTGAGTTAATATGGACTTGATTCCAGATAACAGTCATTTTTATTCACACCACACTCCCCTTCCCTTTCCTTTTTTCTCAAGCAAAAAAAAAAATGTGATAATCATTCAAAGGAATTAATTCCTCATTTTTTGAAAATAATTTTGCCCCAGTTACATGTAAAGACAATTTTTAACATTCATTAAGAAAAAAATTTTGAGTTCCAAAGTTTCTCCCTCTCCCACCTCTCCTCTCCCTTCCCTGAGAGGGTAAGCAATTTGATATAGATTATATAAGTTCAATCATGCAAAACATATTACCATATTAATTTCATTTATTACATGTAGTTTATCTGTTACATATTTATTACATATAAACATATTACTACATTAATTTTCCCCAAAGGGGAAAAACCATGAAAAATACTACAGAATATGAAAAATAGTGTGCTTTGATCTGCATTCAGACTCCATCAATGTTTTTCTCTGGAGATAGACAGTATTTTTCATCATGAGTCTTTTGGAATTGTCTTGAATCGTTGTATTGCTGAGAAGAGCTTAATCATTCACCATTGATCATCATACAGTATCGCTGTTGCTGTTTATAATATTCTACTGTTTCTTGGTTCCTTATTTACGAAAAACTCCACAAGGAAGAACTGACTTCCCTTTGCAGCTTGGACTTGTGATTGTTATAGTAGAAACCCTTAAAGTAAAAGTTAAAAAAAATTTATTTAAGTCTTACTGAATCCTTATATAATATCATTTAAGCCCATTTTTTAAACAGTCATTCATCACCTACTGTGTAAAAAAACCAACCATGTCTTTGCCTAGGCTGCCTCCCCTCCCTCCCTGTACCTGTAATTCATTCGGTACAACTTTTATTAAATGCCTATTATGTGCAAGGTACTCCTTTTTCACCTCTGCCTCTTAAAATCTTTACCTTATTTTTTCAATCTTTGCTCTTCTTTTCCTCTCCTATTTGAATGTTGTGCTTTCTCACTCATCTGATCATGTTATATTGACTTCTCTGTTTTAATTTTGTATCTTCCAGGGACCCTCCTTAAAGGCAAGGATAGTTTTTTGTCCCTGTGTCTCCAGTATGCCTTGAAACACAGAAACTTAATAAATGTTTCTTGAATTGAAGTGGTGGCTACTTAAGGAGGTGCAAAAATAATAATAAATTTATCCCTATATTCATAGTCCTTACAATTTAATAGTCAATCAGTTAATAAACATTTATTAAGCGCCTGCCATGTGCTAGGCACTATACTAAAAATGCTGATGGATACAAAGAAAGGTGAAAGACAGTCCCTACTCTCAAGTTGCTAATAGTCTGTTGGGGGAGACAACATGAAAAATAACTATGTACAAACAAGCTATGAACAAGATAAATTGTAGATAGTCAGCAGTGGGAAGACTTTAACACAGAAATATATTATGTAAAATAACTCTAATGCTAGTATAGAAAGAGGCTGCCTAGCATAATGGTCAGAGGACTGGCCTTGGAGTCAGAAAGACCTGGGTTCAAGTCCTGCTTCTGAGAGCTTAATAATCACAGATATGTCACTTAACCTCTCTGTAATCGTAGATTACGGACAAGTTATCAGTTTTCATTGTGGAGACTGTTTCCAAACTGGGAATTCCTTGTGCTAATTAATTCAATGGTCTGCCTCTTCCCTGTTACCCTAAATGCAGTATAAATTATGATAAAAATGTCAGAGAGGTCCAAAATATGAAAAAAGTCTTGGGATGGAGGAAAGATCCTTTTGACTTGGTATAATTCTCTGTTTAGTGGGGAGATGTGTGCGTCTGGGAAGGTAGGAGGGTACCTGGTTATAGGTATCTTGACTAGTAGGCTAAGGAGTTTGGATTTCAGTCAGTAGGCAAAGGGCATGGTAATGAGATTTTGAGCTATTCCTTAGCATTCCCTTTTTCATAGGAACATTTAATCTTTTATTCAAATTATTATTCTTCCCTTTGAACATTTCTGTCCCCCTTGAAATTTTTTCCAGTTTCTCTAAATAATAGGTTTAAACAAATGCAGAGACATAGGCTGGACTTTTTGTTTTTGTGCAGTTGTGTCTGACTCTTCATGATCTGTGGACTGAAGCACACCAGGCCCTTCTACCCTCCACTATCTCTGGAAGTCCTTCCAAGTTCAGGTTCATTGTTTCCATGATATCCCCTTTTCTTTTTGCCTTCAATCTTTTCCACCATCAGAATCTTTTCCAGGGAGTCCCATCTTTTATTATGTGACCCAAGTATTTAAGCTTCAGCTTCAGTATTTGACCTTCCAGTGAAGAGTCTGAATTAATTTCTTTAAATATTGACTCATTTGGTCTCCTTGCTGTCCAAAGTCTTCTCCAGTATCACAATTTGAAAGCTTATATTCTGCATTGCTGCTGGACAAACCATAGCTTTGATTCTACAGCCCTTTGTCAGCAAGGTGATACCTCCACTTTTTAGTATGCTGTCCAGAGGGACACAAGTCTTCAAAATGAGGCTTGCTAATGCTGAGGACAGCAGAAAACTTAGCATCTCAGAATATATGAGTCATGCTGCTGACAACTAATGAAAATATTAAGTTCGCTTTTAAACTAATAGCAAAGAATTGCTTATTAGTATTCCGATTGTGTTCTACTGTCTCTCTGGAGCCTTTTCTGTTCAGTTGCTTTCAACAAATTAGAAATTCTAGAGATGTTGGTGCATCCTTTATCTTTTTTTGTAAAAATGAAATATGTTACCTACAGTACTTAAAGGTCAAGAAATGACTCAGTTGCCTTAAGTTTTTGTTTTTAAAGTAGCCAGAATCAATATTGCCACCTTTATGTATATGTTATAAAAAAGAATGTCTTTCATGTTCATGTGCCAAGAAAGGTGTGTGAGTCGAGGATGGCCTTTTTATATGTCTTTATGGGTAAAAAGTGGTATTTTTATAACCCAAGTAATATTTCTCAAATGAGAAAATATTTGTAAAGCAATTTGTAAAGTGCTTTGGGAACGTTAGTTATTACTGTTATCATCAAATGAGAAATGACCCTGATTTGTGAAGTTGCCAGTGAAGCACTTTCATAATGAAAATTGTATGTATAATTTCTGACTACTTACACCATTAGTGGATGATGATGATATGCCTCAATTCACTTCAATTCAAGAAATATTTATTGAGAGCCTGTTTTATGTAAGGTGAAATATAGCGTGGCATAGTAGACCATGTACCTTAATGGCCTTAGAGTTAAGAAGAACTGGGTTTAAACAGTGTTTCAGGCAACATTCTCAAACTGTAAGTTATAAATTGCTGATTTGTAGTGAGGGAAGGGATTTCCATATCAGGAGTGCTCCCACACAGATGAAATAACAGAATTGGACCTAAAAGATTGTGAAAATCCCTGTGGAGTATATGAAAAACAACATGGTATAGTCCCCGCTTACTATATGAAGTGATTACAGATCTAGAGCTGAAGGGAAGCTGAGGCCAAGGGAAATCAAGTGACTTGCCCAAGGTTCCACATGTAAGTGAAAAAGCATCAGAGGTGAGATTGGAACCTACATCCTCTGACTTCAGAACTGGTATTCTTTTCTCTGTACCATGCTACTTGGACTTATGTTCCAGCATCCAGAACAGTACTTGGCACAGAATGGGTGCTAGTTGATTGATGAAGACCCAAGTTCAAATAAATAGACACTTACTAGATGTGGTACCCTGGGCAAGTCACTTAACCTTTACCTGCCTCAATTTCCTTTTCTCTAAATGGGGATGATAATAATAGCACCTATCTCCAGGGTTGTTACAGGAATCAAATGAGGTAATAGTTGCAAAATGCTTTGTAAACTTTAATGTACTATATAAATACTAACAATTATTATTAGTAGCAAGGGAGATAGAACTGACATGCATGTTATACTGTGAAAGTTCACTATAGTACAGAATGCTGTGTTATGTGTATGATTGAAAAGATATATATAATCTTGGGTAACAAATCAATTCATTTAAATGGTTAGTCTACAGAAGAGTTCTTAACCTTTTTTGAGTTTTGGACCCCCTTTGATAGCCTGGTGAAGCTTAGGGGGCCTCTTCTCAGAATAATGTTTTTAAATGCATAGAAGACAGATTTATAAAGGAAGCTAGTTATATTGAAACACAGATATCAAAATATATTTAAAATTTATGTTATAAATATATGAAGCGCATAAGTGTATAACCAGAAATATATCATAAAATCAAAACATAATCATTTAATTATATATTATAAACCTGTATAGATTATAATATTTATTTAAAATTATTAAAATATATTTTAAAAAACCAAGTTCATAGAGCCCAGGTTAAGAACCTGTGGTCTAGAAACCATTCTGCAGGTGGAGATCACATTTTTGTGTACATTTGTCTTAATAACAGATATTGGCGAACTGAAGGCAACTCTTCGGGAATTGACGTATGGCATCACTCTTCAGTCAGCAAAGTTGCTTCGTCACCTGAAGCAGAAAGATCGGCTTCTGCACAAAGTGCAACAGAACTGTGACATCGTGACGGCATGCTTACAGGCTGTATCCCAGAAGAGAAGTAAGTACCACTGAGTCCTTCCAGCATCTCCTGCCATCCATCCTTGAGGTGAATTTGATAACATGGTTGGGGCTGGGGCTTTCCACTTGAGAAATCAGACTTTTGAATAATAGTATTTTCATGTTCATACAATGAGCCAGGATCTCTTTGTGATCCATATTAATCATGTTTCCATTCATAGCATTTAAAATATTTAATCTGATTCATTGTATTAATTAAAATGACTATCAGAGAAGCAACATAGTGTAGTAGGTAGAGTGTTAAGCTTGGAGTCTGGAAGACCTGGATTTGAATCCTACCCCAGGCTCTTATTAGTTGAGTGACCATTGGGCAAGTCTCTTGTCCTCTCTCAGCCTCAGTTTCCTCATCAATGAAATGGGAAAGGTAAACTTGTAGCTTTCCTTCATGGGGTTGTTATGAAAATTGAGTGAGATAATGTTGAGTGAGATAAAATGCATTACAAGCCTTAAATTACTTACAGATAAAGAAAATGAGGTCCTGGGAGCATAGATGCTTTGTGCAAGATTACATAGATAATAAATGTAACCCCATAACCATCATTATCACTGTTATCATCACTCCAGCTGCACCCCATTCTCCCAAGAAGGAGGAAGGTTTATTTTTAGTATCTAAGTCTTATTTCTCTTGTTATGGTTATTGACTCAACATTCTCTCACATTACGTTTTTCCTCACAATGACAAACCTTGAATTAGAATTTCCATTTTCTCCTCAATGTTTTTTGCATCAGGTACAAACAACCTTAACTTGTAGCAGTGATGAACTTTCCCCCTTAGTTCTCGGTTGCTATGCTAAGTAGTTAAGCACTTGACTTTTTAAAAAGAGGGAATTTGTTCTGAAATAATTGTTCCGAAATTCTGATCCAATGAATATTTGTAAAGTGCTTAGCACAAGGCCTCGCATACAGGAGGCATTATGTCAAGGCTTATTCCTCCCTTCCCCATTATTCTGTTTCCTCCCCCCCACTAAAACTAAAAGGGGAGAGAGTAATTTTTCTCTGTAAACTGAAGGTACCTCTTAGATATTCTTGTGTATAGGTTTTTGTTGTTGAAGGACAGACCAGAGCCATGGTTTCATTGCTATGAGGAACTCAAAATAAGGACATTCTTTTTATTTATGCAGCTGGGACTACTCTGCACCTTAGAGGGTACTGACAGGTTGAGTGATTTGGTCAGTGATGGGTCGGAGTTAGGATTCGAACCCAGGTCTCCCTGACTCTGAGGTCAGCTTTCCACTATGACATGCTGCCTCTGTGTGGGTAGGTAATTCATAAATGAATTGTTGGATTATGCTAATGCTTTTGTTATTAGTGCGGTGGTTAAAGTTAGAAATAAAGGCTTACTGTGCATGAATTTTATAATTCTCCTGGGAATAACTTCATGTATTTTCAATGACTAACATTTCCTTGTTTTTGTTTTGTATTTTGTATTAACATGCAGCATGGCCGAACATTATGTTCAGGTATGATTATACTGATTACATGTATGATCAGTATATTTTAATTAAAATAAGACAGCTTTTGAGAATTCATGAAAGTGAGCATTTTATTTCTTTAAAAAATTTGATCCATTTTGATATGTTATCTACTCTTACTTTTCCACTTAAGGGTTTTTTTTTCAATGAAAGTTAATTTTTTGGGGTTGGCAAGTTTCAGACAGTGAAAGCTGATGGCTCAGATTTCATTTTTATACTCTTTATTCCTCCAAGCTTATTTTTTGCTTTCTTATCCTGCCCCAGATTTTGACAACAGCACCATAGGATCTGCTGCTGGATCAGAGACCCTCAGACTTAGAGTGGGAAGTGGTTGTTTTGTTCAACTTCCTCATTTTACAGATGAGGGAAACTGAGGCCCAGAGAGATTAAGTGAACTGTTTCATGACATGCAAGGAATAAGTGGCAGAGCTGGAATTTGAACTGTAGGACCTCTGACTCCCACCAAAGTACTCTTTCCCTGTATTCCTCCATTGAAGAACAGTTGCTGAGGGTCACAGAGAAATCAGAATCTTTAGTAAGTGGGAACTGTAGTAATTTTAGCATGAATATTTTACTCTTCTCCTTAGTATTATCATCTCTTATTTATTTTACTGTTCTTGTTTATCGCTGTCTTTATGTATATCAATAGTTTACAGTGGAAAGTGGAAGATACACAGAGTGAAAGAAAGAGTATATGGAGGGTTGAGGGATGGGAAGGGAGCCAAGAGAGAGGGAGGAAAACATGCCAGGAAACTTGATGGAATTACTAACTAGAGAATAGTTTTAGTGGTTATCAAGCATACTTCGGAGTTCACAGGGCATCCAGATTTCTTGGTCATGCAATTTCTAGCCGTTTGGTTGAAAAACCCAGAAGTCCATACTTAAGTACCAAAATTAATTTTGAAATTAATCTTCTTGATGTATTTTATGTTTTCAATTTCTAGACATAATTTTGTAGGAAAACCTCAGGTAACCAGAATATTCTGGGAATACAGTGTTCTAAAGAATGGAATTTTCTGGAGCATTCCCATTACTGCCTTCATAATGAGACTATATATAATTAAACATTTCTTTTATAACTTTCCACTTTATATTGCCTTGGGATTATAACTCTTAACATGAATTTACATTGTATAATGTCCTAGATGTAGGAAATGCGAGAAATTTGGGAAAATGTGTAACAATTGGGGGAGATCGCTATGAGGCCACTGCTTGGGAGATAGGGAGGAGGCTTGTAGGGTGGATCTTGGCTAATGGGTGTGCAGGGAGGAAGCATACAATTTGGTGCCTTCAAATTTTAAATAATAATTCTTGTTAACTAATAATTCATTTAGTTTACCATGCTGAAGGAGTGTAAATATTATCAGAAACCACTAAATTTTGTCCTGGTACAAAGATCCAGTTGTTCTGGCCTAGTTACGGTTCTGTTTAGGCCTTATGGAAGAATTTTTTTTCTATTCAAAACTAGAATAAAAATGATACAGCTTTGGTTAATATTTTTATTTCATTAAAAGATATATATTTTATAAAATATATAATTTATTTTTAATATTAGGAATATAAACATACTTTATGTACTAAAAGCAATATATTATCTTATTTCTGCTACATTTGATATAACTGTTTACCTTTTAAAGTTGGGTCAAGCCTCTCAGTTCATTACAGTAGGACCTTACTATACAATTATACATTATAGTGGGACCCTACTCTATGGTGACAAGGGTGGTGTGTGTAGAGTGGGAAGGTGGGGTGAGGGAATGGAAGTTAGAGAAGAGAATGGGGGAAGCAGTTAGATCATTTCCTATCTTCCTAGGCTAACTTTTTTTTTTAACTTGATGAATTTGTTTGACTGAAACAGACAAATAGAAATGGACAAACCACAAAGTAGACTCCTTGAAAAATTATGTGAAACAGTGCCCAAGAATGATTCTATGAATGATTCATGCAACTGGATACTTTTGTACTGTTTGTCCTTTACTGATTATTCAGAGAAAAGCTGTGTGCAGTATATTCTTTCACGATGGTACAGACACAAGCCATTGTATTTAAATTGAGTTTTTTGTTATTTAATGTTGTTACATAGTTGTATTCAGTGTGTATCTTCTCTTTCTTTGGTTTTTCTTCACTCTAAAAACACTTCACACAATTCTTCATATTTCTTTGAATTTATCATATTTGTTGTTCCTTTTGATAATAATCACATTGTTCAGTCGTTTTCAGATGTGTCTGACTCTGTAACCCGTTTGGTATTTTCTTGGTAGAGTTATTAGACTGGTTTGCCATTTTCTTCTTCAGCTCATTTTACAGATGAGGAAGCTGAGGCAAACATGATTAAGTGACTTTCCCAGGATCACACAGCTGGTAAGTGTCTGAGACCAGATTTGAACTCAGAAAGAGGAGTGTTCCTGACTCCAGGCCTGGCACTCTATCTACTGTGCCACTTAGTTGCCTTTATAATAATCATAGGTAACATTCCAGTAACATTTACTATGTGTCAGGCACTGTGCTAAGCACCTTACAGTTTTTATCTCATTTGAGTCTCATGACAACCGCGGAAAGCAGGTGCTACTATGATCCTCATTTTGCAGAGGAGGAAACTGAGGCAAAACAGAGGTTATGTGACTCATCCAGGGTTTGAATAAGTGAGTGTCTGAGTCCATTTACTTATGGCAGTTAACTATATTGTAACAGACTTTTTCTTTTTCTTAAAAATACATGTTACTGCTGACTTTTGTCTATACATTGCAGTAATTCACCCTTCCCAATCCCTCCCTAACAAAGAAAAATAACTAAGCAAAAATATTCAATACAATGGCTGCATGTGGTATTCTCTCCTAGCAGTTTTTCATGTCTGCTATGAGTGGGGAATGTATACTTCATGATCTCTTCTCTTGGACCTTCAATGGACCTTCATTTACTCAATTGGTTCAATTTCCTTTTGGTGGTCTTTTCATAGATATTGTTGTGAAATATTATTTGTATTATTATTAATACAAAATAAAAAATTAATAATATTAAATATTGTATATATTACTTTCTTGGTTCTACTCATTTTTGTCTGTATCATTTCATATAAATCTTCTCATGTTTCTCTGAATTCCTCTTTTTTGTAACTTCTTATTGCATAATAATATCCTATTAAATTCTTTTACCATTTTTTCGTGTTTTTTTTTCTACCATTTTACCATTGTCCTATAAGGGCCTTTTCCCCCACTCTGTTTGTTATGTTTCTAGGGACAAGCTTTCATCCAGAATATAACCAAATTTGTGTTCTTATTTATATAGAATTCCCTTGTTTCTCAGCACTTAGATGGCCTCCATAATATTAGTGGTATGTGGCTGTAGCAGTGACCAACTATATAGGCACTAAAGAAATATGACTGAAGGTCAGGTACAGCCACATCCCTTTTGTGCTCAGCTAGAAAAACTGGCTTCCCATTATCTTGGGGATCAAACGCAAATTCCTCTGTTTTTCAATGGAACCTTTCACATCTATCTTTCCTTTCCAGACTCCCCTTCAGTCGTTCTCCATTCTAGCAAACCTGGCTCACGAACCATCTCTCCCATATTCCATCTGATGTTACCAGATCTTTGCACAGCTTGTTCTAGTGTCTAGAAAGCCCTCGCTCCTCATCAGGGCCTCTTACAATTCCTGGCCTCCTTCACTGCTCAGCTTAAATACCTTTCCTACATGAGACCTTCCCTAATCCTCCAAAGTCAATACCTCTCTAAAAAAACTTACCTTGTTTTTACGTTGTATCTATTTTGCATTTGCTTATATGAGTAATGAAACCCCCATTGGAATGAAAGCTCCTTAGGATGAAGGGATTGTTTTGTTGTGCTTTTCTATTTTTCACTAGCACCTGATTCATAATGAGTGTTTCATAAATGCTTGTCATTTGATTACAGAGTTCATGACAACTACCACAAAAATATTACCTTATTTTTAGAGTTTTTATGTCAGGGTAGTGTATTACTTCTTCTTTGTTTCTCTAAAATCTAGCACTGTACATTGCATGTAACAGGTGATTAATAAAGGTTTATGAAATTTAATTTAGTTAAATTTGAAAGCATTTTACATAGATTCTCTTACTTGGGAGACTTTTGGTAAAAGTCACTAGAATTTTTAAGGGGGTAGGTAAATGCTGAGAAGGATTAAGAAAAAGTGTTTTCTGGAAGGTTGGTATTGGCTTTAAGAGACAAGTGGTTTCTTTTACTTTATTGTGTCTATTCTTGAAAAAAATTACCGGTAGAGTTTAGGGCAAGGAGAATGAATGAAATGCCAATAACATAATCCTCACAGTTAGATTGGTACATTCTAATATGAAATGTTTTGAAATGGCATTGGTTGATTATATGCAACAGCTGAATGAATTATCAAAATAAAATTGTAGGTAAAGCCTAGCTGTCTTTTGTGGAGTCCTGTGCTCAGAGAAAACAGGGCCAAAATGGCGCGAAATGCACAGCAATATTTATAATAGAATTGTCTTTACTTTAGCGTTGTAGAGGAATAAAGAACATTTTAGCAACCCTTTCTTCCATACAGAGGCTGACTTCTGATAAAGGGAAATGGAGGCATATATAAACAATATGTGTATATATGTATGTATGTGTATATCATATCTGTATCTAAAATGCTTCATATAAATTGGTCGCATAAGTGGGTGACTTTTCCAGGCTGCCTTATATGTAGGAGTACTTTATCTATAGTGGATGGAGGAGTAGGAGAAGGAGAGGGAATTTCTGTGAATATTTATTTGTTGAATAAGTGTTCTAGAATTTTAGCAGGCACAACTAACATAGTCACAGTGTTTGGGAATCTGTTGTTTCCCCAAGCAAACATTTTGACATTTCATAAAGTGGCTCAGAATGTTATATCAAGTGACTACTGAATATGGCTTCCAGCTATGATGGAATGATGTGAATTCCTGCTAATTTTCATGGGTCTACCTTTTTCTTCTCCCTATCAAAAGTATATTATAAAGTAGGGACTGAATGTTATTGGATTTGAACTAGGGTCCTATAGTTAAAAGTTGCCATCTACTGATAATGATTTGCTGGGTAAGGTTCCCCCTCTTAACTTTTTCCAGACTCAGAGAGAACTTAAGAACTCCCTATCTCTTCTCAATCACATACTGTATTTAAAAGGAAAGATTACTTGCAACTTAAAAAAAACCTGAAAAACTCTTTTTTGTTTGGGGTAGAACCAGAGGTTTCATTTAAAAGGTTAGCTAAGACATTAACAAAGTAGGTGTCCCTTTCGTTTACTGCCTGTTTGTGCCATTGGCTATTTCAAGCTTAAATTTACCTTTTGCAGGAATTTTCTGTATATCCAGTATGTAATTAACAGCTTGATCTGACATAAATAGGATTTGTATATTAGGGTCTGACTAAATAAGAACATTTTATTGTAGCATGAATTGCACAAAGTATTCTGCAGCAAGAATATTTTTTTCTTGCTTTTTCTTTCAAACCATAGTATGCTATAGATGAGACCTCTCTTTTATTTTTTGTTACATCTTAGCATCTGTAAAATGATCCGGAGAAGGAAATGGCAAACTGCTCTAGGATCGTTGCCAACAAAAACCAAATGGGATCATGAAGAGTCAGACAACTGAAATGACTGCACCACAATAAACAATATTTCTAATACATTGTTGATATTTTATGATATTTAAAAGCAACAACTTTTTTCTGTCCTAATGTCCAATTTTTTTTTCTTTCAACTTTGCAAATAGAGGATCATTGTGATCTCATTTCCAGGATGACAGGTTTCCCCTCTCCTCTCTTCCCCCATTTTGGTATTACTTTAATGAAAAGAAAATTGTATTTAAGGTCCAGCAGAGGGAGCCCTAATTTTTGCTTTGTTTTTTCGAGTGATGTATTTATATCTCCGCTTCTTCCAAAGGATTTGCAGGCACTTGCACAATTTAGAATAGCAAATTAGAGATTTAAACAGAACAGAGACATATGGAGGACTTTCAAAATTCTCTAACATACTATAGATGGATTTGTATTTGGGGCATATGTTACAAAGGGATATTTTTGGAACCACCTGATTTCTAATAAATGGAAGATGTTTGTCACTTTCAGTATAGCTTAAGACATGTGAACCAGATTATTTAAGAAAGAAAAAAGATGTACATGACTGTGGTTCTTAAAGTATATGCATTAGAATAGCAGATGGAGAGCTTACTCTCATTGTTTTTGTTTTTTGTTCCACAAATCTTTTTCAACAGAAGAAATGTACAATGACTCTTCAGGACAATTTAAAATACTATTTGTAATATTCTTTAAATTTTTTCTTTAAGTGCTTACAATAACTACAATGTTAACTTTGTCCTCAAAGTTTCAACTTAAAATTTGTCATAGAATATAAAATATAAAATTTTGTTCTGCTTTTAATTAGAAAACTAAAAATATAATCTAATTATAAAATAATTATGAATATTTTATGTGAGACATTCTGCAAGAATTTGGAAAAATAATCCAGCCAGACCTCATATGTTTACTACATCTGTAGTTTAATATGAAATTAAATTTATTTACAAATCTTCTTGCATTTAATAACATTTTTAATGAAATAAACTACAACTTGGAGATCTTTAATATAATGTAATGTAATATAATATAATGTAATAATGTAACAATATAATATAATGTAATAATGTAATATAATAATGTTATATAAACCTAATTTTTGTGTTGAACTTTTTTATTTGAACAAAAGTTCACAATAGTTAATGGTAGACATATACAATCTTTAATTTTGTTGTGTATCATTTATGCATGTTGGTTTAACATAATAATAATGAATAAGATGAAATATTGAATAAGATGAAATAATGAAAAAAATGAAAATGCTCTTTGAGACTAATCTGTTGTGAAAAATAGTAGGAGAATTTTTCAAGCCCAGAGAGTGAAACAGTCTATGCTTACAGATGGTCATCACCAAAATGCCAGCCATCAGATGAAGATTCATCTTTGCTAAGGAAACAGTTTGTGATACTATGTCTATGGAGGGAAAGAGAAACCCTACTTGAATGAAATTAGAACTCTTTGGAAATATCAAGAAAATTGACTAATATTTCATTTGAAAACTCTAATAAATAACAATGTCTTTCATACCTAATTTGTAAATAGATTTTTCTCTAATTGCTCCTTTATGAGTTTCTTAAAAAAACAAAACCCTACTAGACATGTAGGTTGGCACCTTGATCTTAGCCTTCAAAGATCTGTGTTTTCATCACTGTGGATACACCCACCACCGATGGTGATTATAACTCCTCCATGCATTAATAGACTGTTTTGATGAGTTGTGGATTACAAAAAGCCACTCTGAATTTAGCTAGGCTGGTCTTTTACTTAACTCTGTCTGCCTCAGTTCCTTCTCTGTAAAATGAGCTGGAGAAGGAAATGGCAAACCACTAGAGTATCTTTGCCAAGAAAAACCCAAAAGGGTAGGACATAATTTAAAATGACTGGATAATAACAAATATAAGTGTATCTGTGTACAGATGTCACAGCTCTATGTCATGTTGGAAAAGTCCTCTAATTTCTTTGGCCCTCAGTTTTATAATTTGGGAATAATAATGTATGCCCAATTTATTTTGCAGGGATGTGTGAGGATGAAGTGAGATAGCAAATGCAAAAGTCCTTTAAAAGTTTAATATTAGCAAATATGGGGCATTAATATCCCAAAATCCAGTTTGTAATATATTTTTCTGAGTGCTGTGCCTCCATAGAACAATGTAAATTCCTTGAGGAAACAACTGTTCCATATGTGATTTTGTATCTTTTTACAAACTGGATTTCTGTGGCTGGATTTGAACTCAGGTTTTCCTGATTCCAGGTCCAGCGCTCTATGCACTGTGCTATGTAGCTGTCCCATCCAGCTGATTTACAGTCATCTTAATGAGTATAGGAGAGGGACAAATATTTATTAAACGCCTACTAAGTGCAAGACATCCTCTCAGTTTCCAATTCTTTGCCACTACAAAAAGAGCTGCTATAAATATTTTTGTACATGCAGATCCTTTTCCCTTTCTTATAATCTTTTTGGGATACAAACCTAGTAGTGGTATTGATGGATCAAAGGATATGCACAGTTCGATTGCCCTTTGGGCATAGTTCCAAATTGCTCTCCAGAATGGTTGATTCAATGACCTCTTAGGATCCCTTTCAGTTTTATGTTTCTGTGACTAAGTATCCTATGAAATAATATATCTTGTTGCCCTTGGGTGATAAACCACTCTTGTCTACTCCTTTATTTATCTCTCCAAGTGAACCCATGAGATACTTTTTCATTTAGTTGTGACTTATTTGTATTTCCTCCTCCTTCTTTTCCTCATCCTCCTCCTTTTTCTCCTCTTCCTCCTCCTTCTCCTTTTCCATCTCATCCTACTCCTTCTCCTTCTCCACTTCCTTCTTCTCCTTTTCCTTCTCTTCCTCCTTCTCCTCCTCCTCCTCCTCCTTTTCCTTCTCCATAGGAATATGATTCAGACCCTCCAGGAGTATGTTAGCTTACTAGGGAGTAGTGTCATATATGCTCCAGTCAAAGCCCCTAGGTATTCTTGGAATATTTCACTTACTGTGAGCAGCGTAACCTCTGTTCTTCCTCAAGACTGCAGATTAGATTATGGGATTTTTGAGGACAGGCACTGCCTCTTGCTTTTTTTGTATCTCTAGAACTTAGCACGGCGTCCGACACATGGTTGTTGTTCGGTTGTGTTTGATCTTTTATGACTCTGTGGACCGTTGCACACCAGGTTTTTCTGACTTAAGAGGCTCATCTTCCAGTGTCGTGTCTTTTAGCATTTTAATATAGTCTGTGGAGTTTTCTTGACAAAGATACTGGAATAGTTTGCCATTTCCTTTTCCAGTTTTATGAAAGCAGGGGTTAATGACTTCTCGAGGGTCACACAGCTAATAAGTGTCTGAGGTTACATTTAAATTCTGGTCGTTCTGACTCTAGGCCCAGTGCTTTGTCCGCTGAGCCATCTAGCTGCCCCTGGCACATAATAGGCACTTCGTAAACGTTTATTGACAGAATTATTGATTGAAAGACTAGTAAGTGCTTGTAGAATTTAATATCTTGTTACTATCACCACTTTGTTCATCCTGAGCTCTGGGGGGCTACTAGGTAGGTAGGTACAGACTTCGGTGTTATCCACTCAGCAGAAGGCATCTTTATGAAACACAGTAATTTTGTTAAAGAAACTCCTGCAGTTTCTGCAGTAACTTTAGCCTCCCCCTCTTTGTGCTTCATGAACAGACAAGAAGGTTAGAGCTTTTTGTAAAGAGAGACAGAAATGCTTCCTCTTTGGAATGATGACATAGTGGGATTATCACATCAGGATTTATAGATAAGAATAAAAACAGGCAGTGTAATATAGCACGAGTATTTTAACAGAGCCAACAGAGAACTAGGTTTGAATTTCACATTGAGTTGCTTTAATCTCTTGGAGCCTCAGTTTTCCTCATCTGTAAAATGGGGATAATAACATGTGTACTACCCATCTCATAGGGTTATTGTAAGAAAAGTGCAGAGCAAGCATTAAAGCATGATACAAATATGAGTTATTATTGTTACAATTTCTGTTTAACTTTACTACTTTTTGGGGATTTGATTTAATTCAATTTAACAAACATTTACTAAGTACCTACTATTTTCAGGACACTTTGCTGAGCACAGGGGATACAAAGACAAAAAAATGCTCAATAATTTCTGCCCTCAAGAAACTTTCCTTCTACTGAGAGAAGTTTTTATTTTGCATGTTTCCATTTACATTTCTGAAAGACATGAAATACTGCTTTACTGTAACTATACTTTATTGTCCAGGGTTATTCATTTAGGAAAAAATGTCACTTTTATTAGGGGTCCCCTCTCCTTGTTATGGTGCTGATTTAGTCCTTATTATTTGGGTCATTGCATATGAGAAATTAAAAAGAGCAAAAAAACAAGTTCCATGGGAAAATGGCCTTTTTGTCCCCTGCGCTGTAACTCTATCCCTTTTCATCAGAAAAAGTGGAATAATAGGTACAGAGTGCCTCGGATAAACTTACTGCGAATCACTAACACACCTGTAGGAAAAGTAATGAAATGAATAACTCACTACACCTGCATATTCAGCTCAACTTTAGTATCGACTCTCTCTCTTCCCCAGTGTCAGGCAAGTTAATAAACTTCCTTGAGCTTTTTTGGAAAGCAAATATTTCTTATCCTTGAATTCTGGTCTTTCTTTTCTTGAAACTATAATTTTCCAGGGCGCGTGTAAGTGCTCTCTCTTAGGACACATGAATCAGAAAGTGGTTGAGTTGCTGGAGATTTCATTGAGTCAGTCTCATCCTAATCAGCTAACCATCCCCTAAAATGTGCTGTCTTTGGAGGAAGATCATACACAATGTCCATTTTCATTGGTTTTCCCTAGAATAGAGTCTTTGGCCTGTTGTCATCAACTAAGGTTTATATCCGAGATCCTCAAGTTGGATGCAAGCAACACACTTCTTTCTTAACTTCTAATCAGTTAATCAACCAGTAAACATTTCTTAAGTGCCTACTATGTGCCAGGGCTGTGCTAAATACTGGGGATACAAAATGAGACAGAAAGCAGTCTCTCAAGGAGGTTATAAACTGTTTATACTCCTTTAGGCAGGGGAGTTCAGTATAAACACATGTTTCTACCCCCTGACAAATCTCAAGCTGTTGAGGAGCTCAAAAGAGAAGGAGCTCCTTTTGGAAGAAAGGATGGAGGAGCTTTGTCCTCGAGACAACTATGCGTTTTATTTCCTCTCCGCATATAATATTACAAAATTTGTTTGTAACATCAAAGACCCCAATGACAGAAGAGAAAAAAAATAAATGTTGGAGGTAGTGTAGGAAAACAGGCACATTAGATGGCACACTAAGCTCCAACAATTTGGAATATCTTGAGGGAGATGTTTCAAGAATCCCTTCTAGTAGTCAGCAATGCCCGCTGCCTGAAAATGGTGCAGGAGATGGAAAAACCAGTGAATGGGGTGGTCTTAGGCCCAATCTTGGATTTAGACCCTGGTCTGAACCAACAGTATGGGTGGGCATATAAGAGCTCTAATGGTAGCTTACTATGTTGGTTTTGGGCTTGACTATCATTATAATACCATATTCTGAATATGTATCAACTTCAGGAAGGTCAAATCTCTTGCTCTGAGGTAGGAGAAGATGGCTAATATAATTAATTTATCAGTCAGAGAAGCTTGTAGGATCATACCATTCTGAATTTTAAGAGGTCAGGAACGGTAGTGAACAGAAATAGTTATTTCATCTTTAGTTAAGGGGATTAGTGGGTCTGTGCTCACTGTAACAGATCATTGTGGCCCCCATGTCCAGATTAATGAAGTAACTGGTGTCTAATTGTTGCACTTTTTATAAGACTATCAGTTCAGTGGAGGGTTTATGAAGGATCTGGTTGGCACTAACATGCCCCACAAAGAGCTATATGTGGTGGGACACACTGGCATAATTCCTACAATAGTCTTAATTCCAAAGGGAAGAAACTTCCATCTATATATTCTATAGGACTCCAGTCCTATTTTTTCTAAATCCCAGACTACTCACCAGACTCTTGACCACCACCCAGGAATCAACACAGAGATGAAGATCTTACTTGCTCCATCCCTCAAGGCATTTTCATATGCCAGTTATGTGACTTGCAGCTTTGCCTACTGGGAAGACTTGACAGGGCAACTGTCCCTCAGGTTATCCCCCAATAATTAATAGCCACTAAGGTCCAGTTGCCCATGTCTCTCTCAGTTGCCTATGTCTCTCTCATAGTAAGCAGTTAGTGAGTCAGGCAAAACAACATTTCTTAAGAGCCAAATCTTTGTAAACAAGGGCTCCTTGAGCTAGCAGAGGTCTTAGCCTCCATCAGAGTCACAATCTGTTCATGAAGGGTACCTCAGGAACCCAGGTGAGAACAGTTTATGACTCTAGATGCCTAATGGTTATTTAATCTGGTTCTCAGGAATGAACTCTTCTGAAAACACAGGCAGCATAGGGTCAAAAGGGCCCAGGATGAAAGACTGAGTGAGTTGGATTTTGAGTTTTCTTAGAGTTGATATCCCATCCCTAGTCCCTCAGGTGAGCCAAAATGGAATGCATTCTGAGGCCTCTGGGATCTCATCTGGCCCAGCCAATATTAAACTTTGCATTGATGATGTGGTGGTGGACATCCATACCCTCAGGAAGTGGGCCCACTTTCAAGCCTCTTCCTACCAAAATATATCAGTAAGAAGGAAGATTTAAGTTAGTCTGAGGAAGGATGTGAAAGTATACTTAACTTTCCCAGGTAAAAATAAATAAATTGTGATCATTCTTAGCCATATAAATATAGAAGAAGGAATTGTTGAGATCAGTGACCTAAGATAACTCACTCGTTGCCTAGGCTACCTGTTCCACCACATTGACAAGGTCAGGAATGCAGCAATGATTGCTATAACAGCTTTGCTTCCTCCATCTCTAATGCTTAAGGAAATAATCTTTTACCATGTTTTCCTCTAGGGACCTGATATTTTTAATATTAGCAACATGGGATACATAATTCAGGCCACTCCAAGAATTTCCATTTGGCCCCAAAATAATAACCAAGATAATAACTGACTTAAGTACCCATACAAGTACTGATTTTCAAGAACTCATAATATCCATTTCCATAATATAATCACTCATATTAGCCACCATCACTGTTACCCATATAGGGGATTTTTAATTTACTTCTACTAAGCAGGGACACCCCTTCCCTCAGTGATATTCTACCTGATACCCTCAATGGAAACTAGCCCAATTGAGGGTTCTCTAGTACAATACTATCCAGGTGCTACCTATATATTTGATAGAAACTCTATTCCCAATCCACCGGGACTTGCCTGAGTCTTAGTGGAACTTTGACCCTTGTCCTAAATGGACATATCTTTTGAGTCCCTCAAGTCTACATACAAAACTTGGTGCCTCTGAATGACCAAGCAGAGAAGAGACTTTCTTAAGGGATTTTGTTTGGGTGGGGAAGAAGGACCCATTACTGCACTCTTCTTGATATCATGATTTAACAGTGATGATCAATTATCTTTTCATATTTTGAGAGTCATCTAGAGAGTATCCTTACCCTCCTTCTATCCAGCTTGGCAACAGGCAGAGTACCTTCTCCTATCAGCCATGTATGTGACACCATACACTGGTGTGGGCACCTTCTGTACCCCAATGTCCCCTGTTTTTCAACTCCCTTGTCTTTTTCTCCCTTGTTTCTGTGCCCCTAGTTGCCTAGCACATGGCATGTGCTTAACAAATGCATATTGTCTTGTCTTGGCTTGCTTACATAGGTGGTTGTCTTTTATCCAGGATCTTCTGGATAATGGAGAGGATCATAGGTCTTCTCTATACAGTTTAGGAAGCTTTGTGGTTGATATTCACATTTGGTAAACTCTAGATTGGGATTAGGTTTTGCCAAATGCTATTTGGGGATTTTTCCACTGGCATTCAGGATGAGGATCCTTTGAAGCAGGAGGTAATGAAGCACATAAAAATAATATCAGACCACTTCCAAGTTTAGTCACTTCTTGAACCTTTACTGTTTTCTTGTGAGATCACATATGCTCATTTCCAAAAAGTTCCCCTCCTTAGATCTTCACTCATAGGCCTGATCAGTTGGACTGAAGTAATCTGAACTTGACTTTCTGGCAATGAGTTGTAACACATCTCATTTATGGAAGTAGATAAGGAATCATGATCTCAGTTTGGGATGAAGACAGACAACAGAATTGCAGTCATGATACAGGGGAAAGAGGCTGCAGCATCAGAGTTTGAATACTGGCTGTGCCACTTAACATTTGGATGACCTTGAGCAAGTCACTTCTCTGGTTTTCAGTTGCTTCATCTTTAAAATGAAAGGGTTGAACCAGAATGACCTCTAAGCTCTTTTCTAGTCCGAAATCTCTGATCACAACTAGAATTAATGAACATTCTTTTGAAACTCCAACCTCCGAAATCTGTTTGACCTTGCTCAGCTTTTAGGATAGAAGGTATGTAGATAGCTTTTTTTTAACTTCTTTTGCTTCTGATTTTTCCTTGTACTCCTTCTAAAAGAAAATCTAGCTATTTCTAAGTTGGCACTTGAACAAAAGCCCCTATTGTATTGCTGACTTATATTTCCCCATCCAAGACATATTATACATACCAGAAGTTTTTATCCTTTTTTGTCCTAGACTCTTTTGGCAACCTGGCGAAGCCCCTGGACCCTTCTCAGAAGAAGGAAATGCTAAGTTTCTGTTAGTAAAATGTTAGTAAAAGCGCTTTTTACCCAACTTCATGAATCCGCTTTAATCTGTCCATGGGTCCCCTTTGCATCTGTGGACCTCAGTGGACCTCAAGTTAAGAATGACTGAGCTATATATCTTCTGGCTCTTTGTCTTTGCCCCTGTCTCTGTATCTTTGTTTGCTCCCAATAGTTGATGCATTGTCCTTTGAGGTGAAGCTATATGAATGATATGTTAAAAGATTATAGATTTTAAGTCAGTGTAGGACTATGCTAGAAAGTTCTTTCAAAAAACCAACCAAAATCTTTGAATTTAATTTTGGAAAATCACATGTTTTCTACGGATACTGGTAACTATAGAAAGCATGACATAAAAACTACTCACTTAAGCTTTCCTTTGGAGGAATGATTTTCTGCCAGCACTGGGATCTTACTAAGGAAACAGCTATTGGATAATTAATGCTGGGAATGTATTAATTTTTGGAGATCAGGAAAGTGTTATCAGTGCCTGCATTGCAGCTCATTCTGCAGGTTTACAGTAGATGTGAGGAAAATAAACATGGTGACAAATGTGAGCAACCTGTTAACTCTGATCATCAGCTCCTTTCCTGATGCTATTCCAAATAAAACCTTTTGCTTACAGAGGGACCCTTAAGGGATGCAGATACTTAACATTTGACACATAAAATTAGCTTGAAGTTGACAAGTTCTCTCAGTGCCAGCTATTTCTTGTTATCTATAACAGCGTTGCTACTTCAGCTTCAAAATGTCTTTCTTTAAAAGGTACAACTATTTTTTTTTAAATACTGAGAGCTTAGAGCCTTCCAGCTGAGTCTATTTTCCCTTGTGGGATAGAGTATAAGCTATGCCTAAATCTGGAGCTGCCTGAGCAGCAGAAGTCTTGACAGTTTGCCAGGGAGGCTGAGAATAGCATTGTTATTGTATATTTGAATAAATGCCTATCAAAAGACAAATGCACAGATTACATCTGAAAAGACTGCACACAGTTGAGTAAGGAGGGCTTTTTTGGGAGCAGATCTAGAGGAATATAAAATAAATTTGCCTCTTTTTTCTTTTTCTTCCCCTTCCCATGGTGTGTGGTGCTATTTCTGATTTTGAGGTATCCACTTATTTGCTTTAGAATGTCCCAGGAGAGGGATGGAGTAGAGCCAATTCGTAAAACCCAGGTCAAATCTTTTGTTATTGTCCAGTCATTAAGTTGTGTCTGATTTTTCATAACCTCATGAACCACAGTACACCAGGCCCTTCTATCCTCTACTATCTCTCAAAGTCTGTCCAAGCTTATATTTCTTGCTTCTCTGACATGATCCATCTTATCCTCTGCTGTCTCCTTTTCCTTTTGCCTTCAGTTTTTCCCAACATTGGGTCTTTTCCAGTGAGTCCCATCTTCTCATGATGTGACCAAAATATTTAAGCTTTGAGTAGCTAGGTGACACAGTCAATAGAGTGTAGGACCTGGAGTCAGGAAGACCTGAGTTCAAATGTGACCTCAGATACTTACTGGCTATGTGTCCCTGGGCAAGTCACTTAACCCTGTTTACTTCAGTTTCTTCATCTGTAAAATGAACTGGAAAAGGAAATGGCAAACTACTCCATATCTTTGCTAAGAAAAACCCAGCAATCAGTCCTAAAGAGTCAGACATGACTAAACTGTATTTAGGTTTCAGCTTCAATCTTTGACCTTGGAGTGAACAGCCTGAATTAATTTCTTCAAGTATTGACTGATTTGTTCTCTTTGCTGTTCAAGGAACTCTCAAAAGTCTTCGCTAGCACCACAATTAGAAAGCATTGATTCTGTGGCACCCAGCTTTCCTAATAGTCTAACTCTCACAGCCATGCATAGCTAAAAACCATAGCTTTGACTATATAGACCTTTGTTGGCAAGGTGATGTCTCCGCTTTTTATTATACTGTCCAGGTTTACTGTGCCTTTCCTTCCAAGGGGCAAGTGTCTTTTAATTCATGGCTGCAATTGCCCAAGAATATAAAATCTTACATTGCTTCCGTTTCTTCTTCTGTTTGCCAGTACTGATGGGACTAGCTGCCAAGATCTTTGTTTTTTTCCTTGATGTTAAGCTTCAAGTCGGCTTTTACACTCTCCTCTTTTACCCTCCATCAAGAGGCTTCTTAATTTCTCTTTACCTTTTCCCATCAGAGTGGTATCATCTATATATCTGAGACTGTTGATATTTCTCCTGTCAGTCTTTATTCTGACTTTTGAGTCATCCAGTCTAGCATTTCACATGATGTACTCTGCATATAAGTTAAATAAATAACATGCCTTGTCATACTCTTTTTTCAATTCTAAATCAGTCAGTTCTTCCATGTTTGCTTCTAACTGTTGCTTCTTGATCTGCATACAGATTCCTCTGGAGACAAGTAAGATGACCTGTTACTCTCATCTCTTTGGGGACTTGCCACATTTTGTTGTGATCCACACAGTCAAAGGCTTTACTGTAATTACTGTAATGTTATTCTCGAACTCTCTTGCTTTCTCCATAATTCAGTAAATGTTGGCAATTTGGTCTCTAGTTCCTCTGCCTCTTCAAAAACCAGCCTTCTCTTCTGGTAATTCTCAGTTCACATATTGCTGAGGCCTAACTTGTAGAATCCTAAGCATAACCTTGCTGGCATGTGAAATGAGCACAATTGTTTGGTAGTTTGAACATTTCTTGTCATTACCCTTCTTTAGGATTGGGATGTAAAATGGTTGTTTTCAATCCAGTGGCCACTCTTGAGTTTTCCAAATTTATTGGGTGCAACACTTTAACAGCATTATCTTTTTAGGATTTAGGATTTAAAATTTAACATAGCTCAGCTGGAATTCCATCATTTCCACCAGTCTTATTATTAGCAATGTTTCCTGAGACCCACTTGACTTCATTCTCCAGGATGTCTGACTCTAGATCAGTAACCACACCATCGTGGTTATATCTGATGTTAAAGTCTTTCCTGTGTAGTTCTTTTGTATATTCTTGCCACCACTTCTTAATCTCATCTGCTTCTGTCTTGCATCATGCCCATTTTGGCATGATATCCCTTGATATCTCTAATTTTCTTGAAGAGATTTCTTGTCTTACCCATTCTATTGTTTTCTATTTATTTTCATTATTCATTTAAGAGAGTCTTTTTATTTCTGCTTGCTATTCTCTGAAATTCTCCTTTCAGTTAAGTGTCCTCTTTTCCGTTCTCTTTCCTTCTTTCCTCAGGTATTGGTAAAGCTTCTTCAGACATTTTGCTTTTTTCTCTTCTTTTTTTGGAATTTTTTTTGTTGCTGCCTCTTGTACAATATTGTGAACCTTTATCTGCAGTTCTTTAGGAAGCTTATCCGCCAGGCCTAAACCCTTGAATCTGTTCTCCCTTTCCACTTTATATTTATAAGAAATGTTATTTAGCACATACCTCTATGATCTGCTGGTTTTCCCTACCTTCTTCAATCTAAACCTGAATGTTGCAGTAAAAAGTTCATGATCTGATCCATAGTCAGCTCCAGGTCTTGTTTTAACTAATTGGATAGATAGAGCTTCTCCACCTTTTGCTGTAAAGTACATAATCAGTGTGATTTCTGTATTGACTATCTGGTGATGTCCATGTGTAGAGTTGCCTTTTGAGTTGTTGAAAAAGCATGTCATCTTGACAAAATTTTATTAGTTTCTGTTCTGCTTCATTTTGTACTCCAAGGTCAAACTTGCTTATTATTCCAATTATTTTTTGCTATCCTACTTAGCATTTCAATCCCCCATGATGAATATAACATCTCTTTTTAGTATTTATTCTTAGAAGATGGTGTAGGTCTTCATAGAACTGATCAACTTTAGCTTCTTCAGCATCAGTGGTTGGAGAATAGACTTGTATTACTGTTGAATTGATGTTGAATTCAAACAGATTATTATTCTGTCATTTTTGAGATTATATTCCCTCCAATATTAACTGTTGATAATAAGCAAGTCATTTAAACTCTCTGAGCTAGTTTTCTTTTTTATAAAATGTGACCAATAATTAATAATACCAGTTGTTATTCAGTCATTTCAGTTATGTCTGACTCTTTGTGATCCCATTTGGGTTTTTTTGGGCAGAGATATTGGAGTGATTTGCCATTTCCTTCTCTAGCTCCTTGTATAGATGAGGAAACAGAGTTAAGTGACTTGCCCAAGGTCACACAGCTAGTGAGCATCTGAGGCCAGATTTGAACACAAGAAGATGAGTCTTCCAGACTCTAGGCTTAGCACTCTATCCACTGAGCCACCTCACTGTCCAAGTATTACACTTGCCTTAAGGTTGCTTCCAAGGTCAAATGAGACAGAGGTAGGGTCAGGAATAGAGACTGGACTGATAATTTCCTTTGTTTAGGGGACTTCTAGGTGAGGGAACTCCTACCACTAATGCTGGTTAGCAACTTCTCTTAATTTATAGACAGAGAAAGAAGGAGGTAGGAGAGGAATAAACATTTATTAAGTACCTACTGTGTGCCAGGCACTGTCCTAAGTTCTTTACAAATATCTCATTTGATCCTCAAAACAACCCTGGGAAGTAGGTATTATTAGATTCCTGTTTTACCATTGAAGAAACTGAAGTAGACAGAGGTTAAGTGACTTGCCCAGGATCACACAACTACTAAGTGTCTGTGATTGGACTTGAATTCAGGTTTTCCTGACTCCCAGGCAAGTACTCTCTGTATGTTATGCTGCAGAGCTAACTAGAGTACTGAGAGATTGTGACTTGCCCAGGCTCACATAGCCAGTATGTGTCAGGCAGGACTTGAACCCAATTCTTCTTGACTTCAAGTCTTGCTCTATAGTCACTGTGCTGAACTGCTTCTCTGAAGAAAGTAAAGTATATAAAGTACTTTGCAAACTTTTAAGCGTTGTGTAAATGTCAATTAGTGTTGTCGTTGTTGGCCTTGATGAATCAATTTAATCTATTTGATGAAATGCAGAGGAAAATGGTCCTGGGACAGATTTCTCTGCTCTTGTTACATTTTTATGTTTAATATTCCGCAGACTATTGTAGAGTTAGATAAAAGCAGTGCTTCTTGTAACTGAATAAAGTATTAGGATTAAGCTCATTTTCTGTTGACTCAAGGAGAACATCTTCAGTGTTATCAGGATGGCAGAGATGATGTGTGTCTCTATTCCCTTGATTTTAATTTCTCCCATCATCATCATCATCATCACTATCACCATCACCATCATCATTGTTATCTTGTTCTTATCATCTCTTCTGATGGAGTTCAGACAGAAATGATCCAAGTATCATTTCCTATCCTGCTATTTACTATTAATTATTTTATAGTTAATGTTTTGTAGACTATTGCATGAATGGATGAAACAAATACTTTTTAAAATTTCATAGTAGTATTGGCATATTTGGCAGCTATGTGCTTCAATGGATAGATCACTGGGCCAAAGGAAGATCTGAGTTCAAATCCAATCTCAGATACTTACTAACAGTGTGACCCTGGGCAAGTCACTTAACCCCCACTTGTCTGTTTCCTCATCTGTCAAATGAGCTGGAGAAAGAAACGGTGAATTGTTCCATTGTCTTTGCCAAGGAAACTCCAAATGAGGCCACAAAAAGTCGAACGTGACTGAAACAATTGAACAACAAAATTGGCATATGAGCTCATCTTTTGAAGATGTATATAAAACACCCTCGGGACAACTCTGTTAGAGGATAGAGACATGGTTTGAATTTCTTCCATGAGGTCTCTACATTTTGATAGATTTATAAATCCATGAAGTTTGTATTTTTGAGTATTGGTTTAAAATATTGTTCCTTAGTTTTTGTATATTACTATTGTATCTGGGCTGTTGTGGGCAATAGTTCAGTGTGTAGTGATGTGCTAGTTTCTGTATAGTTGTTTGTTACATTTTGAAGGTTATTTTGGGTTTTTATTTGTAGTTCGGGTATTTGTCATCTCTTAGTTTATGAAAGTCAACAAAATTCTGGTGTATCATTCTAGTCATTTCAATCATACCTTTCTAGACATTTGGTAGTTGCTGAATATTTACAAATTGCAGCGATATACTCTACACTTTCTGCCATCTCATTATCTAATCTTCATCAATCAATCATTATAAATTCCATTATTATTTTAGGAAAATCATTCTTATCTTGTTCAGTGGAGCTGTTAGAAACATTTCTGATATAAATTGCTATCCTACTATTATTCATTTAAATTTAATGGTCTATGGTCTGCTGCACAGGTGGATAGAATCATTTTTTTCTTTTTGGTTTAAGAAAAGGACTAAGATGTAAACTTATCTTCCATAGATCTCTGAAAGCATCCTTGGTATACCTACAGTAGCAGATAGGATGATGGGAATAATATGTAGAGGAAACTCTTCCTCATATTTTATTTGTTAGTACTTAAGTAGTAAACTAAATATTTTATTATTATACAATTACATATAATTGTATTTTATTATAAAAACCTCATATCATCTCTGATTCGTCCTACACTCATGTCACATGTTGGATCTGTTGCCAAATTTTGTCCTTTCTACCTTCATAACATCTCTTCTTTACATTCCATTCTGTCCACTCACGCAACAAAACACACCAGTGTGGGCTCTCATTGCCTCACTCTGAGCTATTGCACTAGCCTTCTTGCTGGCATCTCTAGATACTCAGATCTCTTCCCTCTCCAATATATCTTCCACTCAGCTACCAGAGTGATTTTCCTAAAGCACAGATCTGACCGCATCCTGCCTCTTAGTAACTCGGTAACTCCATTACTTTCTTATTGCATCTAGGATCAAATGTAAAACACTCTCTTTAGCATTTAAAATCCTTTACAACCTTTCCAGTTTTCTTACGCTTTAATTTCCTCCCTATGTCCTACCATTGGTCTTCATTCTTCGATGTTCTCCCTCCTTACCTCTACTTCCTACCTTCCTTCAAGACTTAGCTCAGATCCCACTTTCTTCCAGAAGTCTTTTTCATCTTCCATGCCTTACTGCTAGTAAGCCTTCCCTCTAAGATTACCTTTCATTTGCACTGTATATCACTTGTACGTAGAGTTATTTTCAGGTTGTCTCCACCATTAGAATGTGAACTCCTTGATAGCAGGGACAGTTTTTTGACCTTTCTTTATATCCTCAGCATTAACACAGTACCTGGCACCTAGAAGTGCTTAATAAATGCTTGTTGATCATGGCCTCACTTTTCTCATCTTTTTTGGTAGAATTCAGATAGAAATGATGCAAAGATTATCTTTAAAAATTTAATGTTGTGGGGACTTTTGCACAGGAGGTTAAAATGCCTATCTTTTATAATTGAAGAAGTGTTAAGCTATAACTTTATCTTCTGTAGATTCACTGAAAATATCTTTAGAATAACTCTAAGAGTATACAGGGTGAAAGGAATAATATGTGCCTTCTTTTACTACATAGTTTTAATTTCTTTTGCGAGGACACTCATTTTGCAAGGTTTTCATTGTATATAATTTGGAGATTGAGTTTTTAGTATGACTGTCTATTAAAAGCATTGTTCTTAAGTTTTTATGGATTGATGTTATGCTCAAATGTGGCAACATTCTGTCTGGTGGGCTGCTTTGGTTGGAGTGCAGTTTATTTGTAGAATTCTCAAGAATATTTTGAGCTTTTTGCATGGGAAGTTGTTATCTTCTGGTTTATAAAAGACAGTGAGTTTCTGGAATAGAATTCTAGCCACCTGATCATATCTTTCTAGCTAACCAGTAGATGCCAAATTTTTGTAAACTGTCAAAATATGTTATAAGTTTTTCACCATTTCATTGCATAATTCCCATTGGCCAGTGAGTCTGGGCTCCCTAAGAATAATCTTTCTTAATTTCTAGTGGCAGTAACTTGATCTATGTGACTTAGCTATTTGTTTGGGGCTTCTTTCTTGATGTATTCTTCATTGAGTTCACAAGGATGTTACCCATAGAATGCCTTTTGATTCCTTTCCTGAATTTCAGTTATTTCATAGGCCACAATCAGAGATAGACCACTTTCAGTTAGATTTGACAAATCCAGTGGCATATACTTTTTGTCAGTATTTTATGTTGCTATGTGAAATGAGATCTTTTTGTTCCACAAGTACTTATGTACATTTTTAACCTGTTTATTGCCTGTTTTGAGATCATCTATCAATCTTTTATGATGGTGAAGTATAATTTTTCTTCTATAACTGCTTTAGGGTCATATGCCTTATGTTTCATTAATGTTATACAGATTTTTGTTCAGATAACTTTTGGGTCAGGGATTCTTAACCTAAAGTCCATGGATAGATTGCATTGGATTCATGAACTTAAATGGGAAAAACTTCATTTTAATTTTTACTGACATCTCTAACTAAACTTTAACATTTCCTTAAATAATGAATTAGAAACTCCATTATTCTGTGAAAGGGTCCATGGGTGTCACCAGAATATGACAAGAGCCCATGACACATTTTTTATACATTTTATGATGGCTAAAGTATATGTTAAGAATTGTTTTGGTTAAAAGTTAGTTACTCTGTGTTCTCCCATTACATTTTGACTTTAGGATGTAAGTCAGTCTTTTCAGATCATCGTAAGATGGGTTACTGCTTTTGGTAATTAAAGAAAAATAGTAGAATATAATAAGCTCATTTACTAGCAGCTCAAGAAAAGCATCTTCAGAACAACCTCAGTAGCATCAGGATGACAGTTGCCATGTGTCTTATCCTATTCCTACGTGATTTTGATTTCTCCCATTATGTGCCTACATCATCATCATCATCACCACTGTCATCTTGCCGTCTGGTATCTTGATATCATTGTTAGCGTGATAGTTTTATGTTCAGGGTGCCTTGCTTGAAAAAAACAAACAAACCAGAAACGAACAACCAAGGTTCTTGTATGTTTCACCTTCTTCACCCATTGGTCCCCATTTGGACTTTAAAATCAAGCTTAAAGCATTCATTCTCTATTTTTGGGGGGTGCATATTAAGAGTTTTGCAATTATGGAGTCAAAATAATGTTTTGGTATCATTGGAGGAAACTTCCATGAGATGAAGTAACTATTTAATGTGTTTTTTAGTGGAGCAATATAACTTATCATCTCAATTCAGCAAATGATTAATACAAAGTTTTTTGGTATTACTCATTTGACTGAAAAGCTGCACTTAATTCTATTCTGGAATGATGATTATATATTTAAGGTTAGGCAGAATCATAATGGATTTATGCTATCTCCCTTGGAGATTCTGCCTTCTATGTAAATTATTCTTGACATTATTTTGTTGCTGGTACATTTTAAATAGAGAAGAATGTTCCATGTGGATGTCCAAGACTCTAGTGTTTTAACCTTTTGACTTTGCTTGGTTCTGTTTTATGTATTTGCACATATGACAAAGACATGTATGTAGAATTGAGTTAAAGACTTTGCAGTAATCAAAAAAGGTGTAGTAAATGTTAGAGCATTTGTGGGTAGTGTGTTCAATAGCAACCAAATTGATAATGGCTTACAGGGCTTTCTTTTTTCATCTTTCTTTCTTGTGTGTGTGTGTGTGTGTGTGTGTGTGTGTCTGTGTGTATGTGTATGTGTATGTGTGTGTGTATGCCCGCACACATAATTTCACTTTATTTTTTGTCAAATAAATCATCAAACATAATCATTTTAGCAAAGAAAGAAAAACAGGAAAGAGGGCTGCATAAGAAGCTGAATTTGTTATAAACAAAGCAACACATTCTTTGGCCATGTTTGAGAATGCATGTATCATTTTGTATCCTTCAGTCCAAGGGCTTTTAATCTGTGATCTTTGAACTTTTTTAAAAAAAAGTATTTTGACAACCATGTTTTAGTATAATTGGT